>JAPMLY010000175.1:32500-298467 GCA_026401115.1 Tetraselmis chui | reverse complement strand
TCAGACGACTGGCGAAAACCGGTCGCCGCGGTAGACTCGGTTTGTCCAAGACCGAGTTTGCTGCCATCCTCCGAGCGGGTTTTGATCTGTCTTGCGCTTCTGGCCACCATCGGCGGTTGGCCTTGGTGATCAGCACATTGGGTTGCCTGCGACGACGGGCCGCTGTGCACCTTCGCGTTTGCTATGAGGTGGATGCTTCTGGGCAGCTAGTGTTTTTGCCTACTTCCGAAGTTTACATAGCTCGGGATCTGGACATCGGGGGCGAATACGTTGGCCTGCGGGTGCTTGTCGACAAGAACGTGGACTCCCGCATTGACGCGAACGCCTATATCCCTGAGTGTGTCGGCTCTCTAGGAGTTCGCCCCGTGGATCTGTTACGGGATTATTTGCTGCGCTTCCGCCCACCGTCCAGGGGATATTTGCTGTCCGCTCCTCGGTCGCGGGCGCTAGGACCTGCGACCTTCAATGCTGGCGCGTACACTTGCCTAGGCTCCGCGTACCGGGCTGCGTTCTTGCGGGCCTTCCCGGATGCGACGGGCCGCACCACCGACATTTCTCGCGTGTCCTCGCACTCGGGGCGCAAGTCATTGTCGCAATGGCTGTGGGACGCCTACAGCTCTCAGAGGCTGATCGCGGATGTTGGTCATTGGCGGTGCCGCAAGGATGCTGTTCAAATCTACTTCCACACTTCGCGAGCCACCATTCTGCGATGCATCGCGGGGCTCTGATAACTGGTGGCTCGACTCAGCTGCTACCTCTACATGGGAGTCATATGGGAGACATCATACACGGCAGGCGCCTCCTCGGCGCCAACGTGTCATGATTGTTCTACGCGGCAGGGACCTGCCACCCATGTAATAGTCACCCCCTCTATGTGCACAGTGTCCCATAAAAGGTGGGGTCTGCGGAGGGCGTAGCCCAAAGCATACCTGATTTTTCTAAGACACGCCAAGAAACATCGCCCTCCTTCTTGAAGCCCAATTAGTACCGGTATTTAGGATATTCATAATTAAGATAGGGGATTTAGTAGTTTGTAGTACTTAATGTTCAACAGTAAAGTACTGTAGTATTTAGTGCAGTAGTGAGCATTTCTGCGCACACGATGTGCGTAGGTGAATGAATCGCCCTGCTGGGACTATAAATAATAGCTCCTACCTAGTGACTCGCAAGGGAGTCATCATTTTCGCTGTCCCCGCCCTCCCGCCCTTGCTTTTGGGAGACATCATACACGGCAGGCGCCTCCTCGGCGCCAACGTGTCATGATTGTTCTACGCGGCAAGGACCTGCCACCCATGTAATAGTCACCCCCTCTATGTGCACAGTGTCCCATAAAAAGGGCTATAAGTAGTAGCTCATGATAGGTGACTCGCAAGGGAGTCACAAATTTCGCTGTTAGCTCAAGTGCGCGCCCGTTGGCGCCCACTCCCTTGCACTTGCCTACGCTACAGCCTCAAGGTCCGCAGCCGTCGCTCCGCACCCCCTTAAGTCTGCTACCGTTGTGGCAGCACCTCTCACACGTGTCGTTACACTGTGCTTGCCCGAGCCTACCCGTTGGTAGCGCTTCGGCCCATCCCGTACAACGGAAGTTTTGCAAGATTGCTACCAATTGTTCACTTTTGGCCTAGCGTGGAGCACCTCACATCCGGAAGCGAGTCACACCGTCGTGTGCAACTCGCTAAGGCGAGTATTAAGAGCTTTTGTTTGCGTCGTTTGGCCAACCACCGGCTACGTTACGGCCCTCGCCGTCACCTTCTTTTTGGCTTCCCGTACCCGTACATTTTTGCTGCTACTTCCCCGAGGTCCGTTGTCCCGCTCACGCCTCACAAGCTACTCAAGCGTTGCCACTCAACCATCCGAACGTAATTTTGTCGTGTTTAGGCCCGTGCCTACCCGTTGGTAGCGCTCTCGCCCGTCCCGAAAACTCCCGTGTAACTTCCGGTTTTACACACGATTGCTACCGATTGGCTACTTTTGGACTAGCGGTAAGCACCTCATACTTAGAAGCGAGCCACACCGTCGTGTGGAACTCGCCAAGACGAGTAGCAAGAGCTTTTATTTGCTTGATTTGGCCAACCACCGGCTTCGTGACCGCCAGCGCCGTCTTTTCTTTTTTGGCTTCACGTACCCGTACTTTTTTCTGCAAGATTGCTGCTACTTCCCCGAGGTCCGTTGTCACGCTCACAAGGTACTCATCCGTTGTTTCGGCTTCCTCCGAACGTTGCGTAAATGTGATTTGGCCCGTACCTACCCGTTGGTAGCGCTCACGCCGGTTCCCTACAACGTCCGGTTTGCTCGATTGCTACCGATTGGTGGTTTTCTCGGTAGCTCAAAGCACCTCGAACGTAGACAAGAGACACACCGTTGTGTAGCTCTCGTCACGACGAGTCCGACGTGCCTTGAAACGCTTCATTTGGACTACCACGTGCTCGGTTACGGCCCGCACCCGTCGGTTCCGCCGCCGGTACACGGAGAAGTACCATACCTAATTACAAAAACCTCTACAATGGAGTCATATGGGAGACCTCATGCACGACGACTCCTTTTCGGTGCCGACGACTCATGATTGTTCTACGCGGCAGGAACCTGCCACCCATGTAATTTTCACCCCTTATGTGCCACAGTGTCAAATAAAATGTTAGTTTTGCGAATGGCGTAGCTAAAAGCAAACCTAGTTTTTCAAAGACACGCAAAAGGCACATAGTAATCCTATTAGAGGCCCAAAAATACCGGCATTTAGGATGCCGATAATCAAGTAAGGGGAAAAATAGTTTCAATACATTAGAGTATTGAAAATAATTTTTAGTAGAGTAGTGATCTTTTGCGCAAGATGCGCGCACACTAGGGATCACGACTCGCGCTAGATGGTGGGGTCTGCGGAGGGCGTAGCCCAAAGCATACCTGATTTTTCTAAGACACGCCAAGAAACATCGCCCTCCTCCTTGAAGCCCAATTAGTACCGGTATTTAGGATATTCATAATTAAGATAGGGGATTTAGTAGTTTGTAGTACTTAATGTTCAACAGTAAAGTACTGTAGTATTTAGTGCAGTAGTGAGCATTTCTGCGCACACGATGTGCGTAGGTGAATGAATCGCCCTGCTGGGGCTATAAATAATAGCTCCTACCTAGTGACTCGCAAGGGAGTCATCATTTTCGCTGTCAGCACAAGTGCGCGCCCGTTGGCCCACACTCCCCTGCACTTGCCTACGCTACAGCCCCAAAGGTCCGCAGCCGTCGCTCAGCACCTCCTCAAGCCTGCTACCGTTGTTGCAGCACCCCGATATCGTGTCGTTACACTATCCTTGCCCGTGCCTACCCGTTGGTAGCGCTCTGGCCCGTTCCGTAGAACTTCAGTTTTGCAAGATTGCTACAGATTGCTACTTTCAGCCTGACTTGAAACACATCCGATTCGGCCGCAAGGCACACCGTCGTGTAGCTCTTGCCAAGACGAGTCGAACGAGTCCTGATTTGCTACAATTGACCCTTTACCGGCTTCGAAACTGGCCGAAAGACGTTGTTCTGGCTTCAAGTACTAGAGTTCTGCAAGATTGCTAGACATCCCGCGTTCCAGCCCCCCTTCTAACAACTCCGATTCTTCAGCCAAGCATACCACCGTGTAGCTCTTGCTCAGACGAGTCCAACGAGTCCTGTTTTGCTACATTTGACTACCGAACGGCTTCGTAGCAGCCTCCACCCGTAGGCGAAACCCGTACAGTACCGCTCTCGGCTCCGTTCTTCCAACTGCCGCTGACTCACACAGCTCCAAACGGCTCGTCACAGCTCTACTACGCCGCGTCTACCTGTTTGCAAGCTTTTCAACATATTTTGACGATTCAGTTGTGGCGTGGACCCTAGGGACCCTCGTCGGCTCGACACCTCTGCACCTCCGAGTCCAACCGAAACGCCAAGCAAGACCGCCGCCAGCGCCGCCATTTCGTTCGTCCCCCGCCGCCGCCAGCGCCGCCACCGGCAGCCGACGCAGTACTCTACAACGACAGTACACGTACAATTTCCCGTGCAACATTTTGGTAGTGTTCTCCGGTACACTTACCCGTATTCTATATCCGTCATATACCCGTATCTTCAGGTCCGTACTCGTCATCGACAGGAAACATCCGTCTCCGGTATCCGTACCCGTGTCAAGCCCGCTTCGAGCAGTTTTCTCCCTTTTTCCGCTCTTCTTTCTCATGGCGATTTCACCGTTCACTCCTACCGAGCTTGAGGCCATGGTGAATGAGACTGGCGTGGATGACGGTTCTCTTGGGTCCGAAACGTGGTTGGACCGACTGATTGCTACAGCCGGCCGGGACCCGTCGTGGAAGAGCTCCTCGACTTTGTTGACTTTGGCGCGAGCGCTGAGCCGACGCGAAGCACTCGACGCTATGGAGGATGATGAGGCGATGGCGTATTGTGTCAAGCTGGACAAGCTGGCCGCCATGTTCGAGCCCGACGAGGGGAAGTGCGGGGCTTTCACTCTGGCCGGTCAACGCTGTGAATCGCGTGCGCGCGGTGCACTCACCTGCCAGAACCGTCGTCACAAGACTCAAGGCATGTGGTCGCTAGCCAGAAACGAAGATGGCATTGCGGGGCATCCATCTGAGTTTATTTGCTATGGCTGCCACGAGGACTCGGACAACCACGCCGACCCTGGTGACTACTTGGCGTGCCTCACATGCACGGCTTGCCTCAACCGCTCATGCGCGATGGATCTAAATGGCGGCGGGGACATTCCAGAGGAGGCACATTGGCAGTGCAGTTGGTGCGCCATCAGCAGGCATCACCTTCCGTTATTCCTTGGGGCCGCCAGTCGAGATGGGCAGCCCGTGATGCCGGAGATCGTCGTGCTGCCCCGACTAGTTGGCGTCCCTACGGGCACTGCGGCTGGTAATTCTGCGGGCGCACCTGATGGGGTACCTTCTTCGAGCCTCAAAGAATCAGGTGGTGGTGGCGATGCGGGTACGGAGCACAGGGGCAGCGGAGCTATGCCCGACACCACTCGTGAAGCCGGACGTGGCAGAGAGCATGCAGACACAACCACCAATAATGTCACAGGGGGCGGCCCGGGCGCAACGGTCCGCCAAGACAGCCGCCTTGAGGCCCGCATTGCCTCCCTAACAGAGATCGTGGCGAGTATGCAGTCTCAGATGGCTCGTGTTCTTCAGAATACAGGAGCGCCATCGACTACGCCTGACAGACGTGACACGCGTCCGGCAGGTGCGGATCTCCCCTCCTCTCTTCCCCCTGGCCTGTCGGGACCTTTCCAAGTCCCCTTGGCGGAGTTCAGCGGACCCAAGGGCACGGATGGACAAGGCCGTGGTACGCAAGATAGTCAACACTTTCTTCACTCCATGTTCGCCATGCACTTCGACCTAATGGCGCTCTCCACTGAGAGGGAGTCTCGCAAGTTTCGGGTCAACATGGGATATGTGGAGCCGGCGGTGGATGACGTGCCGCAGCATGTCCACCTGGTCCGCTACTGGAAGGGAGTGTTGGACTTCCTGTGGCGCATGTTACACGTGGACAGCGGGGACTTTAGCCCAGCCACAGCAGCCGGCCTAGCACGGCGCAAGCGGGTGGCCACCATTATCACCATGATCAAGTGGTTATTCGCGGTAGTCGAGTCGCTTCAGCTCCGTCACGTGCCAGGGGAGCCTGCTCTTAGCTGGGAGGTGATCTACGCGTACGTGGTGCGGCTATACCACATAGACCTGGAGGGCCAGGACGTGCCTCCGGTGTTTGACCAGTTTTGGGGGCCTATGGTGGCGCGGCTCACCGAGCTGCTGGATCAGGGTGTGAAGCCACATCTTCACGACGAGATGCAGGAGCAGTTGAGGTGTGCTGCTCGCGGTCGGCTGAACCACTCGTGGATCCACGAGCTTGCCCAAGACTTCGGACTACCGGCGACCCGCAAGACCAAGTCCAAGCGTTGCCTCCTCTGCCATGGGACGGATCACTCCATGACCGATCACGGCAGCCGCCCCATCACCATTCCGTGCCCGCGCTGCGGGAACCTGCATGCCCTATCGGGTCCGTTGAAGACGGCCTGCCCCAAGTAGGGGCGCCCGGTGGGGCCCCGCTGGAGCTCCGGGTCCCCATGGTTTCCTGGTCTGAGTTCTACGCTACCCTCCGATGACCGGGCTGGTGCGGTTCTATTCGTACTAGCTTCAGTATTTGGAGACCAATGTGAGCGTGTCTTACGCGTGTGTGCCGCCACGGGTACCACACTCGGAGAGGCGCTAGTGGACCTGCCCCGGGAGTGGGGGGTAGGAAGGATTGATAACCCGACTCCTTCGCATATCAAGTTGATGTGCCGGGAGGTGGCGGTGGCGGTGGGATTGCTCCCCCCGCGTGGCGAGGAGGCGCTGCTGGGTGACTTGCTAGACTTCCTGGCCAAGGATTGTGCGGTGGTGCGTCGGCGATACAAGCACACGCAGAGGTGGTACGTGGAAATGGGGCTATTGGACGGGGCGCCTCCCCTCCTCACTCTGTCAGTGCCGCCTCGAACAACCTGCGATTGGCACATATGGGCCTCGCGGCAGCCCACGGCAGGGGACGACTGCTTTGGGGTACGAGAGGCCGGGCGACGATTTAACCCCGAGAGGCTACTTGCACTTGACTTCATGCCGCTCGACATGCGGCAGTCGCTTGTCGAGGGCGTACGCTACGTATGGAGTGCTTGGCCCCCACGGTGCACCAAGAAGAACTATCAGTCTTGCGTCGAGCACGCCGAGCTGGCGGCTGGGGATTTCGACCGTCTGATCGCGATGGGGCTGTGCGAGGGCCCGCTGGACTACGCGCCGTGGGTGGTAAATCCGATAGCCTGCATAGTCAAGTGGGACCCGCTGAAGGTGCGCAATGTTATGGACGCTCTGCGCTCTGGCGTCAACGAGTACATGGTGCGGGTGCTTTGCGAACTGGACATGGTGCATGTGGTGGCGCCTCTCTTGCTGCGGGGCATGGCAGTGAGCAAGTTCGACATCGCGGATGCCTTCCTCGTTTGGCCTGTCTTCGCACGCGACTGTGAGGTACATGGATTTCGACACCCAGCTATAGGGGAGTATCATCGATATCGCTTCATGCCTTTCGGACTTAAGCAAGCTCCGGGGATTCAACAGCGATGGGCACGCTTCGTGCTAGATGTGGTTCAGCGTCTTGGACTCCGTTACTGCCGCCCGTCTTCTCCTGAGGGAACTCCCGCCAATACTCGAGCGCTGGGGGGATACCTGGATGATTTTGGGGTTGGCCACCATCCAGTCCTGTCCGCTTGGCAACAACGCCTCCAATACTGGTCGGTATTGTGCGTGCTGGGGGACTTGGGCATTCCTGTGAAGCACTCCAAGAACGCGTGGCCCTCTGAGGTTTGCGAGTGGACCGGTCTACAGTTGGACACAGTCATGGGAGTGATGACGCTCTCTGCATCACGATGCGCAAAGCTTCTAGCGCGCATCGAAGCTTTTCTTCGGGCTGATGCAGTCGGGGACAGCCCGCTACGACTGGAGTGGGCTTCTTTGGTGGGGAAGCTACAATTCTGCTGCAATGTGATTATGCTGGGGCTGTCAAAGTTGAGGGGGCAATAAGGAATGCTTACACTCGGTGAGTGACACTGCATGTCATCTCACCCTCAGCAAGTACCTAGCACTTGCCTATCACAGGACACGCACTCACCTTGTGGTGAGCACACGCCAACATATATTCTGAGCCTTTAGATGATATCTAACGCTCAGCAACTTGCTACCATCAGCAACCTAATCCTCTCTATTGTTGATTGGCTTATCATCTCATAGTGCTGAGTCACAGCCGTACTATCACGATGCTACTTGACCAACATTGCTGTGTAGCAACTTGATTATCACACAAAACCATGTCTCGCAACACTCCCCCTTGCTACGCAGGCAATCCCATGATGGCATTGCACAACTTGCTATGCCTTGCACTCACTAATGGCTTGGTAAGCACATCAGCAAGCATGTTCTCCGTCGCACAATATTGCACCTCGATGTCTCCGCTCTCCACCTTCTCCCGACAGAAGTGGTACCTCACGTCCATGTGCTTGCTGCGCCCGGTCGTCATGCTATTCTTGCTGAGTGCAATACAACTCTGATGGTCCTCGTGAATTGTGATGGGAGACCCGGAGTCTTGGTGAAACTCGTGGAGTAGTTGCTTCAAAAACATCGCCTCCTGAGTGGCCGCAGTCAGCGCCATATACTCTGCCTCCTCTGTCGACAACGCCACAGTTTGTTGCCGCTGGCTTTTCCAACTCACCGCTGCACCGTTGAGCATGAACACATACCCCGTGCGAGAGCGCCGCTCGCCAATATCACTCGCGTAGTCAGAATCTGACCATCCTACCACCTTTGATGAGGGTGCGCCACCGTACATCAACACCGACTCTGCGGTCCCCTTGAGGTAGCGAAGCACCCTCTTGGCTTGCTCCCAATGTGACTGAGAGGGGTCGGACATGTACCTACTAAGGTGGCTAACAGCCATGGTGATGTCGGGCCGTGTGCTTACGGAAGCATACAACAAGCTACCGATCAAGCTTTGGTACGGCACTAGACCGGGAGGCAACCTTGATGTCGACGTCTCCACACAATTGCTCAAAGCATCGACCGCCATAGGTGAGCCCACTGGCTTGCAGCCCATCATGTTGAAGCGCTCCAACATATCTAAGACGTATTGCTGTTGTCCAATCCTGATGGTGCGGCTGCCACGATCACGCTCGACTGTCATGCCAAGCAACCAAGACACTGGACCGAGGTCTTGCACGTTGAACCTTTCGCCGAAAGCCGACTTGAACCCAACGATGAAGCTACCCGCTGGTCCGACGATGATGCTGTCGTCCACGTACAACGCCAAGACATAAAGCTCACCCTCCTTGATAAAGACGTAAATGCCGGGATCCACCTTGGATTGGGTTAAGCCATACTCCTCTAGCCATGCTGTGATGGTCTTATTCCAGTTCCTTGGAGCTTGCTTGAGGCCATACAATGATTTCTTCAACAAGCACACTCGCTCCTCTCCATTGATGTCGAAGTGACGGAATCCTTCCGGCTGCCTCATGCAGATTTCCTCCTCGATATCGGCCTCCAAAAATGCCGTCACCACATCAAGCTGCTCCACCTCCCAATCATTATAAGCAGCAAGCGCGAGCAACGTTCGAATAGAAATCACCCTCACTGTGGGAGCGAAGGTCTCGTGGTAGTCCACACCCTTCTCCTGAGTAAACCCGCGAGCCACAAGTCTTGCTTTGTACCTTGCAATCTGTCCATTGGCATCGCGCTTCAGCTTGAACACCCACTTGGAATCTACGAGTTTGCGACCGGCAGGACAAGGGACCAATGTCCAGGTTTTCCGAGATACAAGTGAGTCGTACTCGCTCTTGATAGCTGCCTCCCACTCCCCCGATTGGGGACTCCTCTGCGCTTGCTTGTATGACACCGGCTCTTGAACGGTCGGGCTGCTGGCTGACTTAATAGCTGCGGCACTTCCCGCAGTCCATCCATCTCCCGAAGCGCCCGCTGAACGGAGATTATACCTTGGATTGGGTACGCATTGCTGTGGTGCAGCAGTGGATCGAAGATTATACCTTGGCCGTGGAGTCTCCCCCGAATGCATGTCCCGTTCCTCTTCCGTCGACCCGGAATGCTGCCGCGACTCCCGTAGCGGCGACTCCCCCGAAGGAGTATCCGGTTCTTCGCTACACATGGTGCGCGGGATGCTGTCCTCTTCATCATCATTGCGTTGCTCCGCATTGCTCTCCCCCATGGAGAGGACTGCAGCCTCATCGAACACCACGTTGCGGCTGCTCACCACCCGACGAGTAGCAGGATTGTACACCAACCACGTAGGTGATTCGGAAGCATAGCCCACAAAGACACCCTTCCACGCGCGATCGTCAAGTTTGCGGCGTTGAGACTTGTCAACGTGGACATAGGCCGGACAGCCGAATACCCGCATGGAGCTCAAATCAGCTCGTCTACCGGTCGCCAAGGTGAAAGGTACACCGCCGGCTCCGCTACTATGCACACGATTGCGGACATGCACCGCAGCGGCCATCGCTAAAGCCCAATACGATTTTGGCAGCGCGGCTTGCCGGATCATTGACTGCGCCATCGGGACCAATGTCCCCCACTGCCGTTCAATACGGCCAGGTTGCCAATGCGCGTCAGGGGCAGTGATCTCCACAGCGATGTTGAACTCGTCCAAGAGGTTTCGGAAGGCAGCACCTAAGAACACCGTGTCATTGTCCACCCGAAGACGACGAACCGTGTGCCCCAGAGAACGGATGGTAGTCAACATGCGACGGAACGAGGCGGGAGCCTCATCCTTGGAGCGGACCGCATCATGCAGCATGAAACGGCTCCGGAAATCAACCGCACACAAGCTGTACCGCCGTCCTCCCAAGGATGGAACACTCATAGGACCGCAGAAGTCTAAGCCGAGGACCTCAAAGACACCAACGTTCCGGTCAGCCGGCTCACGAGAGATACGGCGGACGTGCGACTTACACACAGCACACGTCTCACAGAAGCCCAACTTCTCCGACGCAGAAAACGCCACACCCTCCACCTGAGTGGCCAAGAGCCCGTCCAATTGCGACTCGCCAAGGTGACCGAGTCGGGAATGCCACAACCGTTTTTCCGATGGCGCAGTGGCGACCGAAGCGGTAGGATTCAACGAAGCAACCCGCGCCGGCAACCACACCAATAAATGCGCGCGCTCCAACGGAACCACCACGCCACCACCATGACCGGCATGAAGACGAAGGTGGTCCACGGGATCAGCTAACACCACAGAATGACCTTGTCGCCGAGCTTGGGTGAGGCTGAAAAGTCGATGGTAAGACCACGACGCACGACGGGATAGCTCAGGAACGTGGAGCACATTCTTTAGCGTGGCAGGAATCTCCTCTCCATCTTCAGCCTTCACAATGATTCGGACCGAGCCCACTCCAACAGCGCGGGCGCTGATACCCTTCACCCAAAGCCGGTCGGTGAGCGCTCGATACTCACAGAAGTCACGGCGCACACTAGTCATGTGATGGCTGGCGCCGCTGTCGGCCAACCACATCCACGTTTCCCCATCGCGCTCGAACATGTGTCGAGCCTCGGAGAATGGCCTCGCAGGGGTGGCTGTCACGTCCATGACAGCCGGAAAAGCAACCGGGGAGTCCATTTGCGCAGAGTTACCTCCGGTGTTGTTGACGGGGCACTCGGACCTGCGATGGCCCTTCTTACCACAGCCATAGCAAACACCACGAAAAATTCTCGCTCCGCCTCTGCCATATGAGGTACGACGAGTAGTCGCAGCTCCTTGAAGAGATTTCAGTTGGTCTTGGAGCTCGGAGACTTGCCGCTTCAAAAGTTCAGTCGTTGAGTCATCATGAGACGCTGCAAAAGCCGTAGGCGTTGGGGGCTCCGTTGAATGTGATTGCGCACGACTCTCGATGCGCATGCCCTTTTGACGAAGATCACGCTTGACGGTATCCATGCTGAGGTCGTGTACGTCCCACGTGTCGGTGATGGAGTGGTATTCGCTGCGCAGGCCCTTCACCAAGTACATGATGATACGCCGGTCGTGGACGACGTCCCCAACTCGGGCAAGCTGTCGTTGCAGTCGAACTAACCGGTTCAGATATTGAATGCCGCTCTCGCCGTCCGCTTGCGGCGTCTCCAAGTCCTGCAATAGTTCCGTACACCGGTAAATACCATCGTCCTCATAATGATTGACTAACGCAGTCCATGCAGTGTGGCCGCAGGTCTTGTCATCCTCGCTAACATTCTCGATAATAGAAAGGTCGTCCTCCGGCAGCGCAAGAATCAATGTGGAGTACATGTCGACTTGTTGTTGAGAGGAAGCGGCACCATCCGACGACAAAGCCGGAGCCCACTTTTGCATCAAGCCAAATGCACGAAAACGTTTCTTCCACACGTCAAAATCTCGTCTCTCCCCACTGAACTTGGGTAGTTTCACGGAGTCCATATCAGGTACGTCGGATGCGCTCGCAAGAGCACCAGAAAATCAGGAAAACTGCCAACAAGAAAAGCACCAAGTACCGGTGAAGAGGCGGGCAACACGGCTCAGAAAAGGAGACGACAAAGGGCTGACCGAAGACGCAATTGTACTCCCGGAGTCTATACAGCCAAGGCAATCAGAAACGAGTCTCAGAAGGTCGGTCAAGTGACGTCGTACAGGAGTGCTAGTACACTTGTGGTAAGATGCCTTTCCAAAAATTCAGCCGGACCACTATCGGCTTTCACGAGAAAAGAAACTGGCGGGTGACAAGCTCCGGAAGCGAATAAAATTCCAGAAAGCGCCAAGCTATAACAAAGAAGAGCAAGCCGATCTTCACGTCACACGAGTCGGCGTTCGGGGGTTGAAGCCGGCTCCAAGCGACACAAACAAGTCGCTACCAGCCGGGTATCGAAGTAAAGCTACAAACACAAGCAAGAGCCAGCCACTTTGTGAGCCAGCCGCACCTCACGTATCGTGCGACACCACAAAGGTCTACCACTCTTCGAGAAGCAAGCTCTAGGTTCCAGTCAAGACAAATGACTCCAACAACTAGCAGCTAGAGGGCCCATAACCTGTCAAAGTTGAGGGGGCAATAAGGAATGCTTACACTCGGTGAGTGACACTGCATGTCATCTCACCCTCAGCAAGTGCCTAGCACTTGCCTATCACAGGACACGCACTCACCTTGTGGTGAGCACACGCCAACATATATTCTGAGCCTTTAGATGATATCTAACGCTCAGCAACTTGCCACCATCAGCAACCTAATCCTCTCTATTGTTGATTGGCTTATCATCTCATAGTGCTGAGTCACAGCCGTACTATCACGATGCTACTTGACCAACATTGCTGTGTAGCAACTTGATTATCACACAAAACCATGTCTCGCAACAGGGGCAGGCGCGCCTGCGCGAGCTTTATGTGGCACGGGATGTTTACGATGTGAATATCCCCAGTTCGGCGGCGTGGCTTCTAGATGTTCGATGCGTCTTACATAAGGCGGCGGTGGATGACTTGCGGTGGTGGCACGGTGTGCTATCTGCGGGTGGGGGGCAGCGACGCCTCTTGTGGCACGCTGAAGATGCAGCGTGTCTATGGGGACCACGGTTGTTGCCAATTCTGCCCCGGGACTTGGGCAGAGGGCTGTATGATGGCACTGTGGCAATCATCACCACGGACGCCAGTGGCTGGGCTGGTGGGGCGTGGTGGGAGCATCGCCGCATACACTACTCCTTCACGCCGGAGCAGCTCGCGGGGCGGTACCAGGACTCTGCCAACCTGCGGGAGCTCTACATCCCCCTATTTGCGGTGCGCAGGTGGGCAGTGGCTCTACAGGGCCGCCGTATTTTGTTCTTGATGGACTCGGAGGCATCGGTGGGTGCCATCAATCGACGGGGCTCCATGGTACCGCATTTCAATGATGTGGTGCTGGCCTTACTGGACCTACTAGGGGGGCTTGGGTGTGAGGCCATCGCACGGCACTTGCCTGGCGTGCAGAACCGTCTCGCGGACGGCATCTCGCGCCTTACCGGTCGCCGGGATGAGGGGGACTGGATGATGGATGAGCGGCTGTACCGCAGGCTGTCGTCCCTGTGCGGTCCGTTCGATGTCGACGCGTGTTCCGACCCCCTTGGACACAACGCGTTTTGCTGCCGGTTCTGGTCCGCCCTTGACTCTTGTCTCGAGCATGACTGGGCAGAGCTGCTTGTGTGGTGTAATCCTCCTTTTTCGGAGGCGGAGCCAATCCTGCGGCATTTTTGGCGTTGCTTTCACAGCTGTCCAGAGCGCACGGCTGCGGTGTTCATACTCCCTGTGTGGACCTCAGCTTCCTGGTGGCGCTTTGTGGGGGGGGGCTGTGTCGTTGGCTACTGGCACGCGGGCTCACGACTATTCACGGCTCCTGCTTGGCACATGGCTTCTCGGGCTTTGCCTCTGCCACGGAGCAGAGTGGACTTGGGCCCCACTAACTGGCCTGTGGTGGCTGTGTACTTCCCCCCTTCGTGTGCCAGGCCTGCAACCTCACACCCATGGCACGCTTCGCTGCCGCGCTTGCGGGGATCGGCCGCTTCAGACTTCTTATTCCTGCGCGGGATGCGACCTGGTGTTGTGTCCGGGCTGCGCCGCAAGGAGTTGCACTGGTCATCCTGAGCTCTTTGTGTGTGTGGATTGCGCACTGGCGGGAGTAGAAGCACATGCGTTGGGGATGCCTGCGTCTGGGGGCGCGGGCTTGGGAACTCACCGTGCCGACTGGGTGCGGTTGATTCGGGGCGCTGAGGACTGGGAGGCTCGTCGGCTACGAGTCTCGTCTCAGCGCACTTACGCTGGAGGGCTAGCTGATTTTACCGATTTCTGTCACGCGCGGGGGGTGGCCCCACTCCCTGCTGCTCCAGAGTTACTACGAGGCTACATCTACCACTGCACACACGACCGTGGGCTGGATGCTGGCACGGTGTCGGGTCGCCTTTCGGCCGTGAGTGACTGGCATCGGAGACAAAGCTCCGCCTTGACTCGTGTCGGGCGGGCGCCGTTACCTAACGCCGTCCGTGAGGCTCCAGTGGCGGACGTCATGGCGGTGGTCAGACGACTGGCGAAAACCGGTCGCCGCGGTAGACTCGGTTTGTCCAAGACCGAGTTTGCTGCCATCCTCCGAGCGGGTTTTGATCTGTCTTGCGCTTCTGGCCACCATCGGCGGTTGGCCTTGGTGATCAGCACATTGGGTTGCCTGCGACGACGGGCCGCTGTGCACCTTCGCGTCTGCTATGAGGTGGATGCTTCTGGGCAGCTAGTGTTTTTGCCTACTTCCGAAGTTTACATAGCTCGGGATCTGGACATCGGGGGCGAATACGTTGGCCTGCGGGTGCTTGTCGACAAGAACGTGGACTCCCGCATTGACGCGAACGCCTATATCCCTGAGTGTGTCGGCTCTCTAGGAGTTCGCCCCGTGGATCTGTTACGGGATTATTTGCTGCGCTTCCGCCCACCGTCCAGGGGATATTTGCTGTCCGCTCCTCGGTCGCGGGCGCTGGGACCTGCGACCTTCAATGCTGGCGCGTACACTTGCCTAGGCTCCGCGTACCGGGCTGCGTTCTTGCGGGCCTTCCCGGATGCGACGGGCCGCACCACCGACATTTCTCGCGTGTCCTCGCACTCGGGGCGCAAGTCATTGTCGCAATGGCTGTGGGACGCCTACAGCTCTCAGAGGCTGATCGCGGATGTTGGTCATTGGCGGTGCCGCAAGGATGCTGTTCAAATCTACTTCCACACTTCGCGAGCCACCATTTTGCGATGCATCGCGGGGCTCTGATAACTGGTGGCTCGACTCAGCTGCTACCTCTACATGGGAGTCATATGGGAGACATCATACACGGCAGGCGCCTCCTCGGCGCCAACGTGTCATGATTGTTCTACGCGGCAGGGACCTGCCGCCCATGTAATAGTCACCCCCTCTATGTGCACAGTGTCCCATAAAAGGTGGGGTCTGCGGAGGGCGTAGCCCAAAGCATACCTGATTTTTCTAAGACACGCCAAGAAACATCGCCCTCCTCCTTGAAGCCCAATTAGTACCGGTATTTAGGATACTCATAATTAAGATAGGGGATTTAGTAGTTTGTAGTACTTAATGCTCAACAGTAAAGTACTGTAGTATTTAGTGCAGTAGTGAGCATTTCTGCGCACACGATGTGCGTAGGTGAATGAATCGCCCTGCTGGGGCTATAAATAATAGCTCCTACCTAGTGACTCGCAAGGGAGTCATCATTTTCGCTGTCCCCGCCCTCCCGCCCTTGCTTTTGGGAGACATCATACACGGCAGGCGCCTCCTCGGCGCCAACGTGTCATGATTGTTCTACGCGGCAGGGACCTGCCACCCATGTAATAGTCACCCCCTCTATGTGCACAGTGTCCCATAAAAAGGGCTATAAGTAGTAGCTCATGATAGGTGACTCGCAAGGGAGTCACAAATTTCGCTGTTAGCTCAAGTGCGCGCCCGTTGGCGCCCACTCCCTTGCACTTGCCTACGCTATAGCCTCAAGGTCCGCAGCCGTCGCTCCGCACCCCCTTAAGTCTGCTACCGTTGTGGCTGCACCTCTCACACGTGTCGTTACACTGTGCTTGCCCGAGCCTACCCGTTGGTAGCGCTTCGGCCCATCCCGTACAACGGAAGTTTTGCAAGATTGCTACTAATTGTTCACTTTTGGCCTAGCGTGGAGCACCTCACATCCGGAAGCGAGTCACACCGTCGTGTGCAACTCGCTAAGGCGAGTATTAAGAGCTTTTGTTTGCGTCATTTGGCCAACCACCGGCTACGTTACGGCCCTCGCCGTCACCTTCTTTTTGGCTTCCCGTACCCGTACATTTTTGCTGCTACTTCCCCGAGGTCCGTTGTCCCGCTCACGCCTCACAAGCTACTCAAGCGTTGCCACTCAACCATCCGAACGTAATTTTATCGTGTTTAGGCCCGTGCCTACCCGTTGGTAGCGCTCTCGCCCGTCCCGAAAACTCCCGTGTAACTTCCGGTTTTACACACGATTGCTACCGATTGGCTACTTTTGTTAGCAACCGCCTCCTTATGCACTGTGCTTATGTACACTGTAGCTATTGTCTTGCCCTAGTACTTTGTGTTGCACTGCCGGCGGTCCTGTGCGTGCCGCCGGTGCCGGCCGGCCGGGCCATCCGTTGCCTTGCCGGTCGCCACCCTTCTCTGTTCACTCCCTTTGTCCCCACAACTGGCCCCCATTCGGGGCCAGCTAGACTATCCCTTGTAACTATCCTGCTTCCCTTCTCGAACCACCTTCCCTTGGTTCAACAGGTTATGGGCTCCTCCACTTGGTTACATGGGATTTTTTTTTTCTTTCTCTGTGGGGAACCGTCGGTATCTTCTAGGCACACTGGCAAGCGGCCATTTCGGCCCAAGTAAGGTCGAACCGCACCCTCTCTCGAACCTTTTCCTTCTGGTTCAGCGGCTATTTCGGCCCAAGTAAGGTCGAACCGCACCCTCTCTCGAACCTTTTTCCTTCTGGTTCAGCGGCTATTTCGGCCCAAGCAAGGTCGAACCGCACCCTTCCTCAAGAACCCGTGTCCATGGTTCTACCTCTCTCTTGACATCAGCCGCTCTGTAGGTTGGTTGCCTTTCTTTTCTCTCTTCACCAGTATACTTCAGCTCTACCCCGCGCCGGCCACCGGTTTCATCGCCTATTTGGCTAGCGCAGTACTTTCATTAGTACTTCTCCCAGTTATTTTCAACGCAACGCTCATTTGACCTCAGCGCCGGTCCAACCCTGCCCACGCCGAAGGGGGGGAATCTACACGAGCAGCGTCCGGCTAATGCTCTCGAGTGGCTACACGGTGAAGTGTTTCCTACATCGCTATGCTCCTCTCCGCCGGTCGCTACTATGATTCGCCGACCAATTCGCCCGTGGACATGTTTATTCCCTCGCTACATGTCATTCCAGTACTTAACGCAGTGTATCAGTCACCGCTTTTGTTGGCCGTTTACCGATAACAGCGCGTTTCTGTAAGCGCATGTCGCACCACCTACTCGGACCTCGGCCTAGCGCAAGGCTTCTCCCACCGTGACAACCTCTCCTTCTGTCACGACGGGAAATCCTGTGGCAAGCTCGAGGTTGTATGGCAAGACCTTGGCTACATTGAGGGGGAGTGTTAGCAACCGCCTCCTTATGTACTGTGCTTATGTACACTGTAGCTATTGTCTTGCCCTAGTACTTTGTGTTGCACTGCCGGCGGTCCTGTGCGTGCCGCCGGTGCCGGCCGGCCGGGCCATCCGTTGCCTTGCCGGTCGCCACCCTTCTCTGTTCACTCCCTTTGTCCCCACAACTGGCCCCCATGCGGGGCCAGCTAGACTATCCCTTGTAACTATCCTGCTTCCCTTCTCGAACCACCTTCCCTTGGTTCAACAACTTTTGGACTAGCGGTAAGCACCTCATACTTAGAAGCGAGCCACACCGTCGTGTGGAACTCGCCAAGACGAGTAGCAAGAGCTTTTATTTGCTTGATTTGGCCAACCACCGGCTTCGTGACCGCCAGCGCCGTCTTTTCTTTTTTGGCTTCACGTACCCGTACTTTTTTCTGCAAGATTGTTGCTACTTCCCCGAGGTCCGTTGTCACGCTCACAAGGTACTCATCCGTTGTTTCGGCTTCCTCCGACGAACGTTGCGTAAATGTGATTTGGCCCGTACCTACCCGTTGGTAGCGCTCACGCCGGTTCCCTACAACGTCCGGTTTGCTCGATTGCTACCGATTGGTGGTTTTCTCGGTAGCTCAAAGCACCTCGAACGTAGACAAGAGATACACCGTTGTGTAGCTCTCGTCACGACGAGTCCGACGTGCCTTGAAACGCTTCATTTGGACTACCACGTGCTCGGTTACGGCCCGCACCCGTCGGTTCCGCCGCCGGTACACGGAGAAGTACCATACCTAATTACAAAAACCTCTACAATGGAGTCATATGGGAGACCTCATGCACGACGACTCCTTTTCGGTGCCGACGACTCATGATTGTTCTACGCGGCAGGAACCTGCCACCCATGTAATTTTCACCCCTTATGTGCCACAGTGTCAAATAAAATGTTAGTTTTGCGAATGGCGTAGCTAAAAGCAAACCTAGTTTTTCAAAGACACGCAAAAGGCACATAGTAGTAATCCTATTAGAGGCCCAAAAATACCGGCATTTAGGATGCCGATAATCAAGTAAGGGGAAAAATAGTTTCAATACATTAGAGTATTGAAAATAATATTTAGTAGAGTAGTGATCTTTTGCGCAAGATGCGCGCACACTAGGGATCACGACTCGCGCTAGATAGGGCTATAAGTAGTAGCTCATGATAGGTGACTCGCAAGGGAGTCACAAATTTCGCTGTTCCCGCCCTCCCGCCCTTGCTTTGGGAGACTTCATGCACGACGACTCCTTTTCGGTGCCGACGACTCATGATTGTTCTACGCGGCAGGAACCTGCCACCCATGTAATTTTCACCCCTTATGTGCCACAGTGTCAAATAAAAGACTACCTTTCGGCGCCGTCGAGTCATGATTGTACTACGCGGCAGGAACCTGCCACCCCGAAAAGGAGTCGTCGTGCATGAAGTCTCCCAAAGCAAGGGCGGGAGGGCGGGAACAGCGAAATTTGTGACTCTCTTGCGAGTCACCTACCATGAGCTACTACTTATAGCCCTATCTAGCGCGAGTCGTGATCCCTAATGTGCGCGCATCTTGCGCAAAGGATCACTACTCTACTAAATATTATTTTCAATACTCTAATGTATTGAAACTATTATTCCCCTTACTTGATTATCGGCATCCTAAATGCCGGTATTTTTGGGCCTCTAAAAGGATTACTATGTGCCTTCTGCGTGTCTTTGAAAAACCAGGTTTGCTTTTAGCTACGCCATTCGCAAAACTAACATTTTATTTGACACTGTGGCACATAAGGGGTGAAAATTACATGGGTGGCAGATTCCTGCCGCGTAGAACAATCATGAGTCGTCGGCACCGAAAAGGAGTCGTCGTGCATGAAGTCTCCCATATGACTCCAATGTTGAGGTTTTTGTAATTAGGTATGGTACTTCTCCGTGTACCGGCGGCGGAACCGACGGGCGCGGGCCGTAACCGAGCAGATGGTAGTCCAAATGAAGCGTTTCAAGGCACGTCGGACTCGTCGTGACGAGAGCTACACAACGGTGTGTCTCTTGTCTACGTTCGAGGTGCTTTTAGCTACCGAGAAAACCAGCAATCGGTAGCAATCGAGCAAACCGGACGTTGTAGGGGACCGGCGAGAGCGCTACCAACGGGTAGGTACGGGCCAAATCACATTCACGCAACGTACAGCATTGTTTGATATGGTAATCAAGTTGCTACTCAGCAATATTGATATCCAGTACGAGTGTTACAGTGATAGGACAGCTGTGACTCAACATATCTAGATGATAAGGCATTCCGCAATGCAATAGATATGGGTACTGATAGTGGCAGGTTGCTGAGCGTTAGATATGATCTAAGGGCTCAGAATAGTGGTAGGCGTGTGCTCACCATGTGGTGGGCGCGTGTCATGATTGGGACGCGGACGGTGTCCTGTAATAGACAAGGATGAGACACTGCTGAAGGTGACCGACCTTCAGCGTCTTGTAGAGTGTGTAATCATTTTGTTTTCACCCATCAACTTTGTGAGGTTATGGGCCCTCCTTTTGCTCTCGGTTGGAGTCGACACACTTGACTAGAACCGTTACCTTGAGCTTCCTTTTTGCGCGAGTCTTGGGCTTCTGTTGTGCTACACGATCTTCAGGTGTGGCTGGGTCGCAAAAGCGGTTGACTCTCTTTGTTGGGTGGTTTGCCTTCGAATTCGGGCTGGTAGCGACTTTCCTGTGTTGCTTGGAGCCTAGAAACCACCGACAGTTTCACTCGCTTGAACAACGCTTGTTCAGTCGCCTGTGCTTTGGATTTTCAGCCTGCGCCTTCGTTTTTCATATTATTGGATCCAATATCTGGGTATTTGGCGTCTTTCCTTGCGTCGCTGGGCTGTTTGAGTGCGAGTTGGTGAGACATCTTGCAATAGTGTACTGTCACCTGTGTACGACGTCGTTCGACTGGCCTTCCAAGGCCATAGTCCGCCTGCCTACGTTGTTCTGAGTCGGGAAGTACAGCTCGTTGGGATTTTCTCGCAGTCCTCGTCCATTTTCGCTCCCCTTGGGTTTTGGCTTTCAATTGGTGAAGGATCCCTGCTCAGTGTACTATCCAATTGTACGACGAACCCCGACGAACCTCCTGAAACCGGTTTCCGTCTGCTTTGGCTGTGTAGACTCCGGAAGTAGGTGGGGTCTGCGGGTCTGCGGAGGGCGTAGCCCAAAGCATACCTGATTTTTCTAAGACACGCCAAGAAACATCGCCCTCCTCCTTGAAGCCCAATTAGTACCGGTATTTAGGATATTCATAAATAAGATAGGGGATTTAGTAGTTTGTAGTACTTAATGTTCAACAGTAAAGTACTGTAGTATTTAGTGCAGTAGTGAGCATTTCTGCGCACACGATGTGCGTAGGTGAATGAATCGCCCTGCTGGGGCTATAAATAGTAGCTCCTACCTAGTGACTCGCAAGGGAGTCATCATTTTCGCTGTCAGCACAAGTGCGCGCCCGTTGGCCCACACTCCCCTGCACTTGCCTACGCTACAGCCCCAAAGGTCCGCAGCCGTCGCTCAGCACCTCCTCAAGCCTGCTACCGTTGTTGCAGCACCCCGATATCGTGTCGTTACACTATCCTTGCCCGTGCCTACCCGTTGGTAGCGCTCTGGCCCGTTCCGTAGAACTTCAGTTTTGCAAGATTGCTACAGATTGCTACTTTCAGCCTGACTTGAAACACATCCGATTCGGCCGCAAGGCACACCGTCGTGTAGCTCTTGCCAAGACGAGTCGAACGAGTCCTGATTTGCTACAATTGACCCTTTACCGGCTTCGAAACTGCCCGAAAGACGTTGTTCTGGCTTCAAGTACTAGAGTTCTGCAAGATTGCTAGACATCCCGCGTTCCAGCCCCCCTTCTAACAACTCCGATTCTTCAGCCAAGCATACCACCGTGTAGCTCTTGCTCAGACGAGTCCAACGAGTCATGTTTTGCTACATTTGACTACCGAACGGCTTCGTAGCAGCCTCCACCCGTAGGCGAAACCCGTACAGTACCGCTCTCGGCTCCGTTCTTCCAACTGCCGCTGACTCACACAGCTCCAAACGGCTCGTCACAGCTCTACTACGCCGCGTCTACCTGTTTGCAAGCTTTTCAACATATTTTGACGATTCTGTTGTGGCGTGGACCCTAGGGACCCTCGTCGGCTCGACACCTCTGCACCTCCGAGTCCAACCGAAACGCCAAGCAAGACCGCCGCCAGCGCCGCCATTTCGTTCGTCCCCCGCCGCCGCCAGCGCCGCCGCCGGCAGCCGACGCAGTACTCTACAACGACAGTACACGTACAATTTCCCGTGCAACATTTTGGTAGTGTTCTCCGGTACACTTACCCGTATTCTATATCCGTCATATACCCGTATCTTCAGGTCCGTACTCGTCATCGACAGGAAACATCCGTCTCCGGTACCCGTACCCGTGTCAAGCCCGCTTCGAGCAGTTTTCTCCCTTTTTCCGCTCTTCTTTCTCATGGCGATTTCACCGTTCACTCCTACCGAGCTTGAGGCCATGGTGAATGAGACTGGCGTGGATGACGGTTCTCTTGGGTCCGAAACGTGGTTGGACCGACTGATTGCTACAGCCGGCCGGGACCCGTCGTGGAAGAGCTCCTCGACTTTGTTGACTTTGGCGCGAGCGCTGAGCCGACGCGAAGCACTCGACGCTATGGAGGATGATGAGGCGATGGCGTATTGTGTCAAGCTGGACAAGCTGGCCGCCATGTTCGAGCCCGACGAGGGGAAGTGCGGGGCTTTCACTCTGGCCGGTCAACGCTGTGAATCGCGTGCGCGCGGTGCACTCACCTGCCAGAACCGTCGTCACAAGACTCAAGGCATGTGGTCGCTAGCCAGAAACGAAGATGGCATTGCGGGGCATCCATCTGAGTTTATTTGCTATGGCTGCCACGAGGACTCGGACAACCACGCCGACCCTGGTGACTACTTGGCGTGCCTCACATGCACGGCTTGCCTCAACCGCTCATGCGCGATGGATCTAAATGGCGGCGGGGACATTCCAGAGGAGGCACATTGGCAGTGCAGTTGGTGCGCCATCAGCAGGCATCACCTTCCGTTATTCCTTGGGGCCGCCAGTCGGGATGGGCAGCCCGTGATGCCGGAGATCGTCGTGCTGCCACGACTAGTTGGCGTCCCTTCGGGCACTGCGGCTGGTAATTCTGCGGGCGCACCTGATGGGGTACCTTCTTCGAGCCTCAAAGAATCAGGTGGTGGTGGCGATGCGGGTACGGAGCACAGGGGCAGCGGAGCTATGCCCGACACCACTCGTGAAGCCGGACGTGGCAGAGAGCATGCAGACACAACCACCAATAATGTCACAGGGGGCGGCCCGGGCGCAACGGTCCGCCAAGACAGCCGCCTTGAGGCCCGCATTGCCTCCCTAACAGAGATCGTGGCGAGTATGCAGTCTCAGATGGCTCGTGTTCTTCAGAGTACATGAGCGCCATCGACTACGCCTGACAGACGTGACACGCGTCCGGCAGGTGCGGATCTCCCCTCCTCTCTTCCCCCTGGCCTGTCGGGACCTTTCCAAGTCCCCTTGGCGGAGTTCAGCGGACCCAAGGGCACGGATGGACAAGGCCGTGGTACGCAAGATAGTCAACACTTTCTTCACTCCATGTTCGCCATGCACTTCGACCTGATGGCGCTCTCCACTGAGAGGGAGTCTCGCAAGTTTCGGGTCAACATGGGATATGTGGAGCCGGCGATGGATGACGTGCCGCAGCATGTCCACCTGGTCCGCTACTGGAAGGGAGTGTTGGACTTCCTGTGGCGCATGTTACACGTGGACAGCGGGGACTTCAGCCCAGCCACAGCAGCCGGCCTAGCACGGCGCAAGCGGGTGGCCACCATCATCACCAGGATCAAGTGGTTATTCGCGGTAGTCGAGTCGCTTCAGCTCCGTCACGTGCCAGGGGAGCCTGCTCTTAGCTGGGAGGTGATCTACGCGTACGTGGTGCGGCTATACCACACAGACCTGGAGGGCCAGGACGTGCCTCCGGTGTTTGACCAGTTTTGGGGGCCTATGGTGGCGCGGCTCACCGAGCTGCTGGATCAGGGTGTGAAGCCACATCTTCACGACGAGATGCAGGAGCAGTTGAGGTGTGCAGCTCGCGGTCGGCTGAACCACTCGTGGATCCACGAGCTTGCCCAAGACTTCGGACTACCGGCGACCCGCAAGACCAAGTCCAAGCGTTGCCTCCTCTGCCATGGGACGGATCACTCCATGACCGATCACGGCAGCCGCCCCATCACCATTCCGTGCCCGCGCTGCGGGAACCTGCATGCCCTATCGGGTCCGTTGAAGACGGCCTGCCCCAAGTAGGGGCGCCCGGTGGGGCCCCGCTGGAGCTCCGGGTCCCCAGGGTTTCCTGGTCTGAGTTCTACGCTACCCTCCGATGACCGGGCTGGTGCGGTTCTATTCGTACTAGCTTCAGTATTTGGAGACCAATGTGAGCGTGTCTTACGCGTGTGTGCCGCCACGGGTACCACACTCGGAGAGGCGCTAGTGGACCTGCCCCGGGAGTGGGGGGTAGGAAGGATTGATAACCCGACTCCTTCGCATATCAAGTTGATGTGCCGGGAGGTGGCGGTGGCGGTGGGATTGCTCCCCCCGCGTGGCGAGGAGGCGCTGCTGGGTGACTTGCTAGACTTCCTGGCCAAGGATTGTGCGGTGGTGCGTCGGCGATACAAGCACACGCAGAGGTGGTACGTGGAAATGGGGCTATTGGACGGGGCGCCTCCCCTCCTCACTCTGTCAGTGCCGCCTCGGACAACCTGCGATTGGCACATATGGGCCTCGCGGCAGCCCACGGCAGGGGACGACTGCTTTGGGGTACGAGAGGCCGGGCGACGATTTAACCCCGAGAGGCTACTTGCACTTGACTTCATGCCGCTCGACATGCGGCAGTCGCTTGTCGAGGGCGTACGCTACGTATGGAGTGCTTGGCCCCCACGGTGCACCAAGAAGAACTATCAGTCTTGCGTCGAGCACGCCGAGCTGGCGGCTGGGGATTTCGACCGTCTGATCGCGATGGGGCTGTGCGAGGGCCCGCTGGACTACGCGCCGTGGGTGGTAAATCCGATAGCCTGCATAGTCAAGTGGGACCCGCTGAAGGTGCGCAATGTTATGGACGCTCTGCGCTCTGGCGTCAACGAGTACATGGTGCGGGTGCTTTGCGAACTGGACATGGTGCATGTGGTGGCGCCTCTCTTGCTGCGGGGCATGGCAGTGAGCAAGTTCGACATCGCGGATGCCTTCCTCGTTTGGCCTGTCTTCGCACGCGACTGTGAGGTACATGGATTTCGACACCCAGCTACAGGGGAGTATTATCGATATCGCTTCATGCCTTTCGGACTTAAGCAAGCTCCGGGGATTCAACAGCGATGGGCACGCTTCGTGCTAGATGTGGTTCAGCGTCTTGGACTCCGTTACTGCCGCCCGTCTTCTCCTGAGGGAACTCCCGCCAATATTCGAGCGCTGGGGGGATACCTGGATGATTTTGGGGTTGGCCACCATCCAGTCCTGTCCGCTTGGCAACAACGCCTCCAATACTGGTCGGTATTGTGCGTGCTGGGGGACTTGGGCATTCCTGTGAAGCACTCCAAGAACGCGTGGCCCTCTGAGGTTTGCGAGTGGACCGGTCTACAGTTGGACACAGTCAGGGGAGTGATGACGCTCTCTGCATCACGATGCGCAAAGCTTCTAGCGCGCATCGAAGCTTTTCTTCGGGCTGATGCAGTCGGGGACAGCCCGCTACGACTGGAGTGGGCTTCTTTGGTGGGGAAGCTACAATTCTGCTGCAATGTGATTATGCTGGGGCAGGCGCGCCTGCGCGAGCTTTATGTGGCTCGGGATGTTTACGATGTGAATCTCCCCAGTTCGGCGGCGTGGCTTCCAGATGTTCGCTGCGTCTTACATAAGGCGGCGGTGGATGACTTGCGGTGGTGGCACGGTGTGCTATCTGCGGGTGGGGGGCAGCGACGCCTCTTGTGGCACGCTGAAGATGCAGCGTGTCTATGGGGACCACGGTTGTTGCCAATTCTGCCCCGGGACTTGGGCAGAGGGCTGTATGATGGCACTGTGGCAATCATCACCACGGACGCCAGTGGCTGGGCTGGTGGGGCGTGGTGGGAGCATCGCCGCATACACTACTCCTTCACGCCGGAGCAGCTCGCGGGGCGGTACCAGGACTCTGCCAACCTGCGGGAGCTCTACATCCCCCTATTTGCGGTGCGCAGGTGGGCAGTGGCTCTACAGGGCCGCCGTATTTTGTTCTTGATGGACTCGGAGGCATCGGTGGGTGCCATCAATCGACGGGGCTCCATGGTACCGCATTTCAATGATGTGGTGCTGGCCTTACTGGACCTACTAGGGGGGCTTGGGTGTGAGGCCATCGCACGGCACTTGCCTGGCGTGCAGAACCGTCTCGCGGACGGCATCTCGCGCCTTACCGGTCGCCGGGATGAGGGGGACTGGATGATGGATGAGCGGCTGTACCGCAGGCTGTCGTCCCTGTGCGGTCCGTTCGATGTCGACGCGTGTTCCGACCCCCTTGGACACAACGCGTTTTGCTGCCGGTTCTGGTCCGCCCTTGACTCTTGTCTCGAGCATGACTGGGCAGAGCTGCTTGTGTGGTGTAATCCTCCTTTTTCGGAGGCGGAGCCAATCCTGCGGCATTTTTGGCGTTGCTTTCACAGCTGTCCAGAGCGCACGGCTGCGGTGTTCATACTCCCTGTGTGGACCTCAGCTTCCTGGTGGCGCTTTGTGGGGGGGGGCTGTGTCGTTGGCTACTGGCACGCGGGCTCACGACTATTCACGGCTCCTGCTTGGCACATGGCTTCTCGGGCTTTGCCTCTGCCACGGAGCAGAGTGGACTTGGGCCCCACTAACTGGCCTGTGGTGGCTGTGTACTTCCCCCCTTCGTGTGCCAGGCCTGCAACCTCACACCCATGGCACGCTTCGCTGCCGCGCTTGCGGGGATCGGCCGCTTCAGACTTCTTATTCCTGCGCGGGATGCGACCTGGTGTTGTGTCCGGGCTGCGCCGCAAGGAGTTGCACAGGTCATCCTGAGCTCTTTGTGTGTGTGGATTGCGCACTGGCGGGAGTAGAAGCACATGCGTTGGGGATGCCTGCGTCTGGGGGCGCGGGCTTGGGAACTCACCGTGCCGACTGGGTGCGGTTGATTCGGGGCGCTGAGGACTGGGAGGCTCGTCGGCTACGAGTCTCGTCTCAGCGCACTTACGCTGGAGGGCTAGCTGATTTTACCGATTTCTGTCACGCGCGGGGGGTGGCCCCACTCCCTGCTGCTCCAGAGTTACTACGAGGCTACATCTACCACTGCACACACGACCGTGGGCTGGATGCTGGCACGGTGTCGGGTCGCCTTTCGGCCGTGAGTGACTGGCATCGGAGACAAAGCTCCGCCTTGACCCGTGTCGGGCGGGCGCCGTTACCTAACGCCGTCCGTGAGGCTCCAGTGGCGGACGTCATGGCGGTGGTCAGACGACTGGCGAAAACCGGTCGCCGCGGTAGACTCGGTTTGTCCAAGACCGAGTTTGCTGCCATCCTCCGAGCGGGTTTTGATCTGTCTTGCGCTTCTGGCCACCATCGGCGGTTGGCCTTGGTGATCAGCACCTTGGGTTGCCTGCGACGACGGGCCGCTGTGCACCTTCGCGTCTGCTATGAGGTGGATGCTTCTGGGCAGCTAGTGTTTTTGCCTACTTCCGAAGTTTACATAGCTCGGGATCTGGACATCGGGGGCGAATACATTGGCCTGCGGGTGCTTGTCGACAAGAACGTGGACTCCCGCATTGACGCGAACGCCTATATCCCTGAGTGTGTCGGCTCTCTAGGAGTTCGCCCCGTGGATCTGTTACGGGATTATTTGCTGCGCTTCCGCCCACCGTCCAGGGGATATTTGCTGTCCGCTCCTCGGTCGCGGGCGCTGGGACCTGCGACCTTCAATGCTGGCGCGTACACTTGCCTAGGCTCCGCGTACCGGGCTGCGTTCTTGCGGGCCTTCCCGGATGCGACGGGCCGCACCACCGACATTTCTCGCGTGTCCTCGCACTCGGGGCGCAAGTCATTGTCGCAATGGCTGTGGGACGCCTACAGCTCTCAGAGGCTGATCGCGGATGTTGGTCATTGGCGGTGCCGCAAGGATGCTGTTCAAATCTACTTCCACACTTCGCGAGCCACCATTCTGCGATGCATCGCGGGGCTCTGATAACTGGTGGCTCGACTCAGCTGCTACCTCTACATGGGAGTCATATGGGAGACATCATACACGGCAGGCGCCTCCTCGGCGCCAACGTGTCATGATTGTTCTACGCGGCAGGGACCTGCCACCCATGTAATAGTCACCCCCTCTATGTGCACAGTGTCCCATAAAAGGTGGGGTCTGCGGAGGGCGTAGCCCAAAGCATACCTGATTTTTCTAAGACACGCCAAGAAACATCGCCCTCCTTCTTGAAGCCCAATTAGTACCGGTATTTAGGATATTCATAATTAAGATAGGGGATTTAGTAGTTTGTAGTACTTAATGTTCAACAGTAAAGTACTGTAGTATTTAGTGCAGTAGTGAGCATTTCTGCGCACACGATGTGCGTAGGTGAATGAATCGCCCTGCTGGGGCTATAAATAATAGCTCCTACCTAGTGACTCGCAAGGGAGTCATCATTTTCGCTGTCCCCGCCCTCCCGCCCTTGCTTTTGGGAGACATCATACACGGCAGGCGCCTCCTCGGCGCCAACGTGTCATGATTGTTCTACGCGGCAGGGACCTGCCACCCATGTAATAGTCACCCCCTCTATGTGCACAGTGTCCCATAAAACAGCTCCGCCTTCAATCGGCGCCTTGTCGTACTCGTTCTGAAGCTCCGTTGACCGGACCTTGACCGTCCCCTTGAAGGCCTGCCGGGCAGGGGTTGGTGACTATTTTCCGTCGATTTTTTTCGGTACTTGACGGTACTGTCGAGATATAACACCCATGGACTCTGTGAAACTTCCCAAGTTCAGTGGAGAAAGGAGAGACTTTGATGTCTGGAAGAAGAGGTTTCGTGCCTTCGGATTGATGCAGAGTTGGGCACCGGCTCTCCTCGAGAACGACGCCGCTACCGCGCAGCAACACCTCGACTTGTACTCTACTTTGATTCTGGCGCTGCCTGAGGACGATCTCTCAATTATTGAGAATGTCCATGAAGTTGACGAGAACTGCGGCCTCAAGGCGTGGACTGCGCTGGTGGACCACTATGAAGACGATGGCATCTACCGTCTGGCTGAGCTGCTGCAAGATATGGAGAAGGCCCAGGCAGACGATGAGACCAGTCTCCAATATTTGAACCGGTTGGTCCGACTTCAGCGCCAGCTAGCCCGTGTGGGGGAGGACGTTCACGACCGACGGGTCATCATGTACTTGGTGAAGGGTCTACGTCAAGAGTACCACTCCATCACAGACACATGGGACGTCCACAGCCTCAGCATGGACGCCGTCAAGCGAGATCTTCGACTGAAGGGCATGCGTATTGAGAGTCGTGGCCGGACTCAGACGGAGGCGCCGCCCCCTGCAGCTTTTCCGGCCTTTTCCGGTGACACCTCTGCTGAATCCTTGAAGCGCCAGGTCCATGATCTTCAGGAGCAGCTAAAATCCATGCATGGCCCTGGGAACTCACGTGGTGTGGCTGTGGGAGCTGGCGGAGTCCGACCCTTTCGCGGCATTTGTTTCAGTTGCGGCAAGAAGGGCCATCGCCGGTCAGAGTGCCCTGACAGGCGTGCTAGTGGCAATTCTGCGAGTCTTGAGTCTCCCGTGGCTTTCCCTGCTGGGGTAGACATCACTGCCAGTCCTGCTAGGTCGTTCAGTGAAGCACGAGCCATGGTGATGAATGAGGGGGAGACTTGGATGTGGCTAGCCGACAGTGGAGCCAGCCACCATATGACCAGCAAACGTGATGACTTCGTGAACTATCGTGCGCTGTCCGACCGGCTGTGGGTGAAGGGCATCAGTGCTTTTGCTGTGGGCGTTGGCACTGTCCGCATCATTGTGCCGGCTGCAGACGGTACGAAGATTCCTGCCACCTTGCGCCATGTGCTTCACGTTCCCGAGCTGTCCCGTCGTGCGTCTTGGACATATCATCGGTTGTTTAGCCTCACTCAGGCGCGGCAGCAGGGTCATAGCGTATTGTTGGCCGATCCTATGGATCATCTTCAGCTTCACGCAGCTCATGGTGGTGGTGTTAAGATTCCCATGGAGCGAGCCCACGGATTGATCTGGCTGCCTGCGACGGTTGCTCTTCCAGCGCGTGCTACGGCTTCGGCGGCCACGGCGTCATCGGGGAAGCGGCTGTGGCATTCCCGACTCGGTCACATTGGGGAGCCTCAGCTGGACGAGCTATTAACAGGTCATGTGGAAGGCTTGGGCTATGCATCACACGAGAAGCTGGGATTCTGTGAGACCTGCGCTGTGTGTAAGTCTCAAGTCCGCAATATTCCTCGTGCTCCTGCGGACCGAGATGTAGGACTGTTTGAGGTGATTGGTGTGGATTTTTGTGGCCCGATGAGTGTTCCATCCTTGGGTGGGAGGCGCTATAGCTTCGGCGCAGTTGACTTCCGCAGCCGCTTCGTGCTGCATGATGCCTTGCGCACCAAGGACGAGGCTACTTCTTCGTTCCGCCGGATGCTGACCACCATTCGCTCCCTGGGGTACACAGTTCGCCGGCTTCGGGTCGACAACGACACTGTGTTTCTTGGTGCTGCGTTCCGGAGCTTATTGGACGAGTTCAACATCGCCCTGGAGGTCACCGCCCCCTACGCTCATTGGCAGCATGGTCGGATCGAGCGGCAGTGGGGCACATTGGTTCCGATGGCACAGTCTATGATTCGGCATGCTGGGCTGCCGAAGTCCTATTGGGCGTTGGCTATGGCGGCAGCGGTGCACATCCGCAATCGGGTGTGCAGCAGTGGAGCTGGTGGCGTTCCATATCAGCTTGTTACGGGTCGACCGGCTGACTTGAGTTCCATGCGGGTGTTTGGCTGCCCGGCTTATGTCCACGTGGACAAGTCGCAGCGCCGCAAACTGGACGATCGTGCATGGAAAGGCGTGTTTGTGGGCTACGCACCCGAGTCCCCTGCCTGGCTGGTGTACAACCCCACCACCCGACGTGTGGTGAGCAGCCGCAATGTGGTGTTTGACGAGAGTGCTATCATCTCCATGGGGGAGAGCTGTCCCGCACGTGAGATGCTGGATGCCGAGGCTGGTGATGACAGCACCTCTGATGAGGCGGCTAGGGAGAAGCCCGATACACTCGTGGGGGGGACACAGCCGGTGGATGAGGCTCCACGTGAGGTGCCAGAAGTGGCGAGGGGGGAGCCTAGCACTTCCGTAGGGGAGACGCAGCAGCATACGTCGAGCGATATCAGTTCTCAGTCGATTGAGGACGAGCCGGATGCGAATTTGGGGGAGACAGCACCAGCGGAGCAGCCTGGAACTGCACAAAGGTATAGCCTTCGGACGAGGCGTCCTCCGGGTTAGTGGTGGGTTGTTGGCAACACCGCAGCTATCAATCCAAGCAATGTCGTGCACGAGCCTGCGTCGTATAAACAAGCGCTACGAGGTCCTCAAGCCACGGAGTGGGAAGCAGCCATCAAGACTGAGTATGACTCGCTTGTATCGCGCAACACCTGGAAGCTGGTTCCCCGTCCTGCCGGTAGAAAGCTAGTGGACTCCAAGTGGGTGTTCAAGCTGAAGCGCGACTCTGATGGTAATATTGCAAGGTACAAGGCAAGACTAGTGGCGCGTGGCTTCACACAAGAGCATGGCGTGGACTATCACGAGACCTTTGCTCCTACTGTGCGGGTGATCTCTATCCGGGTGGTACTAGCGTTAGCTGCTTTCCATGATTGGGAGGTGGAGCAGCTGGATGTAGTGACAGCATTCTTGGAGGCCAACATCGACGAGGAGATATACATGCGACAGCCTGAAGGCTTCCGGAGTACTGACAGCAAAGGGACAGAGCTTGTGTGTCTGCTGCAAAAGGCCCTCTACGGCCTAAAGCAAGCTCCCAGAAACTGGAACAAGACTATCACCGCCTGGCTAGAGGAGTATGGCTTCTGCCAGTCCAAAGTGGATCCGTGTATTTTCATCTACCACAAAGGAGGCCAATTGTACATCCTGGCCCTCTATGTAGACGACAGCATCATTGCCGGAGCAGCGGGCCGATTCATACCGGAGTTCAAGGCTGCATTTGGCAGCAGGTTCAACGTACAAGACCTTGGTCCAGTCTCGTGGCTGCTCGGCATGACGGTGGAGCGGGATCGTGGCACTGGCATCATCAGGCTTGGCCAGCGCCAGTACGTGCTCGACATGCTGGAGCGCTTCAACATGATGGACTGCAAGCCAGTGAGCTCACCCATGGCGGTAGATGCTGTGGGCAAGTCTGGGGACGAGACATCCGTCACGCAGCTGCCTCCGAGGTCGGTGCCCTATCAGAGCCTGATTGGAAGCCTGTTGTACGCCTCTGTGAGCACCCGACCAGACATCACCATGGCTGTCAGTCATCTCAGCCGATACATGGCCAATCCTTGCCACGCGCATTGGGAGCAGGCCAAGCGAGTGCTTCGGTATCTCAAAGGCACCGCTGATGCATCACCGGTGTACGGAAGCAGCGTGCAGTCATCCGAGTTGGTAGGCTGGTCGGACTCAGACTATGCGAGCGATGTGGCTGGGCGGCGCTCCCGCACAGGATACGTGTTCATGCTGAATGGTGCGGCAGTGAGCTGGAAGAGTCAGCGGCAGCAGACCGTGGCACTGTCCACAGCGGAGGCAGAGTACATGGCGCTGACCAGCGCTACTCAAGAGGCGATGTTTCTGAGGCAATTGATGCATGAGATTCACCAGGACTCCGGCTCCGCTGTCACTATCCATGAAGACATCCAGAGCTGCATTGCACTCAGCAAGAACAGCATGACAACTGGCCGGAGCAAGCACATGGATGTGAGGTATCACTTCTGTCGGGAGAAGGTGGAGAGCGGCGATATCGAGGTCAAGTATTGTGCAACAGAGGACATGCTTGCCGATGCGCTCACCAAACCTTTGGTGAGTGAAAGGCACAAGAAGTTGTGCACTGCGATCATGGGTTTGCACGAGTAGCAAGGGGGAGTGTTGAACAGCATTGTTTGATATGGTAATCAAGTTGCTACTCAGCAATATTGATATCCAGTACGAGTGTTGCAGTGATAGGACAGCTGTGACTCAGCATATCTAGATGATAAGGCATTCAGCAATGCAATAGATATGGGTGCTGATAGTGGCAGGTTGCTGAGCGTTAGATATGATCTAAGGGCTCAGAATAGTGGTAGGCGTGTGTTCACCATGTGGTGGGCGCGTGTCATGATTGGGACGCGGACGGTGTCCTGTGATAGACAAGGATGAGACACTGCTGAAGGTGACAGACCTTCAGCGCCTTGTAGAGTGTGTTACCATTCTGTTTTCACCCATCAACTTTGTCACTAGTCAAGTTTGTCGACTCCAACCGAGAGCAAAAGGAGGGCCCATAACCTGACAAAGTTGATGGGTGAAAACAGAATAATTACACACTCAACAAGACGCTGAAGGTATGTCACCTTCAGCAGTGTCTCATCCTTGTCTATCACAGGACACCGTCCGCGTCCCAATCATGACACGCGCCCACCACATGGTGAGCACACGCCTACCACTATACTGAGCCCTTAGATCATATCTAACGCTCAGCAACCTGCCACTATCAGCACCCATATCTATTGCATTGCTGAATGCCTTATCATCTAGACATGCTGAGTCACAGCTGTCCTATCACTGCAACACTCGTACTGGATATCAATATTGCTGAGTAGCAACTTGATTACCATATCAAACAATGTTGTCCAACAAATTCTGCCCCGGGACTTGGGCAAAGGGCTGTATGATGGCACTGTGGCAATCATCACCACGGACGCCAGTGGCTGGGCTGGTGGGGCGTGGTGGGAGCACCGCCGCATACACTACTCCTTCACGCCGGAGCAGCTCGCGGGGCGGTACCAGGACTCTGCCAACCTGCGGGAGCTCTACATCCCCCTATTTGCGGTGCGCAGGTGGGCAGTGGCTCTACAGGGCCGCCGTATTTTGTTCTTGATGGACTCGGAGGCATCGGTGGGTGCCATCAATCGACGGGGCTCCATGGTACCGCATCTCAATGATGTGGTGCTGGCCTTACTGGACCTACTCGGGGGGCTTGGGTGTGAGGCCATCGCACGGCACTTGCCTGGCGTACAGAACCGTCTCGCGGACGGCATCTCGCGCCTTACCGGTCGCCGGGATGAGGGGGACTGGATGATGGATGAGCGGCTGTACCGCAGGCTGTCGTCCCTGTGCGGTCCGTTCGATGTCGACGCATGTTCCGACCCCCCTGGACACAACGCATTTTGCTGCCGGTTCTGGTCCGCCCTTGACTCTTGTCTCGAGCATGACTGGGCAGAGCTGCTTGTGTGGTGTAATCCTCCTTTTTCGGAGGCGGAGCCAATCCTGCGGCATTTTTGGCGTTGCTTTCACGGCTGTCCAGAGCGCACGGCTGCGGTGTTCATACTCCCTGTGTGGACCTCAGCTTCCTGGTGGCGCTTTGTGGGGGGGGGGCTGTGTCGTTGGCTACTGGCACGCGGGCTCACGACTATTCACGGCTCCTGCTTGGCGCATGGCTTCTCGGGCTTTGCCTCTGCCACGGAGCAGAGTGGACTTGGGCCCCACTAACTGGCATGTGGTGGCTGTGTACTTCCCCCCTTCATGTGCCAGGCCTGCAACCTCACACCCATGGCACGCTTCGCTGCCGCGCTTGCGGGGATCGGCCGCTTCAAACTTCTTATTCCTGCGCGGGATGCGACCTGGTGTTGTGTCCGAGCTGCGCCGCAAGGAGTTGCACAGGTCATCCTGAGCTCTTTGTGTGTTAGTTTTGCGAATGGCGTAGCTAAAAGCAAACCTAGTTTTTCAAAGACACGCAAAAGGCACATAGTAATCCTATTAGAGGCCCAAAAATACCGGCATTTAGGATGCCGATAATCAAGTAAGGGGAAAATAGTTTCAATACATTAGAGTATTGAAAATAATATTTAGTAGAGTAGTGATCTTTTGCGCAAGATGCGCGCACACTAGGGATCACGACTCGCGCTAGATAGGGCTATAAGTAGTAGCTCATGATAGGTGACTCGCAAGGGAGTCACAAATTTGGCTGTTCCCGCCCTCCCGCCCTTGCTTTTGGGAGACCTCATGCACGACGACTCCTTTTCGGTGCCGACGACTCATGATTGTTCTACGCGGCAGGAACCTGCCACCCATGTAATTTTCACCCCTTATGTGCCACAGTGTCAAATAAAATGTGTGGATTGCGCACTGGCGGGAGTAGAAGCACATGCGTTGGGGATGCCTGCGCCTGGGGGCGCGGGCTTGGGAACTCACCGTGCCGACTGGGTGCGGTTGATTCGGGGCGCTGAGGACTGGGAGGCTCGTCGGCTACGAGTCTCGTCTCAGCGCACTTACGCTGGAGGGCTAGCTTATGTTACCGATTTCTGTCACGCGCGGGGGGTGGCCCCACTCCCTGCTGCTCCAGAGTTGCTACGAGGCTACATCTACCAATGCACACACGACCGTGGGCTGGATGCTGGCACGGTGTCGGGTCGCCTTTCGGCCGTGAGTGACTGGCATCGGAGACAAAGCTCCGCCTTGACCCGTGTCGGGCGGCCGGCGTTACCTAACGCCGTCCGTGAGGCTCCAGTGGCGGACGCCATGGCGGTGGTCAGACGACTGGCGAAAACCGGTCGCCGCGGTAGACTCGGTTTGTCCAAGACCGAGTTTGCTGCCATCCTCCGAGCGGGGTTTGATCTGTCTTGCGCTTCTGGCCATGTTAGCACTAGCATCCCGTTGCATAGTACTTATGTACAAGGTAGCTATTTGTCATTCTAGTACTTAGTGATATGCTATTAGCGGTACTCTATTCCCTATTAGTGGTGGTCGGCCGGCCCTGCCGGTGCCTTCGCCGGCCGCCATCTCTCTCCTCTCACTTCTCTAGTCACCACAGCCGGCCCCCTTGTGGGGCCGGCACGACCTCCGTGTAACTATCCGTTCCCACCTCTAACATGCCACCATCGGCGGTTGGCCTTGGTGATCAGCACCTTGGTTTGCCTGCGACGACGGGCCGCTGTGCACCTTCGCGTCTGCTATGAGGTGGATGCTTCTGGGCAGCTAGTGTTTTTGCCTACTTCCGAAGTTTACATAGCTCCCCGATCAGGACATCGGGGGCTAGTACATTGGCATGCGGGTGCTTGTCGACAAGACCGTGGACTCCCGCATTGACGCGAACGCCTATATACCTGAGTGTGTCGGCTCTCTAGGAGTTCGCCCCGTGGATATGTTACGGGATTATTTGCTTCGCTTCCGCCCACCGTCCAGGGGATATTTGTTGTCCGCTCCTCGGTCGCGGGCGCTGGGACCTGCGACCTTCAATGCTGGCGCGTACACTTGCCTAGGCTCCGCGTACCGGGCTGCGTTCTTGCGGGCCTTCCCGGATGCGACGGGCCGCACCGCCGACATTTCTCGCGTGTCCTCGCACTCGGGGCGCAAGTCATTGTCGCAATGGCTGTGAGACGCCTACAACTCGCAGAGGCAGATCGCGAATGTTGGTCATTGGCGGTGCCGCAAGGATGTTGTTCAAATCTACTTCCACACTTCGCGAGCCACCATTTTGCGATGCATCGCGGGGCTCTGATAACTGGTGGCTCGACTCCGCTGCTACCTCTACATGGGAGTCATATGGGAGACATCATACACGGCAGGCGCCTCCTCGGCGCCAACGTGTCATGATTGTTCTACGCGGCAGGGACCAGCCACCCATGTAATAGTCACCCCCTCTATGTGTGTTGTGAGATCCCCGTGGTGGGCACGATAATGGACACATCCGTACGTTGTACTCCGGGGGAGTCTTGGCCCTACTATCTCGCCAATAGTGGATGTACTGCGGGAGCCCGTTGCTCGGGCAGTACGGGGGTATACATATGAGATATATCCCCAATGGGTACCGACTTTTCGGCGCGGTACTTGGTTACGGCGTTCGACTCCGGACACGGAGGTGCCGGGATCGATTCCCGGTGATGGCACTTCCGTGTAACCCTTCCACAGGTTATGGGCCCTCCGCGTATGACGCGGGTTGCTAGGGTTTGACCGGAGTTGATCGGATGGTGTCCATTACGGGGAGTGTTGTGAGATCTCCGTGGTGGGCACGCTAATGGACACATCCGTACGTTGTACTCCGGGGGAGTCTTGGCCCTACTATCTCGCCAATAGTGGATGTACTGCGGGAGCCCGTTGCTCGGGCAGTACGGGGGTATATATATGAGATATATCCCCAATGGGTACCGACTTTTAGGCGCGGCACTTGGTTACGGCGTATGACTCCGGACACGGAGGTGCCGGGTTCGATTCCCGGTGATGGCATTTCCATGTAACCCTTCCACAGGTTATGGGCCCTCATTTTGCTCTCGGTTGGAGTCGACACGCTTGACTAGAACCGTTACCTTGAGCTTTTTTTTGCGCGAGTCTTGGGCTTCTGTTGTGCTACACGATCTTCAGGTGTGGCTGGGTCGCAAAAGCGGTAGACTCTCTTTGTTGGGTGGTTTGCCTTCGAATTCGGGCTGGTAGCGACTTTCCTGTGTTGCTTGGAGCCTAGAAACCACCGACCGTTTTCACTCGCTTGAACAACGCTTGTTCAGTCGCCTGTGCCTTGGAGTCAAGTACCACTACTCCACCTTCGGCCGCGCCCGCCTCTCCGACCCCGCCTTCACAGCTTCCCCTTCCCCCCCACCACTCACTCTCACGAAACACAACGTCCTCTTCCGCAACTCCCCCACCCTCCTCCTCCAGTGGGCTCACCACCTCCTCTCAATTGACGTCTCCAATCGATGGCGAGCCGAAACATCGGACATCTCCATGCTGGACGCAGAGGATGACACCCCCCTCGATCTCGTCTCCCTCCCAGACATTCAGCTCTCCTCCACCTCACATGCCCTCACCCCTCCACAATCACGCTCCTCCCTACTCCCCCACTCCACCCAAACCACTCCCCCCCTCACCACTCCACCCCCACACACTCCTCCCCCGCACCCCCGCCCCATTCCCCACACCACCCCCTTCGCCCCCTCCCAACCATCCCATAGACCTCCACCGAACCCATGGACTCCTCCTCCTCCCCCCTCCCTCCTCCCAACCCCGCCCCCTCCCATAACAGCTCCGCTGCTCCCCAGCCCTCTCCCCCCACACACACCCTCCCCCTCCCCACCCACCAACCCTCCCCCTCGCCGCCCCCACCCACTTCCCCCGCTTCCTACCGTACAACCTCCTCCCACCCCAATCACACCCCCACGGACACCTCCCTCAAACCCGCATCCCCTGCTGGCATAACCAAACCCTCCCGCCCCTCCCGAAAGAGAGCCTCCCCGTCCCCTCCCCCAAGCGCCTACCCACACCCCCCCTCAACTCACACAACATCATGACAACCCACCTCCCCACCCACACTGCTCCCACGACCCCTCCCTCCTCCCCCTTCCCACCTCCTCCCCAGAAGGCGAAGATTACGACCTCGAAGAACTCGACGACCTGCAAGAGGAAGACCTAGAGGAGACCCGTCCCCTCCCGAACACCACTCCCGTCTCCCACGGCACCAACAGCCCTCCCAGGTCTCCCCCGGCCGCCCCGGCCGAATATCATCATTAGTCCCCCACAAGACACCCCCGAGGTTAGGCCCCTCTCCCAGCCCCTCCCCCCTCAACCCGATATCCGACTCCTCACTGTAAACACTGCGGTACGACCATCTCTACCGACCCACTTCACCCCCCGCACCTGTTGCACTACTTTACATAACTACATGTTTGACCTCAACCTCGAATACGGCCTCCCCACACCCATCGGTTTCCTTGACTCCTCTGCTGTCCTCTCCTTCCAATGGGAGCGGTACCAGGACCTCTCCAACCTGTATTGCCTCGCTTCAACAATTTCTAAACTACACTCCACTCCCTCTGCCTCCTATACAATCGTCACTAATAACGAAGTAGATAACCATTACCACAACTCTCAATACCCCAACCACTAGACCAACCTCTCTAACCGTGGCTCCCCCCCCCGCCCGGGTACGCCTAACCACTCCCTCCTCGTCCTCACATGGCAAAACTCTCATTTCGGCCTCCTCCACCTCACCTACTCTTCCGCCACATGGATTGACTCTCTCCACCACCCGCCCCCACCCCACCTCCTCACCCGCTCTCTTCATCTCCTCTCCGACTGGAACTCCCCCCCCCTCCTGTCGGAACCTTAGGCTCACTTAACCCACCACGCCAAAACGACTCAGGCCACCCTTGGTCGTGCGGTACCCACGCCCTCCTGCACACCTACTTCATCACCACAGCCCCCCCGGACCAACCATACAACCCCCCCCCTACGACCCATGTTCCTCGGTTTACTCCCTACATACTCTCCTATGGAACCACACCTTCCGCTCCGCCCCCCTACCACAGGGCCGCCACCGCCTTCTCGACGCCCTCCACCCCCCCACACTACCCCCCCCCTCAGCTTAATCCTCACTGAAACCAACCACGACACCCACAAGTCCCGCTGGCGCATAGCCCTCCCCCAATACCACCTCAAAAGCTCCCGACCTTGCTACTCAACTGTGCCCCTACCCAACGCAGGCGTTCTCTTCGCGGTCCGCAGAGCCTCATTCCAGTCTGCCACTGTCCTAACCCCGCCCCCCCACCTCATCCCCCATATCGCCGGACTAAAAATCGTCCCCCACTCAGGCACCCCTTACCTCCTTATAGGTACTTATATGCCCCAGCTCTACACCCCCCAACTGACCCGCCTCTACGCAGAAGTTGCAGCTTGGGGCCTCCGCCTAGCGGACGACCACCCGCAACACCGCACCCTCTGGGGAGGGGACTTCCAATCGACCACCAACACAGGTACATGACACCCTGCCTTCACCTCCTTACTCAAATCCCACCTCCACCCCCTCCACGACCCCATCCCTACCTTCCCCCGCAGCGGGGGCTGCCTTGACCACTGGCTCACCACGCCTCCTTCACCTCTCACCCTCCCTCCATCCTCTTGCTCGATATTCCCCTCCCCCTCCCACTTTACTGACCACTCTGCAATCCACCTCGTCATTCCCGCCCCTTTCTCCCTCATGGCACACCCCCCCCCTCCCCATACCCACCCCCACACACATCACACAACACGCAAACTCAACTTTCGACTTCCCCTCACACCCGACCACATCAAAGCGTACCAATCCAGCACCCCCGACCTCATCAACCAAACGGCCGCCCTCCACGCAGAAATACTCAACACCCCACACACCTCGGCCTCCCCCGACACCCTCGACACCCTAGCCTCACAATTCACTACACTCCTCTCCCAACACATGAACCACGCAGCCACAGTTTGGCCCCTCCTCCCCGCCAAGAAACCCCGCCCACCCCAAGCGTCCCTTGACCCTACTTGGCTAACAAATAAAACACGCACTCACATACTCAAACTCCGTAAATGCAGCAAAAACAACGGCCCCCTCCCCATCGCCCAAGCCCTCTTAAACACAACTGAATATCTCTCCCCTGACGCCATCAAACAACAGTGCCAAGCACGCATACGCCAGCTCCTTCACGCCACCACCACGGATAAGATAAAGAAAATAAAAACTCGAGCCAATGCGGCCTACGACACCTGCCCCAAACTCTCCCACCGCCGATTGAAAATTAAAAGCGGCCTCCTACCCCCCGCCGGCGCCGCCTCCACCCTCCACCGCATTACCAAACCCGATAAAACCACCGCATCCTCTCCCTCCGCCGTCATTGACGCGGTACACTCTCACTTCGCCAGCGAACTCGGCTGCGCCACCCCACACGAACTACCCACCCCCCCATGGGAACTCCCCGACAACCCCGACAACTTTACCATCGAACCCCGCGGTGACCCCTCTCTCACCCTTGCCGACATGATTACCCGCGACACTTTCGATAAAACCCTCAACTCCCTAGGCACCGGCAAAGCCCCCGGCCCCGACGGTATCCCCAATGAAATAATCAAATTCCTACCACCGGCGACCCGCTCCGCCCTCTTCTCTCTCCTCTCCCTCCTAGCACACAAATCCTACACCCCTCCTGATTGGTGCCACAGCACAACATGCCTCCTACATAAAAAAGGCGACCCCTCCCTCCTCGATAACTACCGCCCTATCGCCCTCATGAATAACCTCCTTAAACTATGGACAGCACTAATCAAAGATGCAGGCTCGAAGTACGCCGAAACCCACGGCATTCTCAGCGACCAACAGGACGGATTCCGACAACACCGCAGTATCCACGACGCCCTCTCCTCCCTCATTATGACGATGGAGGACGCGAAACTCCACAACAAAGACATCTACGTCATGTACGCGGATTTCAAAGGCGCCTTCAACGCCGCGGACCACCGTATCATGTTCAAACACATGCGTCAACTCGGTATGCCCCCCACCTTTGTCGACACATGCGAACACCTCTACGGGGTCTCAACCACAGACTATATTACACCACATGGCCCCACCCCTTCTATAGACATTAATCGCGGAACCCTCCAGGGCGACACCCTCTCCCCCTTTCTATTCACCCTCTTCCTTGAACCCTTCCTTCGCTGGCTCACGGTGGGAAGCCGGGGCTACCGCCCAGGCCCCCCCGCTACTAACGTCGACCCCACAGAACCCACAGCCACATACCCAGGACACGGCTTCGCCGACGACCTCAGCCTCGCCACGGGCTCGACCCCCAACATGACCATCCAGCTCAGAAAACTCTCCCTCTTCAGCGCCTACACGGGCATGACCGTCAACATCCGCAAATGCTGCATCACCGGCGCCCTCTGGCGCACAGGCAACGCCCTCACCCTCGCCAACACTACCCTCCTCGCATCCCGCCTGCAAACTCAGTTCATCTCCCTAAACTCCACCCCGGCCCCCATCCCCTCCATTGGCCCCAAGGACACATACCGCGTCCTAGGGGTAGAACTGAACACCTCCCTCAACTTCACCAAACACTGGCACGAACTCAAACGTACCACTGCATCCCTCATCACCACCCTTTCCACCTCCCCACTAACACAATCCCGCAGAATCAGGGTCATCCGTGGACTCCTCATCGGAAAGCATTTCACCCTCCAGCTCGGCCTCTTCACCGACTCCCAACTCGACACTCTCGAAGGACAAATCTGCCGCGCACTCCGCTCCGCCGTCTCCTCGGTACGTAACCTTCCCCGCACCGCCCTCCCCTCCCTCAAAGCCCACGCCGCACAACTCACAGTCTGCCACCTACATAAAATCCTGAACAACTCAGGCTATAGAGGCCACATGGCCCGCGCACACATACGCACCCTATCCACCACGTACTCCCACTGGCCCTCGGAATCCATCATGTCTACCTATAACACCCCACCCACACTCAAGTGCTTAGTCAGAGCTCAGCACGATGCGGGCACCTTCTTCCACAACATCCCTCCACTCTCCCTCACCAACCCTATCGCCTCCACAATCCGCGCCCACTTCACCACTCAAGACAACGCCCTCCTCGCCTCACTCCGGGACAAAGCCACACACATCACCGACCCTCACACATATAAACAAGCCTACTGCGATTTCTCTCCCCGCAAAACACACGCCTCCCTCCTCCCCCGCCTCACCCCCCTTTGGAAAAATAACATCACCAAATGGTCACAAGTCCTCCTCAGAGCCACCTCATCCTCCTTCATCCTCAAATCAAGCAAATCCGTCACCACACTCACGGGGTCCACCACCCCACTCTCAGTTCCCATCCGCCTCCTCGCCGCAATCCTCACCGAACCCCTCAATACTATCCACAACCGCCTCCCCTTCACAAGCCTCACTACCAACCAAGCATCCCCCCCCCACCACTATACACCCCTCATGGATTCCCCTCCTCTCCCCTCACCTACCCCGCTCACCCCCCACCCTCTCATCCGGCATCTACACCTCCCGCACCACTCACCCCACCCCCACCGCACCCACCACACACTTAGACACAGAATACCTCACCCCCTCAGACCACCACTACCCCCCTGCGACGTAACACGCATCAATTCCAAACACAAGGACACAGAGTACGGCCAAACGCAGTACATGGTTGAATGGGCCCCGGAACACCTCACGGAATGGGACATTCAGTTACAACTCGACGACGGCTTCCGCCTCATCACCTCCACTCCCACATCGGTATGCCTCCCCTCCTCCACCGCTTGCTCCATCTGTCACGACCCACTGAACACAGAACCCTCCTCCACCTGCTGCACATGCCCGCACTTTGCCATACACTCCCAATGCCGCCCAGCTTAGGGACCCGCCACATGGCAGTGCGATTGGTGTGCCCGCGGCCAACAACACGACCTCACCCACCTCCACGAAGTCCAATGGGCCCCATGCCTACAACTCCACGACACCATCAGTGAGACCCCCTCCGGCCCCACCGCCCTCACCGCATTTAATTCCGGTTTTGTCCCCTCCACCACACCCATCCTACCAGAACCCGGACCCCCTCCGTGGTCGCACCCCCTAATCACATTCAACCACGACCCCATTAACCCCGACCTCGACATGCTCCCTACCGGTAAATTCGCCATCCACGCGCACCCATCACTCCACGACACCACCATACTATGCACTCCCGACGGCCGCGCGGTCACCACCCTTAACGGCCCTCGCGTCCGTCATCTCTACCAACTCTTCCGCCCCGACCTCTCGCATCATACGTTTGAAGAGGAGGTCTACCACCTCCTCACCCGCCTAGGCTCTCGATCAGAAATCCACTCACCCACACCGGCCACCACCACCCGTAATAGATGGGCCACTAGAGAAGACCTACTCACAGCTCTCCGTCACACATTCCACATACAGACAGAACTATACTCCGACCCCCTCAATAAATCCCTTCACTCCCACACCTACCACTCCCTCTACCCCGAAGATATAGCCTTCTCATCTAGCGGCAGCAATGCCCCACACACATGGCAAGGCACCAACATCGCCAACCCCGAATACGACCACGAATGCATGAGACGTGCCATGGAACATGCAATCACCAGCGCACACCTCACAGCCCCACACACACCCAGCGCAACCATCCTCATCCTCCCCCGATGGGAACACACACCCTACCGCCACTCCAAATACATCAACTCCCCATACACCCACCACCTCTATACTCTCCCCAATGACGCGAACACCTTCCTACCCCCGAGACCAACACACTGGCAACCCCACCCCTACCCCATTCGGCACACGCTGGATGGTCGACATATACCTCGTCGCCAACCCCCTCGCACTCTCCACCCTCCCGTCACCCACAGCCATGACCGCACTCCATAACACTCTTGAATCTATCTACGACACACACCTCCCCATCCCCACCATCACCCCCCCTCCTCCCCACCTCTTCAACACCTACTCACCCCACTCAGCAGGCATATACCACCTCCCCCCAAACCCAACTCACCCCATCACGCACCCCCTCCCAGAACGCATGCTACTAACGTACCACCCCACCAGAGGCACTCTCGCTTGGAACTGGCAGGACTTTGTCTACATTGACGGCTCGAAAAAAGGAGGCTCGACCCCCCTCGGAGCAGCAGCTACCCACCCCGCCTCGGACACCAAAATCAAAATCCTGGTGACCTCTACCCCTCCCTCACACACAATTAATCGCGCTGAACTAGCTGGCATAGACATAGGCCTCCAACTTGGCCGCACCCACCTCCTTACCGACAGTGCGTGCTCCCTCCGCCTCATACAAGGATACTTAAACTGCCCTTCAGCCTATAGACACAACATCCACCGCGACACCCTCCTCTCCATCACACACACCCTTAAAACCCGCTGCGACGCAGGCATCCGCACACACCTCGGCAAAATCAAAGCACACAACCACTCCCTAGGTAACGACCTCGCAGACACCCTCGCCAACCACGTAGCGGATGGTCACCCACCCGACACTACATACACCACAGGTTCAGACGTCCCAATAGGCCACTGGACATGGCCATACACCCTCATCCCACAAACCCTAGGGGACCCTTTACCCTACAGATACACCAACCTCAAAGCTGATGCACACACCTACAGCTCCAATCACACACACATACCCCTCTCGCAAACAACCAAACACGGTGCCCTCCTCGCCCGCGCCGCGAAGGACGGGGCCGATTTCTCTTTCCACAAAAAACACTCAACCCTCACAAATATCCAGTTCACACACAAGCAAGAATTCATGTGGGGAGTTCACAACACTCGCCTTCTTACACATAACCCCACCCTGCGTTGCCCCCTCTGTGGTCAATTCACTAGCAACGGCCACATGGCCGGTAACTGCCCCACCATGTCTGGCCTAAGACAGGACCGACACAACAGCGCGCTACAACTCCTACTCTCCCTACTGGAACGCCACAACGGAGGACGCTGGGAAACCATCACTGCAGACTTCGGTAACAAACCCATAAAATCATTTGCTACCCCCACCCCTACCCACACTCCACTTGACTGTCACCCACCCCACCCCACCCACATGCCCACCCGCCTTGTTGCTACTGACGAAGGTCTCTCGCCCGACTCCCTAACCTCGTGTCCCGCCGTCCTCCCACCTGAGATTCTCCCCCCCGCGCTACGACCCCCCGCACACAAACCTGACTTCATCCGCATCCTCGAACCTCGATTCGTTGGTCACTCAAACGGTCGCCGACGTTACGCATCCATCAAAAAGATTCAGATAGGGGAATGGAAGTACTGCACAGACAATAACCTCTCCCACACAGCCAACCTCATACGTGCCAAATACACACCCCTTGCAAACGCCATCCGCAGCCACTGGCCAGGCACAGTGGTAGACATCCTTCCCATCGTCATGAGCCGCACAGGTACACCGCACTCCTCCACCATCACGAGTCTCACCTCCCTCCTCACCGCCCGCACCGACCCTCCTGATAAACTCGTCTCCAAAGCACGACTAGACACGTCTCGCATCCTTGCACAGCTCCACACGCATACCGTCCAATGGCTACATCACCTCCTACTCTTATACCGCATCAAGTCCCGCACGACCTCCCGCCGCGCCTCCGCACATTACCCCTCTGCACGCCCCTAACTGCACGCAGCCCTCGCCTCTTCTGTATGGCATAGTTGGGAGGGCCCAGAGACAACAGCCGACGCATCCGGCTTTTGGTGAAAAACCGGCGCATACGGTACATGTTGTTAAAAAAAATCAATTTCAATTTCAATGTTGATCTTTTGACCCCCAATTCGTTGTTTGCTGGCGTCTCGCTCCATGGCTGAGAGTGTGAAGGTCCCTGTTTTTTCCGGCAAAGCCGCGGACTTTCCCTTGTTCCGAACCCGGTTCACAGCATTTGTGGATGCGGTGGGCTGTGACGCTGCTATGGATTCCGAAGGCGAGGACGATGCTGCTCAACAGAAGAAGCTCTACAGGTTGTTGGTGTTTGCTTTACCCGAGACTACGTTGCACATCATCCGGAAGGTCGATCGGAAGAGCAAGGCAGCTAGCTTTCATGCTTGGCAAGCTTTGCTGCGTCGATTCGAGCACGACGGCATTCACCGGCGCGGGGATCTACTGGATGCTCTGGACGAGAAGCAACGTCAAGAGGAAACTTGTGTGGACTTCTTCACTCGTCTTCTCGACGGTCAGGCGCAGCTTGCTCGAGTCGATGAGGTGGTCCCGGATCGGCGTATCGTCATGAATGTCGTCAGGGGCATGCGGCCTGAGTATTCTACCATGACAGATGCTCTGAATGAGCGCGACTCGAGTTTGACACTGGACTTCGTTGAAAATCTTCTCGCTACCACTGGGGTGCGCATCGAACGTCGCTTGGCAGAGGCGCAGGAGTCGGAGCCCGGAAAGACTGCTTTCTCTGCAGTGTCTGATGATGACAACCTGCGGACCATGCTGCAAGACTTGCAACGAGAGGTGGCGTCCCTGAAAGGTGTCCACGGCGAGAGCGGAGCGAGCAGTACCAGAGGCAACGGAGGGCGTCCAACTTTCAGGGGTACTTGCTTTACGTGCCGGCAACGCGGCCACCGGCGTCAAGACTGTCGGGTGAAACGGCCACCCCGGGTGAGCACTGCCGATGCAACACCGTTCGGCGGGTATGTTGCTTTCCCCGCTACCTGCACGATGTGGACCCTGGGTTGTGGCTCGTTGACAGCGGCGCTAGCCATCACATGACCATCGTCTTGAGAGATTTCCAGGCCTATCGCCCAGTTTCTCCGGTTTGGGTAAAAGGTATCAGTGCCTATGCCAAAGGTGTGGGGAGCGTCCGTGTCACGCTGCGCTCCAAGGACGGCGACGCTGTCCCGATCACGCTGCACGATGTCTTCTATGTACCGGATCTGGCGGCTCGAGCATCGTCCAGCCATCAGCGTCTGTTTAGTGTCTCCCAGGCGCGGCAGCGTGGGCATCGCACTGTCTTCGAGGACCCGTGCGACGTACTTTGCGCCCATGCGCAGCATGGTGGTGGTGTCACTATTCCCCTTCACCGTGCCCATGGTCTTGTTTGGCTCCCTACTTCGGTTGTTCCGTCTGTCTCTGCCTCGCCGGAGATGGCGCGACCCTCCAAATTTCTGTGGCATCTGCGTCTTGGTCATTTGGGGGAGTCCTGTATGGATCGACTTGTGCAATTGGGTACCTCCGGTGTGCAGGTCAGTAAGTCGGACCGCCTTTGCTTCTGTGAGACCTGCGCCTTGTGCAAGTCTCGTGTGGCGCGTATCTCGCGTGCGCCGTGTGCGGACCCTGACCGTGTCTTTCAGAAGGTCGGCGTTTTCGAGATTGAGCACGTGCGCCTTGATAACGACTCCGTCTTCATGGGTCGCGAATTTATGGCTGTGCTTGATGACCACGGCGTGTCGCACGACATTTCTGCTCCGTACTCGCACTGGCAACACGGTCGCATGGAGCGACAGTGGGGTACTTTGGTGCCGGCTGCCAAGTCCATGCTTCACATAGCGGGCCTTGATCGTTCTTTTTGGAGTCTGGCCATGAACGCTGCGGTGTACGTCCGCAACCGTGTTTTCTGTGAGGCTGCTGGTGGAGTGCCCTTCGAGCTGGTCACTGGTCGTTCTGTCGACCTAAGCCACGTCCGCGTCTTTGGCTGCCCGGCGTATGTTCATGTTGACAAGTACCGCCGTCGTAAACTTGATGACCGGGCGTGGAAGGGCATCTTCGTGGGCTATGCGCCGGACTCCCCAGTGTGGTTGGTGTATAACCCTCGCACACGCCGTGTGGAGCGGAGTCGGAACGTGGTGTTTGATGAGTCGAAATTCACTAGGTCCGTCAGCATGGGGGAGGAGTCGTCGGCTGTCTCGAAGCCAGCGCCGGATGATGACGAACTCCCGTCGTTCATTACTTCTTCTGGGTTTCAGAATTCGGGGGAGCACGCGGATAGAGACGAAGACGCTGTTGAGCCAGACGACACAGAGAGCGGGAGTCAAGAGCATGGGGAGCATGATATTGTGCCTAGTGACCAAGAGAGCGGGAGTCATGAGCCGGGGGAGCTTGTTCCTGGCGATGGCGTTGCTCCGAGACGCAGCACCCGGCACTCTCGACCTCCAGGGCAGTGGTGGATGGCCAACGGTCGTGGTGGTGATGTTACCGCCAACATGGCAAAGCCTCACCAGCCTCTCGAGCCAACATCATATAAGCAAGCTCTGCGCAGTCCGGACGCCAAGCATTGGCAAGCGGCTATTGACAGCGAGTATGAGTCATTGATGACTCGAAAGACCTTGAAGCTGGTTCCTCGACCTGCGGGTCGTAAGTTGGTGGACTCCAAGTGGGTGTTCAAGCTCAAACGCAACCCTGATGGCAGCATTGCTAGATATAAGGCCATGCTTGTGGCGCGGGGCTTTACCCAAGAGCATGGCGTAGACTACGACGAGACTTTTGCTCCGACTGTAAAAGTTGCTGCGCTCCGGGTCATTATGGCTCTCGCTGCACACTATGACTGGGAGATGGAACAACTTGATGTAAATACAACCTTTCTGGAGGCTGACCTCTCTGAGACCATCTACATGCGACAGCCTGAGGGTTACAGGAGGCCGACGGATGAGAACGGCCAAGAGCAAGTCTGTCTGCTTATGAGAGCACTGTATGGCTTGAAGCAAGCCCCACGCTACTGGAACAAGACCATCACCACTTGGCTCGTGGATTACGGTTTCCACCAGTCCAAGGTAGACCCCTGCATCTTCGTCCATGGCAGCGGCACACGTCTCTACATCTTGGCCTTGTACGTTGACGACTGCATTTTGGCCGGTCCTGGTGGAACCTTCATCGTCAGCTTTAAGCGGGCATTTGGTCAAAGGTTCAGTGTGCAGGACTTGGGACCAGTTGCATGGCTTTTGGGAATGACGGTGGAGCGTGATCGTGCTGCGCGAGTGGTTAAGTTGGGTCAGCGTCAATACATCTTAGACATGCTGGAGAGGTTCAACATGTTGGACGCTAAACCCGTGAGCACACCAATGGCACTTGGCTCTATGGCAGAGCGCACAGACGACACTGGCTCAGCTGCGTCACTACCATACTAGAGTTTGATCGGCAGTCTGCTATATGCCTCGGTGAGCACCAGGCCAGACATCACCATGGCAGTCAGCTACCTGAGCCGACACATGGCGAAAGCGTCAATGGTGCACTGGAAGCAGGGCAAGAGGGTGCCGCGATACCTGAAAGGGACATCGGATCGCAAATTGGTGTACGGTGGTGGGCGAGTTTCATTAGCCTTGGAGGGCTATGCCGATGCAGACTACGCAGGCGATTCTGATGGCCGACGCTCTCGAACTGGTTTTGTGTTCATGCTCAACGGTGCGGCAATCAGATGGAAGAGCCAACGCCAACAGACGGTGGCATTGTCCACAACGGAGGCGGAGTACATGGCGGTCACAGCAGCAACACAGGAGGCCCTATTTCTGAGGCAACTCTTGGAGCAGATGGGACAACCTCAGGCCTCCGGGACTGTTCTGCACGAGGACAACCATAGTTGCATCGCCCTCTGCAAAAACACCATGACGACGGGGCGCAGCAAGCACATCGACGTGAAGATGCACTTCTGTCGTGAGAAGCAGGAGAGCGGCGAGATCGTGGTGAAGTATTGTCCGACAGAGGTGATGCTCGCGGATGCACTAACCAAGCCTCTCGTTGCGGACAAGCATGGGCAACTCACCAAAGCAATAATGGGAAGTGGTAGTGAGTAGCGAGGGGAAGTGTCGAGAGCACTTGTATGTCGCTACATCACGGTACTGAAAAAATCGGTATTAAAAGCGATATAGTAGCTATTTGACGCTAGATTGAATTGTGACCGTTAAATAATAGATCTAACGGTCCAAGAAGCGTTTTTGGAGATATCCGCAATATTATTTATTTTAGTATGTGTGGTTCTAGCGGATATAAGTGTGGAGCTCAAAGCACTGTAACCATCCTTTCTACGCTCCAACCTTCAATACGGACGTACACCGCAGCGTTCATGGCTAGACTCCAAAAAGAACGATCAAGGCCCGCTATGTGAAGCATGGACTTGGCAGCCGGCACCAAAGTCCCCCACTGTCGCTCCATGCGACCGTGTTGCCAGTGCGAGTACGGAGCAGAAATGTCGTGCGACACGCCGTGGTCATCAAGCAAAGCCATAAATTCGCGACCCATAAAGACGGAGTCGTTGTCAAGGCGCACGTGCTCAATCTTGTGACCCAAAGCCCAGACAGTAGCCAGAAACCGCCGAAACGACTACGGAGCCTCATCCTTGGTTCTCAGCACGTCATGCAGGACGAAGCGAGACTTGAAGTCCGTAACGGCGAGGTTGTAGTAGCAGCCACCCAAAGAAGCCACGCCCATAGGACCGCAGAAGTCTACGCCGTCCTTCTGAAAGACACGGTCAGGGTCCGCACACGGCGCACGCGAGATACGCGCAACACGAGACTTGCACAAGGCGCAGGTCTCACAGAAGCAAAGGCGGTCCGACTTACTGACCTGCACACCGGAGGTACCCAATTGCACAAGTCGATCCATACAGGACTCTCCCAAATGACCAAGACGCAGATGCCACAGAAATTTGGAGGGTCGCGCCGTCGCCGGCGAGGCAGAGACAGACGGAACAACCGAAGTAGGGAGCCAAACAAGACCATGGGCACGGTGAAGGGGAATAGTGACACCACCACCATGTTGCGCATGGGCGCAAAGTACGTCGCACGGGTCCTCGAAGACAGTGCGATGCCCACGCTGCCGCGCCTGGGAGACACTAAACAGACGCTGATGGCTGGACGATGCTCGAGCCGCCAGATCCGGTACATAGAAGACATCGTGCAGCGTGATCGGGACAGCGTCGCTGTCCTTGGAGCGCAGCGTGACACGGACGCTCCCCACACCTTTGGCATAGGCACTGATACCTTTCACCCAAACCGGAGAAATCGGGCGATAGGCCTTGAAATCTCTCAAGACGCTTGTCATGTCATGGCTAGCGCCGCTGTCAACGAGCCACAGCCTAGGGTCCACATCGTGCATGTACGGAGGCACCTTGACTGTGGCCGCCAGAAGGCCATCACTATCAGGAATCGAGGTCGACATGCTAGCGGGGAAAGCAACATACCCGCCGAACGGTGTTGCATCGGCAGTGTTCACCCGGGGTGGCCGTTTCACCCGACAGTCCTGACGTCGGTGGCCGTGTTGACCGCACGTAAAGCAAGTACCCTTGAAATCTGGACGTCCTCCGTTGCCTCTGGTACTACTCGCTCCGCTCTCGCCGTGGACACCCTTCAGGGACGCCACCTCTCGCTGCAAGTCTTGCAGCATGGTCCGCAGGTTGTCATCATCAGACATTGCAAGGAAAGCAGTATTTCCGGGCTCCGACTCCTGCGCCTCTGCCAAGCGACGTTCGATGCGCACCCCCGTGGTAGCGAGAAGATTCTCAACGAAGTCCAATGTCAAACTCGAGTCGCGCTCATTCAGAGCATCTGTCATGGTAGAATACTCAGGCCGCAGGCCCCTGACGACATTCATGACGATACGCCGATCCGGGACCACCTCGTCGACTCGAGCAAGCTGCGCCTGAACGTCGAGAAGACGAGTGAAGAAGTCCACACAAGTTTCCTCTTGACGTTGCTTCTCGTCCAGAGCATCCAGTAGATCCCCGCGCCGGTGAATGCCGTCGTGCTCGAATCGACGCAGCAAAGCTTGCCAAGCATGAAAGCCAGCTGCCTTGCTCTTCCGATCGACCTTCCGGATGATGTGCAACGTAGTCTCGGGTAAAGCAAACACCAACAAGCTGTAGAGCTTCTTCTGTTGAGCAGCATCGTCCTCGCCTTCGGAATCGAGAGCAGCGTCACAGCCCACCGCATCCACGAATGCTGCGAACCGGGTTCGGAACAAGGGAAAGTCCGCGGCTTTGCCGGAAAAAACAGGGACCTTCACACTCTCAGCCATGGAGCGAGACGCCAGCAGACAACGAATTGGGGGTCAAAAGATCAACAAAAATAAAAAATATCGTCCCACCAACCTCACTGGGGTCAACCTCCCCAACACAAGGAAACAGACGGCACAATAGAAGCCGGCTCGAGCTTGGCGCGTGCGTCGAAAAGGAGATCAACAAGGTTCCGGTACAACAAGATCAAGTGAAGACGCCCAATTACCACCCAGCAGGTATCAAGTAACAAGAAGAACAATCTCCACGAGCTCGACAAGTCTCCGACAACAGGCGAATAAGGTTCCGACACGTCCCGACCACACGCAGGTTTGCCAAGCACCACAACGCATGTAACGGGTAACACGGCAACACTCGCCACGCGCTCAACAGGAACGTCGACAGCTGATACAACACGTTCCGACACGTCTCGACGAAGCGTAAGTAGTCTAGGCAACCACCACGCAAGTAACAGGCAACGCGGTAACAGTCGCCAAGAGCTCGACAGGTCGGTTGACAACGGACAATTAGGTCCCGATACGTCCCAAACAAGCTCACGCAGTCCAACGACGACCACGAAAATAACAGGGGATATGGAATAATCCCCACAACTCGATAGGTTCGTCGACAGCGGGAAAAATCAGGTTCCGACACGCCGCGAACGAGGTTTGGCGATCCAAAACACCACCACGAAGCACAACAGGCGACACGGAAAAAATCCCAGCAATCTTGTCAAGTACGTCGACAGCAAGTCGACCCAGTGGTAACGCTAGCGACAGGATAGACGAAATTATACAGTCCACACGCTCGTTCACACTTCCGCAGACCAGCGGTATCACCAATGATATCAGGCAACACACGTCGCAGCAACCCAAGCTGTACTCACCATCAGAATATGGAGGCCACAGCTTCCGTATAACAGTACGGAATCGATCCTTTAGCCCAGCTCCAACACACAAATTGAAGTCGAAGCGTCGACAAACTTGTAATCCAGTAGCTCCTCGTTGACAAACTTTCCGACTTGGTAGAAGTAGAAGAAGCACTGCTGACGTAGCAGAAGTACTACTGTAGAAATGTAGTACAAGTACTGCTGTAGTGCTGTTGTAGTAGTATAAGTGGAAGTAGAAGTACTGCTGACTCATCAAGGGTTTCTAGGTGCGTGGGAGTACTTGGGAGGGCCCATAACCTATTGAAGGTTGGAGCGTAGAAAGGATGGTTACAGTGCTTTGAGCTCCACACTTATATCCGCTAGAACCACACATACTTAAGTAAATAATATTGCGGTTATCTCCAAAAGCGCTTCTTGGACCGTTAGATCTATTATCCAACGGTGACAATTCAATCTAGCGTCAAATAGCTACTATATCGCTTTTAATACCGATTTCTTCAGTACCGTGATGTAGCGACATACAACTGCTCTCGACAGTGGCCCCACTCCCTGCTGCTCCAGAGTTGCTTCGAGGCTACATCTACCGCTGCACGCACGACCGTGGGCAAGTGGGCTGGATGCTGGCACGGTGTCGGGTCGCTTTTCGGCCGTGAGTGACAAGCATCGGAGACAAAGCTCCGCCTTGACCCGTGTCGGGCGGGCGCCGTTACCTAACGCCGTCCGTGAGGCTCCAGTGGCGGACGTCATGGCGGTGGTCAGACGACTGGCGAAAACCGGTCGCCGCGGTAGACTCGGTTTGTCCAAGACCGAGTTTGCTGCCATCCTATTGAACCATGCAAACACAGTTAGTGTGGAAAATATGTTACGCAAACGTAGTTACAGTCACAGTCCCGCAAACGGAAAAGTTACGGCGACAACCAGCCTACAGGCGTGGTGTCGGGACAACAGAAGTGAGAGAGCTGTAGCCTAGCGACAGCTCTGTACCGAGTCAAACAGTTTATCGGTATGTCCGATCTAGACATGTACTAATCATATCTAGAATAGCTTACATTAGCTATCTGCAACTAATACATATACGGTATTACTTACAACACTCCCCCTGAAGGTAGCTACGGGATGAAGCGTTGCATTGGGTCTTGTCCTCCAAGGATCGCACTTCGGTGTCTTGCTAGTGCAGGTCATGGGAGGGGTTTGGTGAGCATGTCAGCCACCATCTTGTCAGTGGGGAGGTACCTCAACTTGATGGTTCCCTGCTCCACGTGGTCTTTGAGGAAGTGCCACTTTCAGACCGATGTGCTTAGTCTTCTCGCTGACCAAGGCATTCTAGGAGTATGCAATGGCGCTTTGGTTGTCCTCCCAGATGGTGGTGGTTTCGGTGATGGGGGAGTTGAAGATTTCCCCCAGGAGTTGTCGGAGGTGGAGTCCCTCCTTGGTGGCGTCGGCCGCAGAGTAGTACTCGACTTCACACGTGGATTGAGCCACACAAGTATGTTGTTTGGACTTGTAACTGACTGGCCCGCGTCCGAGGGTGAAGAGATAGCCGGGGTGAGACTTGCGGGTGCTGCTGGCGTTGGCCCAATCAGCGTCGGCAAAGCCTGTGAGTTGGAGGCTGTGGTCCAGGCCCCCCCCCAACGTCAAGCGCATGTCGATGGTGCCATGGAGGTAGCGGAGGACCTTTTTCAGAGCCTGCAAGTGTGCCTCGGTGGGCGAGGCTTGGGCAGAGCCGAGGATGCTCAACGCCGTGGAGACATCGGGGCGTGTACAAACGGCGGCGTACTGGAGGCTGCCCAGGAGGCTGGTGTAGACGTCCTTGGCCACTCCTGTGAGAGCATCCTCCCGGATGGGGGCGTAGAGAAACGCTGTGTCGATGTCAAGCTGGCAGAGTTCAAGGTCGCGGGCGGCTGCGATGGTTAGGAAGAGACGCAGGCTGGCCATGCGGATGACCGGGGAGAAGGTCTCCGTGTAGTCCAGTCCAGCGCGTTGACTGCACCCCTTGGCGACGAACCGCGCTTTGAAGCGGGAGACGTCGCCGGCTGTATCCGACTTGACTTTGAAGATCCACATGTTGTTAACGACCATGCGGCCGGGGGGGAGGTCCACAAGGTCCCACGTGCCGTTGCTGATGAGGGAGGAATACTCCTGTTGCATAGCGGCTTGCCATTGGGGGGCTTGGGCGCTGTCCAGTGCAGCCCGGTAGGATTTTGGTTCCACACACTCTCGGGCGGAGAGGAGGGCGATGGCAGTAGGGGACGTGCCGGCAGGTGTGTGTGGGGGACCAGTGACAAGGTCGGGGACGTGAGGGTGCTCAAAGATGTCCTCTTGAGCTTTGCCTTGTTCAGGATCACAACACGCCGTTACGAGGGTTGGTGGGTAGTCGGACAAGTGGGCAACCATATCGCCGTAGCGAATGGGGTGGGAGCGGAGCCGAGCATGGCGAGAGGCTGCCGGGGGGGGTAGGGGTGTGGGTAATGTGAGGTCAATGGGGTGGGACATGGGTGAGTCTGCGGGTACGTCGTCCGAAGAGTCGGTGATGGTCGAGTCGACGGAGGGTTGTGTGTCGAAGCCTGGGGTGTCTTCCTGAAAGACAACATGTACGGAAGTGGTGATACGACGCGTTTCCGGATTGTAGACACGATACCCGGGTGCGTCAGGGGGATAGCCCACCATGACGCCGCGAAATGCTTTTTCACTGAGTTTCCGACGTTGTTTGTCGGGGACCTTGGCGAAAACGGCGCAGCCGAAGACGCGGAACTTGGAGGCGTTGGGCACCGACGACGTAAGGAGTGTGAGGGGGACGCCCCCATTAGGTCCGACCGAGCGACTGTACGTGCGGTTGCGAAGGTACACAACAGTGCTGACAGCGCACGACCACATGGAGTTGGGAACGGCCATGTTGTGGAGCATCGCCGATGCATTGTCCCGGATAGTGCGCCAGGGACGTTCGGCCTTGCCGAGCATGTGGTGGGCGTATGGGGCAGAGAACTGCACCCCGACGCCGAGGTGTGCGCACATCCGGCGAGTGACAGCAGCTTCAAACACAGAGTCTGAGTCAAACTTGAGGACCGGTGCGAACGCGCCCGTCTGGGAGTGATGGCGGGCATGCAGGTGTTTGATGTCCAAGAGGATGGTTTCCAATTCCGAACATGCGTCGTCTTTAGACTTAAGGAACCGCACCCACATGTAGTTGGTGTGGTGGTCGATGACGAGCAAGCAGTAACGGAGGCCATGTGGGGAGGGGACATTGACCGGGCCCCAGAGGTCAGCGGACAGGTTGAGGAGGGGGTGGGATGGCTTCGCGCAAGCGGCTGTGTTGCGTGGTGCAGCTGTGGCTTTGTGAAGTAAGCAAGAGTCGCAAGAAACTTTGGTTACAACGCTAGTTAACACAGGGCTAGTCGGGACACCGTGAGTATGCTGGGCCTGAAGGCTTTGCATGTTGAGGTGGCCATATCGACGGTGCCATAGGACGGGATCACACTGGGCAGTAAGGGCAACCTGAGGTGAGGGGTCAAGTGCCGCCGGTGCGGATGGGCTTGAAGGGAGGTTTGGCTGGTGGGGAAGGAGGTAGAGACCGTTTCCGGACGGTTCTAGCACACCCATGCCTGTGGGTACCAAAAGCAAACCAGTGTCAGAGTTGGAGGGGAATATGAATTCACAGCCGCTGTGAGTTTGCATCCAGCTGACACTAAGTAGTCTGCCGATACGCTGTGCGGAGCGAGATGATAGGTCAGGGGTGTAGAGTGCATACACAGTGCGGTGAATGAGCTGGCCAGAGGCAAGTCTGACAGAAATCCGCACTGAGCCACTGCCCTTAACGTCAACGCCGACACCGCCCACGCGAGAGGGAGCGGAGGGGGGCGTGAATTTCACGAAGTCATCTCGGAACGCAGTGAGGTTAATCGAGCAGGCGGAATCAACGACCCAAAACTTTGACAGGTTACGACCCGGGGCGAGGGAAGAGGAGAATGCCACAGAGCTGAATGGGACACTCACCTCGTCGTCAGCGTAGTCATCAGCGCAGTCCTCGAGGGTGGGTAGGCAGTCGGTGTCATCGGCGGGGGCGTCGTCGGCAGGGACGTCGCTCAGCAGCGCAGCGTGAGCAGAGGGGGTGCCGTCGGCGGCGCCGTACTTCTGGACTGTCAGCCTACGCTTGGCGAGATTCCACTTAAGGATAGCGTCATCCGTGGCAGTGCAGGCGGACATGAGATGGTTGAGGCTGCCACAAACGCCACACTTGTTGGGTCGATGGCCGCGAGGGTTACGGTGTGGTGGGCCTCGACCGCTGTGCGAGCCGCGGCCCGCAGCGACGAACGCGGAGATGGGAGGGGGTGATATGGCCGGAGCGGGTGTGTCCGGAGCAGGGTCGTCGTCCATGTTGTGCGCAAGGTGGAGAATGCTGGCCATCACTTCATCAGCCGACATGATGTAGTCCGTGTCAAAGGCGTTGATGACGCATTGCTTCGCCTGACCGTGTGGGCCGCTGCTGGAAATACCGCGCAGCATGAGGAGACCGAGGTGGTGGGGGTGGATGGCAACGGAGCCATCAACCAATTGGCATGTGTCGTTGTAGTCGTCAAAGGTCTGGCGCATGTAGTGGACATAGTCACTGAGTGACTGACCAGGGCGCTGTCTGACCGTCAGGTTGTCCAGGAGGGACAAGGAGCGAGCAAAAGACCGACAGTCGAGGCGTTCACAAAGGATGTCCCACGCGGCAGCGGCGCAGTCAGGGCGTGCTGGAGAAACGCATTTCATCGCTTGGTCAGCGCGCTTATTCGCGCTGGCTGCATGGAGAAGCAGCGTGTAGGCGTAGTGTTGCGCTTGTTCGTCGAGCCAGACGCCGGAGTCGCGGATGGCCAGCTGTGGAATGAGGTATGCGGCCTTGATGGAGAGGAAATTAAGGAAGGTCCTCTTCCATTGCTTAAAGTCCGTGGTCGGGCACATGACGGGGACCGACATCTTCATGGACCGGTTGAGGGCGTCCTTGTCGAAGCCGGGGGCTTCGTGTGCCGCCCGGTTGATGACCACCGGGTCAATAGTGGGGCGACGACGGCCACGGGTGGCGGGGTCGCCATGTTGGACTGGGGGAGAGTGCCGGCCATGAAAGGGAGGAGGTGGGCCACCGGGAAAGGGAGAGCGGCCGGCCATGGGACGCGGCGGGCCGTACGAGTGCGGGTGGTCACGGTAGGGGGGGACGAGGTGAGAGGGCGCCTCCGGGATATGAGGGCCGGGGTGTTGAAGGGCATATCCGGCGGGGGGGAAGGGGGGAGGTGGTGGGAGGTGATCAACCCGGATGGCGTGACGCGAGGGGTCGTGGTGCGCATCGGCACGCGAGGGCTCGCGGGGCGCATCGTGACGGCGCTGTGCGACTGTGGGGTCGCCAACAGGAGCTGCAGGAGTAGCAGCAGCAAAGAATGTTTCTGCGTCCGGGGGTACGTAACCAAGGTGGGGATGGTCAAGCAGGTGGAGGGTGTGGCCGTCGTGGCTGTCCCGGACGGGTTCGATGTGAGCATCGTGGCGGCGCTGAGCTACAGGGGGGTGCGGATTAGCACCCGCAGCAGCAACAGCACCCTCGGCCGACTGCGAGTCGAGACGAGCTGTTATGCGCGCCACTTGCGCAACGAGCAGTGCGAGAGTATCCGGGGGGTGATCGAGGTTGCTCTGGTGAGAGCCTGACTCAGGGGAGTCAGGAGGTGAAACAAGCGGAGTTTTCGGCGCCATTTCGACAGAGGGCGAAAAAGAAAGAGCGGAATAAAAAACAGGCAGCGGTAAAAACCGCTAGCCGGACTCGTGCCTAACAGCGGTTTGCAAAGAGACGGCCTGATGCCCGCCGACCCCTCGGCTTGTAGCCCCGGGGTGTCTCAGAGCACCTTCTCTGTATCCTCCACCCAGTGTGGGGCACAAGTCGAGGCCAAGGCCAGGACAGGTGGAGCGCTGCGCTGGTGGCTGATTCGCTAGGAGAATATAAAAATAAAAAGGTAAGCTACGGCTGGCGTGCAACCTGTGGATGCGTATTCACCCGGTGGTGCACCCCCCCGTTCTCCAGCTTGGACCTGTGTGCACCCTGTCCACACACGACGAGTGCGTCGGTGTGGGTGGCAGGCTATCTCCGTCGGGTGGCTGACTTAAGAGGGGTGGTGGCGGGTTTTAAATTGCAGTTTATACTGGCGATACCGCCGACTACAAGTTGAAAGTACTAGGTGTCTAGATAAACTTGCCTTCTGCGGGAGAGTTGTCGGTCGCAGCTCGCCGAACCATGTTGTCGCGCGTGAGTGACGTGAGGCGAGGGCCCATAACCTATTGAACAATGCAAACACAATTAGTGTGGAATATAACTTACGCAAACGTAGTTACAGTCACAGTCCCGCAAACGGAACAGTTACGGCGACAACCAGCCTACAGGCGTGGTGTCGGGACAACAGAAGTGAGAGAGCTGTAGCCTAGCGACAGCTCTGTACCGAGTCAAACAGTTTATCGGTATGTCCGATCTAGACATGTACTAATCATATCTAGAGTAGCTTACAGTAGCTATCTGCAACTAATACGTATGCGGTATTACTTACAACACATCCTCCGAGCGGGTTTTGATCTGTCTTGCGCTTCTGGCCACCATCGGCGGTTGGCCTTGGTGATCAGCACCTTGGGTTGCCTGCGACGACGGGCCGCTGTGCACCTTCGCGTCTGCTATGAGGTGGATGCTTCTGGGCAGCTAGTGTTTTTGCCTACTTCCGAAGTTTACATAGCTCGGGATCTGGACATCGGGGGCGAATACATTGGCCTACGGGTGCTTGTCGACAAGAACGTGGACTCCCGCATTGACGCGAACGCCTATATCTCTGAGTGTGTCGGCTCTCTAGGAGTTCGCCCCGTGGATCTGTTACGGGATTATTTGATGCGCTTCCGCCCACCGTCCAGGGGATATTTGCTGTCCGCTCCTCGGTCGCGGGCGCTGGGACCTGCGACCTTCAATGCTGGCGCGTACACTTGCCTAGGCTCCGCGTACCGGGCTGCGTTCTTGCGGGCCTTCCCGGATGCGACGGGCCGCACCACCGACATTTCTCGCGTGTCCTCGCACTCGGGGCGCAAGTCATTGTCGCAATGGCTGTGGGACGCCTACAGCTCTCAGAGGCTGATCGCGGATGTTGGTCATTGGCGGTGCCGCAAGGATGCTGTTCAAATCTACTTCCACACTTCGCGAGCCACCATTCTGCGATGCATCGCGGGGCTCTGATAACTTGTGGCTCGACTCAGCTGCTACCTCTACATGGGAGTCATATGGGAGACATCATACACGGCAGGCGCCTCCTCGGCGCCAACGTGTCATGATTGTTCTACGCGGCAGGGACCTGCCACCCATGTAATAGTCACCCCCTCTATGTGCACAGTGTCCCATAAAAGGTGGGGTCTGCGGAGGGCGTAGCCCAAAGCATACCTGATTTTTCTAAGACACGCCAAGAAACATCGCCCTCCTCCTTGAAGCCCAATTAGTACCGGTATTTAGGATATTCATAATTAAGATAGGGGATTTAGTAGTTTGTAGTACTCAATAGTCAACAGTAAAGTAATGTAGTATTTAGTGCAGTAGTGAGCATTTCTGCGCACACGATGTGCGTAGGTGAATGAATCGCCCTGCTGGGGCTGTAAATAATAGCTCCTACCTAGTGACTCGCAAGGGAGTCATCATTTTCGCTGTCCCCGCCCTCCTGCCCTTGCTTTTGGGAGACATCATACACGGCAGGCGCCTCCTCGGCGCCAACGTGTCATGATTGTTCTACGCGGCAGGGACCTGCCACCCATGTAATACTCACCCCTCTACGTGCACAGTGTCCCATAAAAGGTTGCTCTTCAAGCGCGTGCTACGGCTTCGGCGGCCACGGCGTCATCGGGGAAGCGGCTGTGACATTCCCGACTCGGTCACATTGGGGAGCCTCAGCTGGACGAGCTATTAACAGGTCATGTGGAAGGCTTGGGCTATGCATCACACGAGAAGTTGGGATTCTGTGAGACCTGCGTTGTGTGTAAGTCTCAAGTCCGCAATATTCCTCGTGCTCCTGCGGACCGAGATGTTGGACTGTTTGAGGTGATTGGTGTGGATTTTTGTGGCCCGATGAGTGTTCCATGCTTGGGTGGGAGGCGCTACAGCTTCGGCGCAATTGACTTCCACAGCCGCTTCGTGCTGCATGATGCCTTGCGCTCCAAGGACGAGGCTACCTCTTCGTTCCGCCGGATGCTGACCACCATTCGCTCCCCGGGGTACACAGTTCGCCGGCTTCGGGTCGACAACGACACTGTGTTTTTTTATGGGACACTGTGCACATAAAGGGGGTGACTATTACATGGGTGGCAGGTCCCTGCCGCGTAGAACAATCATGACACGTTGGCGCCGAGGAGGCGCCTGCCGTGTATGATGTCTCCCATATGACTCCCATGTAGAGGTAGCAACTGAGTCGAGCCACCAATTATCAGAGCCCCGCGATGCATCGCAGAATGGAGTGTCAAAGATGAGGGGGCAATAAGGAATGCTTACACTCGGTGAGTGACATTGCATGTCATCTCACCCTCAGCAAGTGCCTAGCACTTGCCTATCACAGGGCACGCACTCACCTTGTGGTGAGCACACGCCAACATATATTCTGAGCCTTTAGATGATATCTAACGCTCAGCAACTTACCACCATCAGCAACCTAATTCTCTCTATTGTTGACTGGCTTATCATCTTATAGTGCTGAGTCACAGCCGTTCTATCACGATGCTACTTGACCAACATTGTTGTGTAGCAACTTGATTATCACACAAAACCGTGTCTCGCAACATGGTGGCTCGCGAAGTGTGGAAGTAGATTTGAACATCATCCTTGTGCACCGCCCATGACCAACATCCGCGATCAGCCTCTGAGAGTGTCGAGAGCAGTTGTATGTCGCTACATCACTGTGCTGAAGAAATCGGTATTAAATGCGATACAGTAGCTATTTGACGCTAGATTGAATTGTGAGCGTTGGATAATATATCTAACGGTCCAAGAAGCGTTTTTGGAGATAACCGCAATATTATTTACTTAAGTATGTGTGGTTCTAGCGGATATAAGTGTGGAGCTCAAAGCATTGTAACTATCCTTTCTACGCTCCAACCTTCAATAGGTTATGGGCCCTCCCAGTACTCCCACGCACCTCGTAACCCTTGCTGAGTCAGCAATACTTCTACTTTCACTTCTACTACTACAGCATCACTACAACAATACTTGTACTACATTTCTACAATAGTACTTCTACTACTTTAGCAGTACTTCTTCTACTACTACCAAGTCGGGAAGTTTGTCAACGAGGAGCTACTAGATTACAAGTTTGTCGGCGCTTCGACTACATTCTGTGTGTTGGAGCTGGGCTAAAGGATCGATTCCGTACTGTTGTACGGAAGCTGTGGCCTCCATATTCTGGTGGTGAGTACAGCTTGGGTTGCTGCGACGTGTGTTGCCTGATATCGGTGGTGATACCGTTGGTCTGCGGAAGTGTGAACGAGCGTGTGGAAAATATAATTTCATCTATCATGTCGCTCGCATTACCACTGGGTCGACTTGCAGTCGACGTACTTGACAAGATTGCTGGGATTTTTTCCGTGTCGCTTGTTGTGCTTCGTGGTGGTGCTTTGGATCGCCTGACCTCGTTCGCGGCGTGTCGGAACCTGATTTTTCCCGTTGTCGACGAACCTATCGAGTTGTGGGGACTGTTCCATATCCCCTGTTATTTTCGTGGTCGTCGTTGGACTGCGTGAGCTTGTTTGCGACGTATCGGGACCTGATTGTCCGTTGTCAACCGACCTGTCGAGCTCTTGGCGACTGTTACCGCGTTGCATGTTACTTGCGTGGTGGTTGCCTAGACCACTTACGTTTCGTCGAGACGTGTCGGAACGTGCTGTATCAGCTGTCGACGTTCCTGTTGAGCGCGTGGCGAGTGTTGCCGTGTTATCCGTTACCTGCGTTGTGGTGCTTGGCAAACCTGCGCGTGGTCGGGACGTGTCGGAACCTTATTCGCCTGTTGTCGGAGACTTGTCGAGCTCGTGGAGATTGCTCTTCTTGTTACTTGATACTTGCTGGGGGGTAATTGGGCATCTTCACTTGATCTTGTTGTACCGGAACCTTGTCATCTCCTTTCGACGCACGCGCCGAGCTTGGGACGACTTCTATTGTGCCGTCTACTTCCTTGTGTTGGGGAGGTTGACCCCAGCGTGGTTGGTCGGACGATATTTTTTATTTCTGTTGATCTTCTGACCCCCAATTCGTTGTCTGCTGGCGTCTCGCTCCATGGCTGAGAGTGTGAAGGTCCCTGTTTTTTCCGGCAAAGCCGCGGACTTTCCCTTGTTCCGAACCCGGTTCACAGCATTCGTGGATGCGGTGGGCTGTGACGCTGCTCTCGATTCCGAAGGCGAGGACGATGCTGCTCAACAGAAGAAGCTCTACAGCTTGTTGATGTTAGCTTTACCCGAGACTACGTTGCACATCATCCGGAAGGTCGATCGGAAGAGCAAGGCAGCTGGCTTTCATGCTTGGCACGCTTTGCTGCGTCGATTCGAGCACGACGGCATTCACCGGCGCGGGGATCTACTGGATGCTCTGGACGAGAAGCAACGTCAAGAAGAAACTTGTGTGGACTTCTTCACTCGTCTTCTCGACGTTCAGGCGCAGCTTGCTCGAGTCGATGAGGTGGTCCCGGATCGGCGTATCGTCATGAATGTCGTCAGGGGCCTGCGGCCTGAGTATTCTACCATGACAGATGCTCTGAATGAGCGCGACTCGAGTTTGACATTGGACTTCGTTGAGAATCTTCTCGCTACCACTGGGGTGCGCATCGAACGTCACTTGGCCGAGCAGAAGCAGTCGGAGCCCAATAAGACTGCTTTCCCTGCAGTGTCTGATGATGACAACGTGCGGACCATGCTGCAAGACTTGCAGCGAGAGGTGGCGTCCCTAAAGGGTGTCCACGGAGAGAGCGGAGCGAGCAGTACCAGAGGCAACGGAGGGCGTCCAACTTTCAGGGGTACTTGCTTTACGTGCGGTCAACGCGGCCACCGGCGTCAGGACTGTCGGGTGAAACGGCCACCCCGGGTGAACACTGCCGATGCAACACCGTTCGGCGGGTATGTTGCTTTCCCCGCTAACATTTCAACCTCGATTCCTGATAGTGATGGCTTTCTGGCGGCCACTGTCAAGGTGCCTCCGTACCTGCACGATGTGGAGCCTGGGCTGTGGCTAGTTGACAGCGGCGCTAGCCATGACATGACAAGCGTCTTGAGAGATTTCCAGGTGCTGATCACCAAGGCCAACCGCCGATGGTGGCCAGAAGCCCAAGACAGATCAAAACCCGCTCGGAGGATGGCAGCAAACTCGGTCTTGGACAAACCGAGTCTACCGCGGCGACCGGTTTTCGCCAGTCGTCTGACCACAACCATGACGTCCGCCACTGGAGCCTCACGGACTGCGTTAGGTAACGGCGCCCGCCCGACACGGGTCAAGGCGGAGCTTTGTCTCCGATGCCAGTCACTCACGGCCGAAAGGCGACCCGACAACGTGCCAACATCCAGCCCACGGTCGTGTGTGCAGTGGTAGATGTAGCCTCGTAGCAACTATGGAGCAGCAGGGAGTGGGGCCACCCCCCGCGCGTGACAGAAATCGGTAAAATCAGCTAGCCCTCCAGTGTAAGTGCGCTGAGACGAGACTCGTAGCCGACGAGCCTCCCAGTCCTCAGCGCCCCGAATCAACCGCACCCAGTCGGCACGGTGAGCTCCCAAGCCCGCGCCCCCAAGCGCAGGCATCCCCAACACATGTGCTTCTACTCCCGCTAGTGCGCAATCCACACACACAAAGATATCAGGATGACCTGTGCAACTCCTTGCGGCGCAGCCCGGACACAACACCAGGTCGCATCCCGCGCAAGAATAAGAAGTCTGAAGCGGCCGATCCCCGCAAGCGCGGCAGCGAAGCGTGCCATGGGTGTGAGGTTGCATGCCTGGCACATGAAGGGGGGAAGTACACAGCCACCACATGCTAGTTAGTGGGGCCCAAGTCCACTCTGCTCCGTGGCAGAGGCAAAGCCCGAGAAGCCATGTGCGAAGCAGGAGCCGTGAATAGTCGTGAGCCCGCGTGCCAGTAGCCAACGACACAGCCCCCCCCCACAAAGCGCCACCAGGAAGCTGAGGTCCACACAGGGAGTATGAACACCGAAGCCGTGCGCTCTGGACAGCCGCGAAAGCAACGCCAAAAATGCCGCAGGATTGGCTCCGCTTCCTAAAAAGGAGGATTACACCACACAAGCAGCTCAGCCCAGTCATGCTCGAGACAAGAGTCAAGGGCGGACCAGAACCGGCAGCAAAATGCGTTGTGTCCAAGGGGGTCGGAACATGCGTCGACATCGAACGGACCGCACAGGGACGACAGCCTGCGGTACAGCCGCTCATCCATCATCCTGTCCCCCTCATCCCGGCGACCGGTAAGGCGCGAGATGCCGTCCGCGAGACGGTTCTGCACGCCAGGCAAGTGCCGTGCGATGGCCTCACACCCAAGCCCTCCTAGTAGGTCCAGTAAGGCCAACACCACATCATTGAAATGCGGTACCATGGAGCCCCGTCGATTGATGGCACCCACCGATGCCTCCGAGTCCATCAAGAACAAAATACGGCGACCATGCAGAGCCACTGCCCACCTGCGCACCGCAAATAGGGGGATGTAGAGCTCCCGCAGGTTGGCAGAGTCCTGGTACCGCCCCGCGAGCTGCTCCGGCGTGAAGGAGTAGTGTATGCGGCGGTGCTCCCACCACGCCCCACCAGCCCAGCCACTGGCGTCCGTGGTGATGATTGCCACAGTGCCATCATACAACCCTCTGCCCAAGACCCGGGGCAGAATTGGCAACAACCGTGGTCCCCACAGACACGCTGCATCTTCAGCGTGCCACAAGAGGCGTCGCTGCCCCCCACCCGCAGATAGCACACCGTGCCACCACCGCAAGTCATCCACCGCCGCCTTATGTAAGACGCAGCGAACATCTGGAAGCCACGCCGCCGAACTGGGGAGATTCACATCGTAAACATCCCGAGCCACATAAAGCTCGCGCAGGCGCGCCTGCCCCAACATAACCACATTGAAGCAGAATTGTAGCTTCCCCACCAAAGAAGCCCACTCCAGTCGTAGCGGGCTGTCCCCGACTGCATCAGCCCGAAGAAAAGCTTCGATGCGCGCTAGAAGCTTTGCGCAGCGTGATGCAGAGAGCGTCATCGCTCCCCTGACTGTGTCCAACTGTATACCGGTCCACTCGCAAACCTCAGAGGGCCACGCGCTCTTGGAGTGCTTCACTGGAATGCCCAAGTCCCCCAGCACGCACAATACCGACTAGTATTGGAGGCGTTGTTGCCAAGCGGACAGGACTGGATGGTGGCCAACCCCAAAATCATCCAGGTATCCCCCAGCGGTCGAATATTGGCGGGAGTTCCCTCAGGAGAAGACGGGCGGCAGTAACGGAGTCCAAGACGCTGAACCACATCTAGCACGAAGCGTGCCCATCGCTGTTGAATCCCCGGAGCTTGCTTAAGTCCGAAAGGCATGAAGCGATATCGATAATACTCCCTTGTAGCTGGGTGTCGAAATCCCTGTCGAAATTCCTGCGGGCCTTCCCGGATGCGACGGGCCGCACCACCGACATTTCTCGCGTGTCCTCGCACTCGGGGCGCAAGTCATTGTCGCAATGGCTGTGGGACGCCTACAGCTCTCAAAGGCTGATCGCGGATGATGGTCATTGGCGGTGCCGCAAGGATGCTGTTCAAATCTACTTCCACACTTCGCGAGCCACCATTCTGCGATGCATCGCGGGGCTCTGATAACTTGTGGCTCGACTCAGCTGCTACCTCTACATGGGAGTCATATGGGAGACATCATACACGGCAGGCGCCTCCTCGGCGCCAACGTGTCATGATTGTTCTCGCGGCAGGGACCTGCCACCCATGTAATAGTCACCCCCTCTATGTGCACAATGTCCCATAAAAGGTGGGGTCTGCGGAGGGCGTAGCCCAAAGCATACCTGATTTTTCTAAGACACGCCAAGAAACATCGCCCTCCTCCTTGAAGCCCAATTAGTACCGGTATTTAGGATATTCATAATTAAGATAGGGGATTTAGTAGTTTGTAGTACTTAATAGTCAACAGTAAAGTACTGTAGTATTTAGTGCAGTAGTGAGCATTTCTGCGCACACGATGTGCGTAGGTGAATGAATCGCCATGCTGGGGCTATAAATAATAGCTCCTACCTAGTGACTCGCAAGGGAGTCATCATTTTCGCTACTGAGTTCTACGCTACCCTCCGATGACCGGGAGTCACAATTTTTCGCTGTTAGCTCAAGTGCGCGCCCGTTTTATTTGACACTGGTGCACATAAGGGGTAAAAGTTACACGGGTGGCAGGTTCCTGCCGCGTAGTACAATCATGACTCGATGGCGCCGAAAAGGAAGTCGTCGTGCATGAAGTCTCCCAAAGCAAGGGCGGGAGGGCGGGAACAGCGAAAAATTGTGACTCCCTTGCGAGTCACATACCATGAGCTACTATTTATAGCCCCATCTAGCGCGAGTGATCCACATGCGCGCATCTTGCACAAAAGCGCACTACTCTACTAAATACTATTTCCAATACTCTAATGTACTGAAATCGTTATTCCCCTTACTTGATTATCGGCATCCTAAATACCGGTATTTTGTGCCTCTAGGAGGAGTACTATGTGCCTTTGCGTGTCTTTGAAAAACTAGGTTTGCTTTTAGCTGCGCCATTCGCAAAACTAACATTGGCGCACACTCCCCTGCACTTGCCTACACTACAGCCCCAAGGTCCGCAGCCGTCGCTCAGCACCTCCTCAAGCCTGCTACCGTTGTTGCAGCACCCCTCACACGTGTCGTTACACTGTGCTTGCCCGAGCCAACCCGTTGGTTGCGCTTCGGCCTATCCCGTACAACGTCAATTTTGCAACATTGCTACCGATTGGCTACTTTTCGCCTAGCTTGGAGCACCTCAAATCCCAGAACGAGCCACACCGTCGTGTAGAACTCGCCAAGACGAGTAGCAAGAGCCTTTTTTTGCGTCATTTGGCCAATCAACGGCTCCGTTACGGCCCGCGCCGTCATCTTCTTTTTTGGCTTCACGTACCCGTACTTTTTTCGCAAGATTGCTGCTACCTCCCGGAGGCCCGTTGTCCCGCTCACGCCTCACGAGCTACTCATCCGTTGTTGCGGCTGCCCCCGAACGTTGCGTTACCGTGTTTTGGCCCGTGCCTACCCGTTGGTAGCGCGCATGCCGGTCCCGTAAACTTCCCGTACAACGTCCGGTTTGCACAATTGCTCCCGATTGGTGGTTTTCACGGTACCCCAAAGCACCCGAGATCTAGACAAGAGACACAACGTTGTGTAGCTCTCGTCACAACGAGTCCAACGTGCTTTGAAACGCTTCATTAGGGGGCCTTCGCGGCAATTTGCAATAAACTTTGCAACAACACGTCCGCATCTGCGCGACACGTCAGCGCGTACGCCCTCGCGTACAGCCAAATTGCAACAAAGCTTTGTTGCAAATTGGCCTCAAATTGTAGCAAAGACGAAGATTGCAGTAAAGATTTATCCGTGATTTTCAAATTGTAGCAAAGTAAATTGTATAGCTACGGATACGACGGTGCGACCGCTTGGGCAGTCGCCCATCCTGCCTCAACCACGGACAGAGCCATTTCCCCTCCACACCCTTTGTATGGTCCCGCTATGTCAGATACCGCCTGTCCATGGTATCGTATGTCCATATTTCACCCGCCGAGTGCGTCTGATGGTGCAATCGATAAAGCCGAAAAGCGGGAAGTTTTCGACGGCAATCCGTGTCTTGATGGCGTCCACGTAGGTGGGCAACCGCGAAAGATCTAGTCCGCATACAACACTAGCCCCCCAGCGCTGCCGCGTCCACCGCACCATCGTCACAGATATTTTCGAAATGCGGTCATGGTTCATCCTTAGCTTCCGTGATAAAATATGTAGGGCGCCCGCAGTATCAGGACGTGCTAACAAAACGAGCAACCCATAGTCCGCGCGTGAACTTGGCGCCACGATTCGGATACAACATTATGGTAGGCACCTGCAGCGCCTCGAGTTTTTCGCCAAACTCTGCCGGCTTCATACGGTAAGTATCATGAAACGACCGCTCGCTAACACTTTCATTCTCGAGGTTCATGTGTGTCTGGCTAGGGTGTGCTAGCCATGCTCTCGACGCCCGATGCCGTCGCTGGAGGTAGACCCTCAAGTAAATCTACCGGGATTCCGAGTCAGCTGTAATGATTACATGCTGACGCATGCGAGCGCGCTACGTGGCACGCGGTGCGTTTAGTACAAAGTTAATTGCAAATTGCCGCGAAGGGCCCCTATTTGGACCACCACCTGCTCGGTTATGGCCCGCGCCCGTGACTTCCGCCGCCGACACATGGAGAAATACTGCTATACCTAATTACAAAAGCCTCTACAATGGAGTCATTTGGGAGACTTCATGCACGACGACTTCCTTTTCGGCGCCGTCGAGTCATGATTGTACTACGCGGCAGGAACCTGCCACCCGTGTAACTTTTACCCCTTATGTGCAACAATGTCAAATAAAATGTTTGTTTTGCGAATGGCGTAGCTAAAAGCAAACCTAGTTTTTCAAAGACACGCAAAGGCACATAGTACTCCTCCTAGAGGCACAAAAATACCGGTATTTAGGATGCCGATAATCAAGTAAGGGGAATAACGATTTCAGTACATTAGAGTATTGGAAATAGTATTTAGTGGAGTAGTGCGCTTTTGTGCAAGATGCGCGCATGTGGATCACTCGCGCTAGATGGGGCTATAAATAGTAGCTCCTAGTAGGTGACGCGTAAGGGAGTCACAATTTTTCGCTGTTCCCGCCCTCCCGCCCTTGCTTTGGGAGACTTCATGCACGACGACTTCCTTTTCGGCGCCGTCGAGTCATGATTGTACTACGCGGCAGGAACCTGCCACCCGTGTAACTTTCACCCCTTATGTGCCACAGTATCAAATAAAATGCACCATTGACGCTTTCGCCATGTGTCGGCTCAGGTAGCTGACTGCCATGGTGATGTCTGGCCTGGTGCTCACCGAGGCATATAGCAGACTGCCAATCAAACTCTGGTATGGTAGTGACGCAGCTGAGCCACTGTCGTCTGTGTGCTCTGCCATAGAGCCAAGTGCCATTGGTGTGCTCACGGGTTTAGCGTCCAACATGTTGAACCTCTCCAGCATGTCTAAGATGTATTGACGCTGACCCAACTTAACCACTCGCGCAGCACGATCACGCTCCACCGTCATTCCCAAAAGCCATGCAACTGGTCCCAAGTCCTGCACACTGAACCTTTGACCAAATGCCCGCTTAAAAGCTGACGATGAAGGTTCCACCAGGACCGGCCAAAATGCAGTCGTCAACGTACAAGGCCAAGATGTAGAGACGCGTGCCGCTGCCATGGACGAAGATGCACGGGTCTACCTTGGACTGGCGGAAACCGTACTCCACGAGCCAAGTGGTGATGGTCTTGCTCCAGCAGCGTGGGGCTTGCTTCAAGCCATAAAGTGCTCTCATAAGCAGACCGACTTGCTCTTGGCCGTTTTCATCCGTCGGCCTCCTGTAGCCCTTAGGCTGTCGCATGTAGATGGTCTCAGAGAGGTCAGCCTCCTGAAAGGCTCTATTGACATCAAGTTGTTCTATCTCCCAGTCATAGTGTGCAGCGAGAGCCATAATGACCCGGAGCGCAGCAACTTTTACAGTCGGAGCAAAAGTCTCGTCGTAGTCAACGCCGTGCTCTTGGGTGAAGCCCCGCGCCACATCAAGCCTGGCCTTATATCTAGCAATGCTGCCATCAGGGTTGCGTTTGAGCTTGAACACCCACTTAGAGTCCACCAACTTACGACCCGCAGGTCGAGGAACCAGCTTCCAGGTCTTTCGAGTCATCAATGACTCATACTCGCTGTCAATAGCCGCTTGCCAGTGCTTGGCATCCGGACTGCGCAGAGCTTGCTTATATGATGTTGGCTCGAGAGGCTGGTGAGGCTTTGCCATGTTGGCGGCAACATCATCACCACGACTGTTGGCCATCCACCACTGCCCCGGAGGTCGAGAGTGCCGGGTGCTGCGCCTCGGAGCAACGCCATCGCCAGGAACAAGCTCCCCCGGCTCCTGACTCCCGCTCTCTTGGTCACCAGGCACAGTATCATGCTCCCCATGCTCTTGACTCCCGCTCTCTGTGTCGTCTGGCTCAACAACGTCTTCGTCTGTATCCACGTGCTCCCCCGAATTCTGAAACCCAGAAGAAGTAATGAACGACGAGAGTTCGTCATCATCCGGCGCTGGCTTCGAGACAGCCGACGACTCCTCCCCCATGCTGACGGACCTAGTGAATTTCGACTCATCAAACACCACGTTCCGACTGCGCTCCACACGACGTGTGCGAGGGTTATACACCAACCACACTGGGGAGTCCGGCGCATAGCCCACGAAGATGCCCTTCCACGCCCGGTCATCAAGTTTTCGACGGCGGGACTTGTCAACATGGACATACGCCGGGCAGCCGAAGACGCGGAGGTGGCTTAGGTCAACAGAACGACCAGTGACCAGCTCGAAGGGCACTCCACCAGCAGCCTCACAGAAAACACGATTGCGGACGTACACCGCAGCGTTCATGGCTAGACTCCAAAAAGAACGATCAAGGCCCGCTGTGTGAAGCATGGACTTGGCAGCCGGCACCAAAGTCCCCCACTGTCGCTCCATGCGACCGTGTTGCCAGTGCGAGTACGGAGCAGAAAAGTCGTGCGACACGCCGTGGTCATCAAGCACAGCCATAAATTCGCGACCCATGAAGACGGAGTCGTTGTCAAGGCGCACGTGCTCAATCTTGTGACCCAAAGCCCGGACAGTAGCCAGAAACCGCCGAAACGACTGCGGAGCCTCATCCTTGGTTCTCAGCACGTCATGCAGGACGAAGCGAGACTTGAAGTCCGTAACGGCGAGGCTGTAGTAGCAGCCACCCAAAGAAGCCACGCCCATAGGACCGCAGAAGTCTACGCCGACCTTCTGAAAGACACGGTCAGGGTCCGCACACGGCGCACGCGAGATACGCGCCACACGAGACTTGCACAAGGCGCAGGTCTCACAGAAGCAAAGGCGGTCCGACTTACTGACCTGCACACCGGAGGTACCCAATTGCACAAGTCGATCCATACAGGACTCCCCCAAATGACCAAGACGCAGATGCCACAGAAATTTGGAGGGTCGCGCCATCGCCGGCGAGGCAGAGACAGACGGAACAACCGAAGTAGGGAGCCAAACAAGACCATGGGCACGGTGAAGGGGAATAGTGACACCACCACCATGCTGCGCATGGGCGCAAAGTACGTCGCACGGGTCCTCGAAGACAGTGCGATGCCCACGCTGCCGCGCCTGGGAGACACTAAACAGACGCTGATGGCTGGACGATGCTCGAGCCGCCAGATCCGGTACATAGAAGACATCGTGCAGCGTGATCGGGACAGCGTCGCTGTCCTTGGAGCGCAGCGTGACACGGACGCTCCCCACACCTTTGGCATAGGCACTGATACCTTTCACCCAAACCGGAGAAATCGGGCGATAGGCCTGGAAATCTCTCAAGACGCTGGTCATGTGATGGCTAGCGCCGCTGTCAACGAGCCACAGCCCAGGCTCCACATCGTGCAGGTACGGAGGCACCTTGACAGTGGCCGCCAGAAAGCCATCACTATCAGGAATCGAGGTCGACATGCTAGCGGGGAAAGCAACATACCCGCCGAACGGTGTTGCATCGGCAGTGTTCACCCGGGGTGGCCGTTTCACCCGACAGTCCTGACGCCGGTGGCCGCGTTGACCGCACGTAAAGCAAGTACCCTTGAAAGCTGGACGCCCTCCGTTGCCTCTGGTACTGCTCGCTCCGCTCTCTCCGTGGACACCCTTCAGGGACGCCACCTCTCGCTGCAAGTCTTGCAGCATGGTCCGCAGGTTGTCATCAGTTGCTTCTCGTCCAGAGCATCCAGTAGATCCCCGCGCCGGTGAATGCCGTCGTGCTCGAATCGACGCAGCAAAGCTTGCCAAGCATGAAAGCCAGCTGCCTTGCTCTTCTGATCGACCTTCCGGATGATGTGCAACGTAGTCTCGGGTAAAGCAAACACCAACAAGATGCAGAGCTTCTTCTGTTGAGCAGCATCGTCCTCGCCTTCGGAATCCAGAGCAGCGTCACAGCCCACCGCATCCACGAATGCTGTGAACCGGGTTCGGAACAAGGGAAAGTCCGCGGCTTTGCCCGGAAAAACAGGGACCTTCACACTCTCAGTCATGGAGCGAGACGCCAGCACACAACGAATTGAGGGTCAAAAGATCAACAAAAATAAAAAATATCGTCCGACCAACCACGTTGGGGTCAACCTCCCAAACACAAGAAAACAGACGGCACAGTAGAAGCCGGCTCGAGCTTGGCGCGTGCGTCGAAAGGAGATGAACATGGTTCCGATACAGCAAGATCAAGTGAAGACGACCCAATTACCCCCAAACATGTATCAAGTAACAAGAAGAACAATCTCCACGAGCTCGACAAGTCTCCGACAACAGACGAATAAGGTTCCGACACGTCCCGACCACACGCAGGTTTGCCAAGCACCACAACGCAGGTAACGGATAACACGGCAACACTCGCCACGCGCTCAACAGGAACGTCGACAGCTGATACAGCACGTTCCGACACGTCTCGACGAAGCGTAAGTGGTCTAGGCAACCACCACGCAAGTAACAGGCAACGCGGTAACAGTCGCCAAGAGCTCGACAGGTCGGTTGACAACGGATAATCAGGTCCCGATACGTCGCAAACAAGCTCACGCAGTCCAACGACGACCACGAAAATAACATGGGATATGGAACAGTCCCCACATCTCGACATATTCGTCGACAGCGAAAAAAACAGCGGAAAAAATGACCTCGTTCCGACACGCCGCGAACGAGGTCAAGCGATCCAAAACTTTACCACGAAGCACAACAGGCGACACGGAAAAAATCCCAGCAATCTTGTCAAGTACGTCGACAACAAGTCGACCCAGTGGTAACGCTAGCGACAAGATAGACGAAATTATACAGTCCACACGCTCGTTCACACTTCCGCAGACCAACGGTATCACCAACGATATCAGGCAACACACGTCGCAGCAACCCAAGCTGTACTCACCACCAGAATATGGAGGGCTCAGCTTCCGTATCACAGTACGGAATCGATCCTTTAGCCCAGCTCAACACACAAATTGAAGTCGAAGCGCCGACAAACTTGTAATCCAGTAGCTCCTCGTTGACAAACTTTCCGACTTGGTAGAAGTAGAAGAAGCACTACTGACGTAGCAGAAGTACTACTGTAGAAATGTAGTACAAGTACTGCTGTACTAAACACATATCATGTGCGGGAGCGCCGCCCAGCCACATCGCTCGCATAATCTGAGTCCGACCAGCCTACCAACTCGGATGATTGCACGCTGCTTCCGTACACCAGTGATGCATCAGCGGTGCCTTTGAGATACCGAAGCACTCGCTTGGCCTGCTCCCAATGCGCGTGGCAAGGATTGGCCATGTATCGGCTGAGATGACTGACTGCCATGGTGATGTCTTGTCGGGTGCTCACAGAGGCGTACAACAAGCTTCCAATCAGGCTCTGATAGGGCACCGACCCGGGAGGCAGCTGCGTGACGGATGTCTCGTCCCCGCACTTGCCCACAGCATCTACCGCCATGGGTGAGCTCACTGGCTTGCAGTCCATCATGTTGAAGCGCTCCAGCATGTTGAGCACGTACTGGCGTTGGCCAAGCCTGATGATACCGGTGCCACGATCCCGCTCCACCGTCATGCCGAGCAGCCACGAGACAGGACCAAGATCTTGCACGTTGAACCTGCTGCCAAATGCAACCCTGAACTCCGGTTTGAATCGGCCCGCTGCTCCGGCAATGATGCTGTCGTCCACACACAGGGCCAGGATGTACAATTGGCCTGCTTTATGGTAGATGAAAATACACGGATCCACTTTGGACTAGCAGAAGCCATACTCCTCTAGCCAGGCGGTGATAGTCTTGTTCCAGTTTCTCGGAGCTTGCTTTAGGCCGTAGAGGGCCTTTTGCAGCAGACACACAAGCTCTGTCCCTTTGTGGTCAGTACTCCGGAAGCCTCTAGGCTGTCGCATGTATATCTCCTCGTCGATGTTGGCCTCCAGGAATGTTGTCACTACATCCAGCTGCTCCACCTCCCAGTCATGGAAAGCAGCTAACGCTAGTACCACCCGGATAGAGATCACCCGCATAGTAGGAGCAAAGGTCTCGTGATAGTCCACGCCATGCTCTTGTGTGAAGCCCCGCGCCACTAGTCTTGCCTTATACCTTGCAATATTACCATCAGAGTCGCGCTTCAGCTTGAACACCCACTTGGAGTCCACTAGCTTTCTACCGGCAGGACGGGGAACCAACTTCCAAGTATTGCGCGATACAAGCGAGTCATACTCTTTCTTGAGGGCTGCTTCCCACTCCGTGGCTTGAGGACCTCGCAGCGCTTGTTTATACGACGCAGGCTCGTGTACGACATTGCTTGGATTGATAGCTGCGGTGTTGCCAACAACCCACCACTGACCCGGAGGACGCCTCGTCCGAAGGCTATACCTTTGTGCTCTTCCATGCTGCTCCGCTGGTGCTGTCTCCCCCAAATTCGCATCCGGCTCGTCCTCAATCGACTGAGAACTGATATCGCCCGACGTATGCTGCTGCGTCTCCCCTACGGAAGTGCTAGGCTCCCCCTTCGCCACTTCTAGCACCTCACGAGGAGCCTCATCTACCGGCTGTGTCTCCCCCACGAATGTATCGGGCTTCTCCCTAGCCGCCTCATCAGAGGTGTCGTCATCACTAGCCTCGGCATCCAACATCTCACGTGCGGGACAGCTCTCCCCCATGGAGATGATAGCACTCTCGTCAAACACCACATTGCGGCTGCTCACCATACGTCGGGTGGTGGGGTTGTACACCAGCCAGGCAGGGGACTCGGGTGCGTAGCCCACAGACACGCCTTTCCATGCACGATCGTCCAGTTTGCGGCGCTGCGACTTGTCCACGTGGACATAAGCCGGGCAGCCAAACACCCGCATGGAACTCAAGTCAGCCGGTCGACCCGTAACAAGCTGATATGGAACGCCACCAGCTCCACTGCTGAACACCCGATTGCGGATATGCACCGCTGCCGCCATAGCCAATGCTCAATAGGACTTCGGCAGCCCAGCATGCCGAATCATAGACTGTGCCATCGGAACCAATGTGCCCCACTGCCGCTCGATCCGACCATGCTGCCAATGAGCGTAGGGGGCGGTGACCGCTAGGGCGATGTTGAACTCGTCCAATAAGCTCCGGAACGCAGCACCAAGAAACACAACGTCGTTGTCGACCCGAAGCCGGCGAACTGTGTACCCCAGGGAGCGAATGGTGGTCAGCATCCGGCGGAACGAAGATGTGGCCTCGTCCTTGGAGCGCAAGGCATCATGTAGCACGAAGCGGCTGCGGAAGTCAATTGCGCCGAAGCGGTAGCGCCTCCCACCCAAGGATGGAACACTCATCGGGCCACAAAAATCCACACCAATCACCTCAAACACTCCAACATCTCGGTCCGCAGGAGCACGAGGAATATTGCGGACTTGAGACTTACATACAGCGCATGTCTCACAGAATCCCAACTTCTCGTGTAATGCATAGCCCAAGCCTTCCACATGACATGTTAACAGCTCGTCCAGCTGAGGCTCCCCGATGTGACCGAGGCGGGAATGCCACAGCCGCTTCCCCGATGACGCCGTGGCCGCCGAAGCCGTAGCACGCGCTGGCAGAGCAACCGTCGCATGCAGCCAGAATAATCCGTGGGCTCGCTCCATGGGAATCTTAACACCACCACCATGAGCTGCGTGAAGCTGAAGATGGTCCATAGGATCGGCCAACAACACGCTATGACCCTGCTGCCGCGCCTGAGTGAGGCTAAACAACCGATGATATGGCCTAGACGCACGACGGGACAGCTCGGGAACGTGAAGCACATGGCGCAACGTGGCAGGAATCTTCGTACCGTCTGCAGCCATCACAAAGATGCGGATAGTGCCAACGCCCACAGCAAAAGCACTTATGCCCTTCACCCACAGGCGGTTAGACAGCGCACGATAGTTCACGAAGTCATCACGTTTGCTGGTCATATGGTGGCTGGCTCCACTGTCGGCTAGCCACATCCAAGTCTCCCCCTCATTCATCACCATGGCTCGTGCTTCACTGAACGACCTAGCAGGACTGGCAGTGATGTCTACCCCAGCAGGGAAAGCCACGGGAGACTCGAGACTCGCAGAATTGCCACTAGCACGCCTTTCATGGCACTCTCACCGGCGATGGCCCTTCTTGCCGCAACTGAAACAAATGCCGCGGAAGGGTCGGACTCCGCCAGCTCCCACAGCCACACCACGTGAGTTCTCAAGGCTATGCATGGATTTTAGCTGCTCCTTAAGATCATGGACCTGGCGCTTCAAGGATTCAGCAGAGGTGTCACCGGAAAAGGCCGGAAAAGCTGCAGGGGGCGGCGCCTCCGTCTGAGTCCGGCCACGACTCTCAATACGCATGCCCTTATGTCGAAGGTCTCGCTTGACGGCGTCCATACTGAGGCTGTGGACGTCCCATGTGTCTGTGATGGAGTGGTACTCTTGACGTAGACCCTTCACCAAGTACATGATGATCCGTCGGTCGTGAACGTCCTCCCCCACACGGGCTAGCTGGCGTTGAAGTCGGACCAACCGGTTCAAATATTGGAGACTAGTCTCATCGTTTGCCTGGGCCTTCTCTATATCTTGCAGCAACTCAGCCAGACGGTAGACGCCATCGTCTTCATTGTGGTCCACTAGCGCAGTCCACGCCTTGAGGCCGCAGTTCTCGTCAACTTCATGGACATTCTCAATAATAGAGATATCGTCCTCAGGCAGCGCCAAAATCAAAGTAGAGTACAAGTCGAGGTGTTGCTGCGCGGTAGCGGCGTCGTTCTCGAGGAGAGCCGGTGCCCAGCTATGCATCAATCCAAAGGCACGAAACCTCTTCTTCCACACATCAAAATCTCTCCTTTCTCCACTGAACTTGGGAAGTTTGACAGAATCCATGGGTATTATATCTCGACAGCTCCGGAAAGTACCGAAAAAGCGACGGAAAATAGTCACCAACCACTGCCCGGCAGGCCTTCAAGGAGACGGTCAAGGTCCGGTCAACGGAGCTTTAGAACGAGCACGACAAGGCGCCGACAGAAGGTGGAGCTGTACTTCCGGAGTCTACACAGCCAAAGCAGACGGAAACCGGTTTCATGAGGTCTGTCGGGGTTCGTCGTACAAATGGATAGTACACTGAGCAGGGATCCTTCACCAACTGAAAGCCAAAAACCAAGGGGAGCGAAAATGAACGAGGACTGCGAGAAAATCCCGACGAGCTGTACTTCCCGACTCAAAACAACGTAGGCAGGCGGACTATGGCCTTGGAAGGCCAGTCGAACGACGTCGTACACAAGTGATAGTAGACTATTGCAATATGTCTCACCAACTCGCACTCAAACAGCCTGGCGACGCAAGGAAAGACGCCAAATACCCAGATATTGGATCCAGTAATATGAAAAACGAAGGCGCAGGCTGAAAATCCAAAGCACAAGCGACTGAACAAGCGTTGTTCAAGCGAGTGAAACGGTCGGTGGTTTCTAGGCTCCAAGCAACACATGAAAGTCGCTACCAGCCCGAATTCGAAGGCAAACCACCCAACAAAGAGAGTCAACCGCTTTTGCGACCCACCCACACATGAAGATCGTGTAGCACAACAGAAGCCCAAGACTCGCGCCGAAAAGAAGCTCAAGGTAACGGTTCCAGTCAAGTGTGTCGACTCCAACCGAGAGCAAAAGGACAGACTTGACAAAGTTGATGGGTGAAAACAGAATAATTACACACTCTACAAGACGCTGAAGGTCTGTCATCTTCAGCAGTGTCTCATCCTTGTCTATCACATGACATCGTCCGCGTCCCAATCATGACACGCGCCAACCACATGGTGAGCACACGCCTACCACTATTCTGAGCCCGTAGATCATATCTAACGCTCAGCAACCTGCCACTATCAGCACCCTTATCTATTGCATTGCTGAATGCCTTATCATCTAGATATGCTGAGTCACAGCTGTCCTATCACTGCAACACTCGTACTGGATATCAATATTGCTGAGTAGCAACTTGATTACCATATCAAACAATGATGTTCAACACTCCCCCTTGCTACTCGTGCAAACCCATGTTGAACAGCGTTGTTTGATATGGTAATCAAGTTGCTACTCAGCAATATTGATATCCAGTACGAGTGTTGCAGTGATAGGACAGCTGTGACTCAGCATATCTAGATAATAAGGCACTCAGCAATGCAATATATAAGGGTGGTGATAGTGGCAGGTTGCTGAGCGTTAGATATGATCTAAGGGCTCAGAATAGTGGTAGGCGTGTGCTCACCATGTGGTGGGCGCCTGCCATTATTGGGACGCGGACGGTGTCCAGTGATAGACAAGGATGAGACACTGCTGAAGGTGACAGACCTTCAGCGTCTTGTAGAGTGTGTAATTATTCTGTTTTCACCCATCACATTTGTCAGGTTATGGGCCCTCCACGTATGACGCGGGTTTGTAGGGTATGACCGGAGTTGATCGGATGGTGTCTATTAGGGGGAGTGTTGTGAGATCCCCACGATGGGCACGATAATGGACACATCCGTACGTTGTACTCCGGGGGAATCTTGGCCCTACTAGCTCGCCAATAGTGGATGAAGTGCGGGAGTCCGTTGCTTGGGCAGTACAGTGGTATATATATGAGATATATCCGCATTGGGCACCGACTTTTCGGCGTGGTACTTGGTTACGGCGTACGGCTCCGGACACGGAGGTGCCGGGTTCGATTCCCGGTGATGGTATTTCCGTGTAGCCCTTTCACAAGCCCAGCATGCCGAATCATAGACTGTGCCATCGGAACCAATGTGCCCCACTGCCGCTCGATCCGACCATGCTGCCAATGAGCGTAGGGGGCAGTGACCGCTCGGGCGATGTTGAACTCGTCCAATAAGCTCCGGAACGCAGCACCAAGAAACACAACGTCGTTGTCGACCCGAAGCCGGCGAACTGTGTACCGCAGGGAGCGAATGGTGGTCAACATCCGGCGGAACGAAGAAGTGGCCTCGTCCTTGGAGCGCAAGGAATCATGCAGCACGAAGCGGCTGCGGGAGTCAACTGCGCCGAAGTTGTAGCGCCTCCCACCCAAGGATGGAACACTCATCGGGCCACAAAAATCCACACCAATCACCTCACACACTCCAACATCTCGGTCTGCAGGAGCACGAGGAATATTGCGGACTTGAGACTTACACACAACGCAGGTCTCACAGAATCCCAACTTCTCGCACGCTGCTTCCGTGCACCAGTGATGCATCAGCGGTGCCTTTGAGATACCGAAGCACTCGCTTGGCCTGCTCCCAATGCGCGTGGCAAGGATTGGCCATGTATCGGCTGAGATGACTGACAGCCATGGTGATGTCTGGTCGGGTGCTCACAGAGGCGTACAACAAGCTTCCAATCAGGCTATGATAGGGCACCGACCCGGGAGGCAGCTGCGTGACGGATGTCTCGTCCCCGCACTTGCCCACAGCATCTACCGCCATTGGTGAGCGCACCGGCTTGCAGTCCATCATGTTGAAGCGCTCCAGCATGTCGTGCACGTACTGGCGTTGGCCAAGCCTGATGATACCGGTGCCACGATCCCGCTCCACCGTCATGCCGAGCAGCCATGAGATAGGACCAAGATCTTGCACGTTGAACCTGCTGCCAAATGCAACCATGAACTCCGGTATGAGTCGGCCCGCTGCTCCGGCAATGATGCTCTCGTCCACACACAGGGCCAAGATGTACAATTGGCATGCTTTATGGTAGATGAAAATACACGCAACTTCTGGCACCTCACGAGGAGCCTCATCTACCGGCTGTGTCTCCCCCACGAATGTATCGGGCTTCTCCCTAGCCGCCTCATCAGAGGTGTTGTCATCACCAGCCTCGGCATCCAGCATCTCACGTGCGGGACAGCTCCCCCCCATGGAGATGATAGCACTCTCGTCAAACACCACATTCCGGCTGCTCACCACACGTCGGGTGGTGGGGTTGTACACCAGCCAGGCAGGGGACTCGGGTGCGTAGCCCACAAACACGCCTTTCCATGCACGATCGTCCAGTTTGCGGCGCTGCGACTTGTCCACGTGGACATAAGCCGGGCAGCCAAACACCCGCATGGAACTCAAGTCAGCCGGTCGACCCGTAACAAGCTGATATGGAACGCCACCAGCTCCACTGCTGCACACCCGATTGCGGATATGCACCGCTGCCGCCATAGCCAATGCCCAATAGGACTTCGGCAGCCCGGCATGCCGAATCATAGACTGTGCCATCGGAACCAATGTGCCCCACTGCCGCTCGATCCGACCATGCTGCCAATGAGCGTAGGGGGCGGTGACCTCTAGAGCGATGTTGAACTCGTCCAATAAGCTCCGGAACGCAGCACCAAGAAACACAACGTCGTTGTCGACCCGAAGCCGGCGAACTGTGTACCCCAGGGAGCGAATGGTGGTCAGCATCCGGCGGAACGAAGATGTGGCCTCGTCCTTGGAGCGCAAGGCATCATGTAGCACGAAGCGGCTGCGGAAGTCAACTGCGCCGAAGCGGTAGCGCCTCCCACCCAAGGATGGAACACTCATCGGGCCACAAAAATCCACACCAATCACCTCAAACACTCCAACATCTCGGTCCGCAGGAGCACGAGGAATATTGCGGACTTGAGACTTACATACAGCGCATGTCTCACAGAATCCCAACTTCTCGTGTAATGCATAGCCCAAGCCTTCCACATGACATGTTAACAGCTCGTCCAGCTGAGGCTCCCCAATGTGACCGAGGCGGGAATGCCACAGCCGCTTCCCCGATGACGCCGTGGCCGCCGAAGCCGTAGCACGCGCTGGCAGAGCAACCGTCGCATGCAGCCAGATCAATCCGTGGGCTCGCTCCATGGGAATCTTAACACCACCACCATGAGCTGCGTGAAGCTGAAGATGGTCCATAGGATCGGCCAACAACACGCTATGACCCTGCTGCCGCGCCTGAGTGAGGCTAAACAACCGATGATATGTCCAAGACGCACGACGGGACAGCTCGGGAACGTGAAGCACATGGCGCAACGTGGCAGGAATCTTCGTACCGTTTGTAGCCGGCACAATGATGCGGATAGTGCCAACGCCCACAGCAAAAGCACTTATGCCCTTCACCCACAGGCGGTTAGACAGCGCACGATAGTTCACGAAGTCATCACGTTTGCTGGTCATATGGTGGCTGGCTCCACTGTCGGCTAGCCACATCCAAGTCTCCCCCTCAATCATCGCCATGGCTCGTGCTTCACTGAACGACCTAGCAGGACTGGCAGTGATGTCTAACCCAGCAGGGAAAGCCACGGGAGACTCGAGACTCGCAGAATTGCCACTAGCACGCCTTTCATGGCACTCTCACCGGCGATGGCCCTTCTTGCCGCAACTGAAACAAATGCCGCGGAAGGGTCGGACTCCGCCAGCTCCCACAGCCACACCACGTGAGTTCTCACGGCCATGCATGGATTTTAGCTGCTCCTTAAGATCATGGACCTGGCGCTTCAAGGATTCAGCAGAGGTGTCACCGGAAAAGGCCGGAAAAGTTGCAGGGGGCGGCGCCTCCGTCTGAGTCCGGCCACGACTCTCAATACGCATGCCCTTATGTCGAAGATCTCGCTTGACGGCGTCCATACTGAGGCTGTGGACGTCCCATGTGTCTGTGATGGAGTGGTACTCTTGAAGTAGACCCTTCACCAAGTACATGATGACCCGTCGGTCGTGAACGTCCTCCCCCACACGGGCTAGCTGGCGTTGAAGTCGGACCAACAGGTTCAAATATTGGAGACTAGTCTCATCGTTTGCCTGGGCCTTCTCTATATCTTGCAGCAGCTCAGCCAGACAATGCCATCGTCTTCATTGTGGTCCACTCGCGCAGTCCACGCCTTGAGGCCGCAGTTCTCGTCAACTTCATGGACATTCTCAATAATAGAGAGATCGTCCTCAGGCGGCGACAGAATCAAAGTAGATTACAAGTCGAGGTGTTGCTGCGCGGTAGCGGCGTCGTTCTCGAGGAGAGCCGGTGCCCAGCTCTGCATCAATCCAAAGGCACGAAACCTCTTTGTTGCGAGACATGGTTTGGTGTGGTAATCAAGTTGCTACACAGCAATGTTGGTCAAGTAGCATCGTAATAGTACGGCTGTGACTCAACACAATAAGATGATAAGCCAATCAACAATAGAGAGGATTAGGTTGCTGATGGTGGCAAGTCGCCGAGCGTTAGATGCCATCTAAAGGCTCAGAATATATGTTGGCGTGTGCTCACCACAAGGTGAGTGCGTGTCATGTGATAGGCAAGTGCTAGGCACTTGCTGAGGGTGAGATGACATGCAGTGTCACTCACCGAGTGTAAGCATTCCTTATCGCCCCCTCTGTTGAACAACATTGTTTGATATGGTAATCAAGTTGCTACTCAGCAATATTGATATCCAGTACGAGTGTTGCAGTGATAGGACAGCTGTGACTCAACATATCTAGATGATAAGGCCTTCAGCAATGCAATGGATATGGGTGGTGATAGTGGCAGGTTGTTGAGCGTTAGATATGATCTAAGGGCTCTGAATAGTGGTTGGCGTGTGCCCACCATGTGGTGGGCGCGTGTCATGATTGGGACGCGGACGGTGTCTTGTGATAGACAAGGATGAGACACTGCTGAAGGTGACAGACCTTCAACGGCTTGTAGAGTGTGTAATTATTCTGTTTTCACCCATCAACTTTGTCAGGTTATGGGCCCTCCTTTTGCTCTCGGTCGGAGTCGACACGCTTGACTGGAACCGTTACCTTGAGCTTCTTTTCGGCGCGAGTCTTGGGCTTCTGTTGTGCTACACGATCCTCAGGTGTGGCTGGGTCGCAAAAGCGGTTGACTCTCTTTGTTGGGTGGTTGCCTTCGAATTCCGGCTGGTAGCGACTTTCCTGTGCTGCTTGGAGCCTAGAAACCACCGACCGTTTCACTAGCTTGAACAACGCTTGTTCAGTCGCGTGTGCTTTGGATTTTCAGCCTGCGCCTTCGTTTTCCATATCATTGGATCCAATATCTGGGTATTTGGAGTCTTTCCTCGCGTCGCCAGGCTGTTTGAGTGCGAGTTGGTGAGACATCTTGCAATTGTGTATTATCACTTGTGTACGACGTCGTTCGACAGGCCTTCCAAGGCCATAGTCCGCCTGCCTACGTTGTTCTGAGTCGGGAAGTACAGCTCGTTGGGATTTTCTCGCAGTCCTCGTCCATTTTCGCTCCCCTGGGTTTTATGCTTTCAGTTGGTGAAGGATCCCTGCTCAGTGTACTATCCATTTGTACGACGAACCCCGACAGACCTCATGAACCGGTTTCCGTCTGCTTTGGCTGTGAAGACTCCTGAAGTACAGCTCCGCCTTCGGTCGGCGCCTTGTCGTGCTCGTTCTGAAGCTCCGTTGACCGGACCTTGACCGTCTCCTTGAAGGCCTGCCGGGCAGTGGTTGGTGACAATTTTCGTCGATTTTTCGGTACTTTCCGGAGCTTTCTATTGAAAGTTGGAGCGTAGAAAGGATAGTTATAGTGCTTTGAGCTCCATTCTTATATCCGCTAGAACCACACATACTAAAATAAATAATATTGCGGTTATCTCCAAAAACGTTTCTTGGACCGTTAGATCTAATATCCAACGGTCACAATTCAATCTAGCGTCAAATAGCTACTATATCGCATTTAATACCGATTTTTTCAGCACAGTGATGTAGCGACATACAACTCCTCTCGACACTCCCCCTCGCTACGAACTACCACTTCCCATGATTGCTTTGGTGAGTAGCCCATGCTTGTCCGCAGCGAGAGGCTTGGTTAGTGCATCCGCGAGCATCACCTCCGTCGGACAATACTTCACCACAATCTCCCCAACGCATGGGCTTCTACTCCCGCCAGTGCGCAATGCACACATACAAAGAGCTCAGGATGACCTGTGCAACTCCTTGCGGTGGAGCCCGGACACAACACCAGGTCGCATCCCGCGCGGGAATAAGAAGTCTGAAGCGGCCGATCCCCGCAAGCGCGGCAGCGAAGCGTGCCATGGGTGTGAGGTTGCGGGCCTGGCACATGAAGGGGGGAAGTACACAGCCACCCCATACCAGTTAGTGGGGCCCAAGTTCACTTTGATCACAAAGCCCGAGAAGCCATGTTTCAAGCAGGAGCCGTGAATAGTCGTGAGCCCGCGTGCCAGTAGCCAACGACACAGCCCCCCCCCACAAAGCGCCACCAGGAAGCTGAGGTCCACACATGGAGTATGAACACCGCAGCCGCGCGCTCTGGACAGCCGTGAAAGCAACGCCAAAAATGCCGTAGGATTGGCTCCGCCTCCGAAAAAGGAGGATTACACCACACAAGCAGCTCTGCCCAGTCATGCTCGAGACAAGAGTCAAGGGCGGACTAGAACCGGCAGCAAAACGCGTTGTGTCCAAGGGGGTCGGAACATGCGTCGACATCGAACGGACCGCACAGGGACGACAACCTGCAGTACAGCCGCTCATCCATCATCCTGTCCCCCTCATCCCGGCGACCGGTTAGGCGCGAGATGCCGTCCGCGAGACGGTTATGCACGCCAGGCAAGTGCCGTGCGATGGCCTCACACCCAAGCCCTCCTAGTAGGTCCAGTAAGGCCGGCACCACATCATTGAAATGCGGTACCATGGAGCCCCGTCGATTGATGGCACCCACCGATGCCTCCGAGTCCATCAAGAACAAAATACGGCGACCATGCGGAGCCACTGCCCACCTGCGCACCGCAAATAGGGGGATGTAGAGCTCCCGCAGGTTGGCAGAGTCCTGGTACCGCCCCGCGAGCTGCTCCGGCGTGAAGGAGTAGTGTATGCGGCGGTGCTCCCACCACGCCCCACCAGCCCAGCCACTGGCGTCCGTGGTGATAATTGCCACACTGCCATCATAAAGCCCTCTGCCCAAGTCCCGGGGCAGAATTGGCAACAACCGTGGTCCCCATAGACACGCTGCATCTTCAGCGTGCCACAAGAGGCGTCGCTGCCCCCCACCCGCAGATAGCACACCGTGCCACCACCGCAAGTCATCCACCGCCGCCTTATGTAAGACGCAGCGAACTTCTGGAAGCCACGCCGCCGAACTGGGGAGATTCACATCGTAAACATCCCGAGCCACATAAGGCTCGCGCAGGCGCGCCTGCCCCAGCATAACCACATTGCAGCAGAATTGTAGCTTCCCCACCAAAGAAGCCCACTCCAGTCGTAGCGGGCTGTCCCCGACTGCATCAGCCCGAAGAAAAGCTTCTATGCGCGCTAGAAGCTTTGCGCATCGTGATGCAGAGAGCGTCATCGCTCCCCTGACTGTGTCCAACTGTATACCGGTCCACTCGCAAACCTCAGAGGGCCACGCGCTCTTGGAGTGCTTCACTTGAATGCCCAAGTCCCCCAGCAGGCACAATACCGACCAGTATTGGAGGCGTTGTTGCCAAGCGGACAAGACAGGATGGTGGCCAACCCCAAAATCATCCAGGTATCCCCCCAGCGGTCGAATATTGGCGGGAGTTCCCTCAGGAGAAGACGGGCGGCAGTAACGGAGTCCAAGACGCTGAACCACATCTAGCACGAAGCGTGCCCATCGCTGTTGAATCCCCGGAGCTTACTTAAGTCCGAAAGGCATGAAGCGATATCGATAATACTCCCCTGTACCTGGGTGTCGAAATCCATGTACCTCACTGTCGCGTGCGAAGACATGCCAAACGAGAAAGGCATCCGCGATGTCGAACTTGCTCACTGCCATGCCCCGCAGCAAGAGAGGCGCCACCACATGCACCATGTCAAGTTCGCAAAGCACCCGCACCATGTACTCGTTGACGCCAGAGCGCAGAGCGTCCATAACATTGCGCACCTTCAGCGGGTCCCACTTGACTATGCAGGCTATCGGATTTACCACCCACGGCGCGTAGTCTAGCGGGCCCTCGCACAGCCCCATCGTGATCAGACGGTCGAAATCCCCAGCCGCCAGTTCGGCGTGCTCGACGCAAGACTGATAGTTCTTCTTGGTGCACCGTGGGGGCCAAGCACTCCATACGTAGCGTACGCCCTCGACAAGCGACTGCCGCATGTCGAGCGGCATGAAGTCAAGTGCAAGTAGCCTCTCTGGGTTTAATCGTCGCCCGGCCTCTCGTACCCCAAAGCAGTCGTCCCTTGCCGTGGGCTGCCGCGAGGCCCATATGTGCCAATCGCAGGTTGTCTGAGGCGGCACTGGCAGAGTGAGGAGGGGAGGCGCCCCGTCCAATAGCCCCATTTCCACGTACCACCTCTGCGTGTGCTTGTATCGCCGACGCACCACCGCACAATCCATGGCCAGGAAGTCTAACAAGTCACCCAGCAACGCCTCCTCGCCACGCGGGGGGAGCAATCCCACCGCCACCGCCACCTCCCGGCACATCAACTTGATATGCGAAGGGGTCGGGTTATCAATCCTTCCTACCCCCCACTCCCGGGGCAGGTCCACTAGCGCCTCTCCGAGTGTGGTACCCGTGGCGGCACACACGCGTAAGACACGGTCACATTGGTCTCCAAATACTGAAGCTAGTACGAATAGAACCGCACCAGCCCGGTCATCGGAGGGTAGCGTAGAACTCAGACCAGGAAACCTTGGGGACCCGGAGCTCCAGCGGGGCCCCACCGGGCGCCCCTACTTGGGGCAGGCCGTCTTCAACGGACCCGATAGGGCATGCAGGTTCCCGCAGCGCGGGCACGGAATGGTGATGGGGCGGCTGCCGTGATCGGTCATGGAGTGATCCGTCCCATGGCAGAGTAGGCAACGCTTGGACTTGGTCTTGCGGGTAGCCGGTAGTCCGAAGTCTTGGGCAAGCTCGTGGATCCACGAGTGGTTCAGCCGACCGCGAGCTGCACACCTCAATTGCTCCTGCATCTCGTCGTGAAGATGTGGCTTCACACCCTGATCCAACAGCTCGGTGAGCCGCGCCACCATAGGCCCCCAAAACTGGTCAAACACCGGAGGCACGTCCTGGCCCTCTAGGTCTGTGTGGTATAGCCGCACCACGTACGCGTAGATCACTTCCCAGCTAAAAGCATGCTCCCCTGGCACGTGACGGAGCTGAAGTGACTCGACTACCGCGAATAGCCATTTGATCCTGGTGATGATGGTGGCCACCCGCTTGCGCCGTGCTAGGCCGGCTGCTGTGGCTGGGCTGAAGTCCCCGATGTCCACGTGTAACATGCGCCACAGGAAGTCCAACACTCCCTTCCAGTAGCGGACCATGTGGACATGCTGCGGCACGTCATCCACCGCCGGCTCCACATATCCCATGTTGACCCGAAACTTGCGAGACTCCCTCTCAGTGGAGAGCGCCATCAGGTCGAAGTGCATGGCGAACATGGAGTGAAGAAAGTGTTGACTATCTTGCGTACCACGGCCTTGTCCATCCGTGCCCTTGGGTCCGCTGAACTCCGCCAAGGGGACTTGGAAAGGTCCCGACAGGCCAGGGAGAAGAGAGGAGGGGAGATCCGCACCTGCCGGACGCGTGTCACGTCTGTCGGGCGTAGTCGATGGCGCTCCTGTACTCTGAAGAATACGAGCCATCTGAGACTGCATACTCGCCACGATCTCTGTTAGGGAGGCAATGCGGGCCTCAAGGCAGCTGTCTTGGCGGACCGTTGCGCCCTGGCCGCCCCCTGTGACATTGTTGGTGGTTGTGTCTGCATGCTCTCTGCCACGTCCGGCTTCACGAGTGGTGTCGGGCATAGCTCCGCTACCCCTGTGCTCCGTACCCGCATCGCCACCACCACCTGATTCTTTGAGGCTCGAAGAAGGTACCCCATCAGGTGCGCCCGCAGAATTACCCGCCGCAGTGCCCGAAGGGAGGCCATCTACTCGGGGCAATACGACGATCTCCGGCATCACGAGCTGCCCATCTCGACTGGCGTCCCCAAGGAATAAAGGAAGGTGATGCGTGCTCATGGCGTACCAACTGCACTGCCAATGTGCCTCCTCTGGAATGTCCCCGCCGCCATTTAGATCCATCGCGCATGAGCGGTTGAGGCAAGCCGTGCATGTGAGGCACGCCAAGTAGTCACCAGGGTCGGCGTGGTTGTCCGAGTCCTCGTGGCAGCCATAGCAAATAAACTCAGATGGATGCCCCGCAATGCTATCTTCGTTTCTGGCTAGCGACCACATGCCTTGAGTCTTGTGACGACGGTTCTGGCAAGTGAGTGCACCGCGCGCACGCGATTCACAGCGTTGACCGGCCGGAGTGAAAGCCCCGCACTTCCCCTCGTCGGGCTCGAACATGGCGGCCAGCTTGTCTAGCTTGACACAATACGCCATCGCCTCATCATCCTCCATAGCGTCGAGTGCTTCGCGTCGGCTTAGCGCTCGCGCCAAAGTCAACAAGGTGGAGGAGCTCTTCCACGACGGGTCCCGGCCGGTTGTAGCAATCAGTCGGTCCAACCACGTTTCGGACCCAAGAGAACCGTCATCCACGCCAGTCTCATTCACCATGGCCTCAAGCTCGGTAGGAGTGAACGGTGAAATCGCCATTAGAAAGAAGAGCGGAAAAAGGGAGAAAACTGCTCGAAGCGGGTTTGACACGGGTACGGGTACCGGAGACGGATGTGTCATGTCGATGACGAGTACGGACCTGAAGATACGGGTATATGACGGATACATAATACGGGTAAGTGTACCGGAGAACACTACCAAAATGTTGTACGGGAAATTGTACGTGTACTGTCGTTGTAGAATACTGCGTCGGCTGCCGGTGGCGGCGCTGGCGGCGGCGGGGGACGAACGAAGTGGCGGCGCTGCCGGCGGTCTTGCTTGGCGTTTCGGTTGGACTCGGAGGTGCACAGGTGTCGAGCCGACGAGGGTCCCTAGAGTCCACGCCACAACAGAATCGTCAAAATATGTTGAAAAGCTTGCAAACAGGTAGACGCGGCGTAGTAGAGCTGTGACGAGCCGTTTGGAGTTGTGTGAGTCAGCGGCAGTTGGAAGAACGGAGCCTTTTATTTGACACTGTTGCACATAAGGGGTGAAAGTTACACGGGTGGCAGGTTCCTGCCGCGTAGTACAATCATGAATCGACGGCGCCGAAAGGTAGTCGTCGTGCATGAAGTCTCCCAAAAGCAAGTGCGGGAGGGCGGGAAGAGCGAAAATTGCGACTCCCTTGCGAGTCACCTACTAGGAGCTACTATTTATAGCCCATCTAGCGCGAGTGATCCGCATGCGCGCATCTTGCACGAAAGCTCACTACTCTACTGAATATTATTTCCAATACTCTAATGTACTGAAAATATTATTCCCCTTAATTGATTATCGGCATCCTAAATACCGGTATTTTTGTGCCTCTAAGAGGAGTACTATGTGCCTTTGCGTGTCTTCATGGTTGTCTTCATGGATAGTGACAGCGGAGCCGGAGTCCTGGTGAAGCTCATGCATCAATTGCCTCAAAAACATCGCCTCTTTGGCTATGGTGATGGCATTTCCGTGTAGCCCTCAGAAATATAGCCCTTTCCGTGAGCCGTACGCCGTAACCAAGTACCGCGCCGAAAGGTCGGTACCCATTGGGGATATACTTTATCTATATACCCCCGTACTGCCCGAGCAACGGGCTCCCGCAGTATATCCACTATTGGCGAGATAGTAGGGCCAAGACTCCCCCGGAGTACAACGTACGGATGTGTCCATTATCGTGCCCACCGTGGGGATCTCACAACACTCCCCCTAATGGACACCATCCCATCAACTCCGGTTAAACCCTACAAACCCGCGTCATACGCGGAGGGCACATAATCTGTGGAAGGGTTACACGGAAGTGCCATCACCGGGAATCGAACCCGGCACCTCCGTGTCCGGAGCCGTACGCCGTAACCAAGTACCGCGCCGAAAGGTCGGTACCCATTGGGGATATATCTCATATATATACCCCCGTACTGCCCGAGCAACGGGCTCCCGCAGTACATCCACTATTGGCGAGATAGTAGGGCCAAGACTTCCCTAGAGTACAACGTACGGATGTGTCCATTATCGTGCCCACCGTGGGGATCTCACAACAATTAGCACTGGTCAGCGCCATGAACTCTGCCTCCGCTGTGGACAGTGCCACAGTCTGCTGCCGCTGAACCTTCTAGCTCACTGCCGCACCATTCAGCATGAACACGTATTATAAGCGGGAGCGCCGCCCAGCCACATCGCTCGCATAATCTGAGTCCGACCAGCCTACCAACTCGGATGACCGTACGCTGCTTCCGTACACCAGTGATGCATCAGCGCTGCCTTTGAGATACCGAAGCACTCGCTTGGCCTGCTCCCAATGCGCGTGGCAAGGATTGGCCATGTATCGGCTGAGATGACTGACAGCCATGGTGATGTCTGGTCGGGTGCTAATAGAGGCGTACAATAGGCTTCCAATCAGGCTATGATAAGGCACCGACCCGGGAGGCAGCTACGTGACGGATGTCTCGCCCCCGCACTTGCCCACAACATCTACCGCCATTGGTGAGCTCACTGGCTTGCAGTCCATCATGTTGAAGCGCTCCAGCATGTCGAGCACGTACTTGCGCTGGCCAAGGCTAATGATGCCGGTGCCACGATCCCGCTCCACCGTCAAGCCGAGCAGCCACGAGACATGACCAAGGTCTTGCACGTTGAACCTGCTGCCAAATGCAACCCTGAACTCCGGTATGAATCGGCCCGCTGCTCCGGCAATGATGTTGTCGTCCACATATAGGGCAAGGATGTACAATTGGCCTGCTTTCTGGTAGATGAAAATACACGGATCCACTTTGGACTGGCATAAGCCATACCCCTCTAGCCAGGCAGTGATAGTCTTGTTACAGTTTCTCGGAGCTTGTTGTGAAAGGGTTACATGGAAATGCCATCACCGGGAATCAAACCCGGCACCTCCGTGTCCGGAGCCGTACGCCGTAACCAAGTACCGCGCCGAAAAGTCGGTACCCATTGGGGATATACCTCATCTATATACCCCCGTACTGCCCGAGCAACGGGCTCCCGCAGTATATCCACTATTGGCGAGATAGTAGGGCCAAGACTCCCCCGGAGTACAACTTACGGATGTGTCCATTATCGTGCCCATCGTGGGGATCTCACAACACTCCCCCTAATGGACACCATCCCATCAACTCCGGTTAAACCCTACAAACCCGCGTCATACGCGGAGGGCCCATAACCTATCAAAGGGCTACGCGGAAATGCCATCACCGGAAATCGAACCCGGCACCTCCGTGTCCGGAGCCGTACGCCGTAACCAAGTACCGCGCCGAAAAGTCGGTACCCATTGGGGATATACCTCATCTATATACCCCCGTACTGCCCGAGCAACGGGCTCCCGCAGTATATCCACTATTGGCGAGATAGTAGGGCCAAGACTCCCCCGGAGTACAACTTACGAATGTGTCCATTATCGTGCCCACCGTGGGGATCTCACAACACTCCCCCTAATGGACACCATCCCATCAACTCCGGTTAAACCCTACAAACCCGCGTCATACGCGGAGGGCCCATAACCTGTGGAAGGGTTACACGGAAGTGCCATCACCGGGAATCGAACCCGGCACCTCCGTGTCCGGAGCCGTACGCCGTAACCAAGTACCGCGCCTAAAAGGTCGGTACCCATTGGGGATATATCTCATCTATATACCCCCGTACTGCCCGAGCAACGGGCTCCCGCAGTACATCCACTATTGGCGAGATAGTAGGGCCAAGACTCCCCCGGAGTACAACGTATGGATGTGTCCATTATCGTGCCCACCGTGGGGATCTCACAACACTCCCCCTAATGGACACCATCCCATCAACTCCGGTTAAACCCTACAAACCCGCGTCATACGCGGAGGGCCCATAACCTATCAAAGGGCTACGCGGAAATGCCATCACCGGAAATCGAACCCGACACCTCCGTGTCCGGAGCCGTACGCCGTAATCAAGTACCGCGCCTAAAAGTCGGTACCCATTGGGGATATATCTCGTATATATACCCCCGTACTGCCCGAGCAACGGGCTCCCGCAGTACATCCACTATTGGCGAGATAGTAGGGCCAAGACTTCCCTAGAGTACAACTTACGGATGTGTCCATTATCGTGCCCACCGTGGGGATCTCACAACACTTGCTTTAGGCCGTAGAGGGCCTTTTTCAGCAGACACACAAGCTCTGTCCCTTTGCTGTCAGTACTCCGGAAGCCTTCAGGCTGTCGCATGTATATCTCCTCGTCGATGTTGGCCTCCATGAATGTTGTCACTACATCCAGCTGCTCCACCTCCCAGTCATGGAAAGCAGCTAACGCTAGTACCACCCGGATAGAGATCACCCGCACAGTAGGAGCAAAGGTCTCGTGATAGTCCACGCCATGCTCTTGTGTGAAGCCCCGCGCCACTAGCCTTGCCTTATACCTTGCAATATTACCATCAGAGTCGCGCTTCAGCTTGAACACCCACATGGAGTCCACTAGCTTTCTACCGGCAGGACGGGGAACCAACTTCCAGGTGTTGCGCGATACAAGCGAGTCGTACTTTGTCTTGATGGCTGCTTCCCACTCCGTGGCTTGAGGACCTCGCAGCGCTTGTTTATACGACGCAGGCTCGTGCACGACATTGCTTGGATTGATAGCTGCGGTGTTGCCAACAACCCACCACTAACCCGGAGGACGCCTCGTCCGAAGGCTATACCTTTGTGCTCTTCCATGCTGCTCCGCTGGTGATGTCTCCCCCGAATTCGCATCCGGCTCGTCCTCAATCGACTGAGAATTGATATCGCCCGACGTATGCTGCTGCGTCTCCCCTACGGAAGTGCTAGGCTCCCCCTTCGCCACTTCTGGCACCTCACGAGGAGCCTCATCCACCGGCTGTGTCTCCCCCACGAATGTATCGGGCTTCTCCCTAGCCGCCTCATCAGAGGTGATGTCATCACCAGCCTCGGCATCCAGCATCTCACGTGCGGGACAGCTCTCCCCCATGGAGATGATAGCACTCTCGTCAAACACCACATTGCGGCTGCTCACCACACGTCGGGTGGTGGGGTTGTACACAAGCCAGGCAGGGGACTCGGGTGCGTAGCCCACAAACACACATTTCCATGCACGATCGTCCAGTTTGCGGCGCTGCGACTTGTCCACGTGGACATAAGCCGGACAGCCAAACACCCGCATTGAACTCAAGTCAGCCGGTCGACCCGTAACAAGCAGGTACAGAACGCCACCAGCTCCACTGCTGCACACCCGATTGCGGATATGCACCGCTGCCGCCATAGCCAATGCCCTCTAGGACTTCGGCAGCCCTGACAAAGTTGATGGGTGAAAACAGAATAATTACACACTCTACAAGACGTTGAAGGTCTGTCACATTCAGCAGTGTCTCATCCTTGTCTATCACAGGACACCGTCCGCGTCCCAATCATGACACGCGCCCACCACATGGTGAGCACACGCCTACCACTATTTTGAGCCCTTAGATCATATCTAACGCTCAGCAACCTGCCACTATCAGCACCCTTATCTATTGCATTGCTGAATGCCTTATCATCTAGATATGCTGCGTCACAGCTGTCCTATCACTGCAACACTCGTATTGGATATCAATATTGCCGAGTAGCAACTTGATTACCATATCAAACAATGTTGTTAAATCCTCCCCCTTGCTACTCGTGCAAACCCATTATCGCAATGCACAACTTCTTGTGCCTTTCACTCACCAAAGGTTTGGTGAGCGCATCGGCAAGCATGTCCTTTGTTGCACAATATTTGACCTCGATATCGCCGCTCTCCACCTTCTCCCGACAGAAGTGATACCTCACGTCCATGTGCTTGCTCCGGCCAGTTGTCATGCTGTTCTTGCTGAGTGCAATGCAACTCTGGTTGTCTTCATGGATAGTGACAGCGGAGCCGGAGTCCTGGTGAAGCTCATGCATCAATTGCCTCAGAAACATCGCCTCTTGAGTAGCGTTGGTCAACGCCATGTACTTTGCCTCCGCTGTGGACAGTGCTACGGTCTGCTGCCGTTTTGGGTTTTAGGGTTTGGCCTAAACCCTAAAAACCCTAGACTCTTCTAGCTCACTGCCGCATCATTCAGCATGAACACGTATCATGTGCGGGAACGCCGCCCAGCCACATCGCTCGCATAATCTGAATCCCACCAGCCTACCAACTCGGATGACCGCACGCTGCTTCCGTACACCAGTGATGCATCAGCGCTGCCTTTGAGATACCGATGCACTCGCTTGGCCTGCTCCCAATGCGCGTGGCAAGGATTGGCCATGTATCGGCTGAGACTATGATAGGGCACCGACCCGGGAGGCAGCTACGTGACGGATGTCTCGTCCCCGCACTTGCCCACAGCATCAACCGCCATGGGTGAGCTCACCGGCTTGCAGTCCATCATGTTGAAGCGCTCCAGCATGTCGAGCACGTACTGGCGTTGGCCAAGCCTGATGATACCGGTGCCACGATCCCGCTCCACCGTCATGCCGAGCAGCCACGCGATTGGACCAAGGTCTTGCACATTGAACCTGCTGCCAAATGCAACCTTGAACTCCGGTATGAATCGGCCCGCTGCTCCGGCAATGATGCTGTCGTCCACATACATGGCCAGGATGTACAATTGGCCTCCTTTCTGGTAGATGAAAATACACGGATCCACTTTGGACTGGCAGAAGCCATACTCCTCTAGCCAGGCAGTGATAGTCTTGTTCCAGTTTCTGGGAGCTTGCTTTAGGCCGTAGAGGGCCTTTTTCAGCAGACACACAAGCTCTGTCCCTTTGCTGTCAGTACTCCGGAAGCCTTCAGGCTGTCGCATGTATATCTCCTCGTCGATGTTGGCCTCCAAGAATGCTGTCACTACATCCAGCTGCTCCACCTCCCAATCATGGAAAGCAGCTAACGCTAGTACCACCCGGATAGAGATCACCCGCACAGTAGGAGCAAAGGTCTCGTGATAGTCCACGCCATGCTCTTGTGTGAAGCCACGCGCCACTAGTCTTGCCTTATACCTTGCAATATTACCATCAGAGTCGCGCTTCAGCTTGAACACCCACTTGGAGTCCACTAGCTTTCTACCGGCAGGACGGGGAACCAGCTTCCAGGTGTTGCGCGATACAAGCGAGTCATACTCAGTCTTGATGGCTGCTTCCCACTCCGTGGCTTGAGGACCTCGTAGCGCTTGTTTATACGACGCAGGCTCGTGCACGACATTGCTTGGATTGATAGCTGCGGTGTTGCCAACAACCCACCACTGACCCGGAGGACGCCTCGTCCGAAGGCTATACCTTTGTGCAGTTCCATGCTGCTCCGCTGGTGCTGTCTCCCCCAAATTCGCATCCGGCTCGTCCTCAATCGACTGAGAACTGATATCGCCCGACGTATGCTGCTGCGTCTCCCCTACGGAAGTGCTAGGCTCCCCCTTCGCCACTTCTGGCACCTCACGAGGAGCCTCATCCACCGGCTGTGTCTCCCCCACGAATGTATCGGGCTTCTCCCTAGCCGCCTCATCAGAGGTGCTGTCATCACCAGCCTCGGCATCCAGCATCTCACGTGCGGGACAGCTCTCCCCCATGGAGATGATAGCACTCTCGTCAAACACCACATTGCGGCTGCTCACCACACGTCGGGTGGTGGGGTTGTACACCAGCCAGGCAGGGGACTCGGGTGCGTAGCCCACAAACACGCCTTTCCATGCACGATCGTCCAGTTTGCGGCGCTGCGACTTGTCCACGTGGACATAAGCCGGGCAGCCAAACACCCGCATGGAACTCAAGTCAGCCGGTCGACCCGTAACAAGCTGATACGGAACGCCACCAGCTCCACTGCTGCACACCCGATTGCGGATGTGCACCGCTGCCGCCATAGCCAACGCCCAATAGGACTTCGGCAGCCCAGCATGCCGAATCATAGACTGTGCCATCGGAACCAATGTGCCCCACTGCCGCTCGATGCGACCATGCTGCCAATGAGCGTAGGGGGCGGTGACCTCTAGGGCGATGTTGAACTCGTCCAATAAGCTCCGGAACGCAGCACCAAGAAACACAGTGTCGTTGTCGACCCGAAGCCGGCGAACTGTGTACCCCAGGGAGCGAATGGTGGTCAGCATCCGGCGGAACGAAGAAGTAGCCTCGTCCTTGGAGCGCAAGGCATCATGCAGCACGAAGCGGCTGCGGAAGTCAACTGCGCCGAAGCTGTAGCGCCTCCCACCCAAGGATGGAACACTCATCGGGCCACAAAAATCCACACCAATCACCTCAAACAGTCCAACATCTCGGTCCGCAGGAGCACGAGGAATATTGCGGACTTGAGACTTACACACAGCGCAGGTCTCACAGAATCCCAACTTCTCGTGTGATGCATAGCCCAAGCCTTCCACATGACCTGTTAACAGCTCGTCCAGCTGAGGCTCCCCAATGTGACCGAGGCGGGAATGCCACAGCCGCTTCCCCGATGACGCCGTGGCCGCCGAAGCCGTAGCACGCGCTGGAAGAGCAACCGTCGCAGGCAGCCAGATCAATCCGTGGGCTCGCTCCATGGGAATCTTAACACCACCACCATGAGCTGCGTGAAGCTGAAGATGGTCCATAGGATCGGCCAACAACACGCTATGACCCTGCTGCCGCGCCTGAGTGAGGCTAAACAACCGATGATATGTCCAAGACGCACGACGGGACAGCTCGGGAACGTGAAGCACATGGCGCAACGTGGCAGGAATCTTCGTACCGTCTGCAGCCGGCACAGTGATGCGGATAGTGCCGACACCCACAGCAAAAGCACTGATGCCCTTCACCCACAGCCGGTCAGACAGCGCACGATAGTTCACGAAGTCATCACGTTTGCTTGTCATGTGGTGGCTGGCTCCACTGTCGGCTAGCCACATCCAAGTCTCCCCCTCATTCATCACCATGGCTCGTGCTTCACTGAACGACCTAGCAGGACTGGCAGTGATGTCTACCCCAGCAGGGAAAGCCACGGGAGACTCGAGACTTGCAGAATTGCCACTAGCACGCCTTTCAGGGCACTCTGAGCGGCGATGGCCCTTCTTGCCGCAACTGAAACAAATGCCGCGGAAGGGTCGGACTCCGCCAGCTCCCACAGCCACACCACGTGAGTTCCCAGGGCCATGCATGGATTTTAGCTGCTCCTGAAGATCATGGACTTGGCGCTTCAAGGATTCAGCAGAGGTGTCACCGGAAAAGGCCGGAAAAGCTGCAGGGGGCGGCGCCTCCGTCTGAGTCCGGCCACGACTCTCAATACTGACCGCCTCTGGGTGAAGGGCATCAGTGCTTTTGCTGTGGGCGTTGGTGCTATCCGCATCACTTTGACGGCTGCAGACGGTACGAAGATTCCTGCCACGTTGCGCCATGTGCTTCACGTTCCCGAGCTGTCCCGTCGTGCGTCTTGGACATATCATCGGTTGTTTAGCCTCACTCAGGCACGGCAGCAAGGTCACAACGTGGTGTTGGCGGATCCCATGGACCATCTTCATCTTCACGCAGCTCATGGTGGTGGTGTTAAGATTCCCATGGAGCGAGCCCACGGATTGATCTGGCTGCCTGCGACGGTTACTCTTCTAGCGCGTGCTACGGCTTCGGCGGCCACGGTCAGGGCGTGGAACCGATACCAGTGGTATCTGAATATTTTCAAATGTCTCACCATTTTTGGAGGTTTCAATTAATGTCGAGAAGAAAGAGCAAGAGTTTGTAATCAATCTGAATCCTAAACCTAATGGATCATCCGTGCCCGAAGCCTAGTCGTCAACTTACTTGTTTGTATTGGATTCCCAAGATGTACGGATTTATCCAACCTAGGGTACAGCTGGCACATATTATATCTTGGATGGTCCCCGTTATGGTAGAAATGCAAATCGATTCTTTTGAATACGGATAAGACTCGTAAAAATCGGCTAAATCCACACGATCTAGATGTATATTCCACCGATGATGCCGCCGTGATTGGTAGTATAGCGTGTGCCACGCGCCCACGCGCTTTCCAACCGTACGTCCGCGTGATTGTATCACGCTTATCTTCCGTAGTATAGTATTGATGCCAATAGATGAAGAACAAGTGGGAAATCTCTGACACACGCCAATATGCCACATCATCACAGCGATGCGTTGGGCCGTCACTTCAAGAATACATGTGTATGAGGATTGGCGATTTGAAAATTGAGACCGCGACTAATAGATAGCTATTTGTGTTGCACGGCACAACATAGTATTGACATACGCACGCTCCGTGGCAGTCATAGCCACATACTACCTACGAGTTAATATGGGTAGAGGTAAAGGTCGTCGATCTGCCGCACTCCCCGCCCCCCAGAATAGCAACGGTGGGAGTAGCGCTAAGGGAAGCGACGAGAGATCGGTGTCGACATACGATCACGGTGACCCTATTTACAGGACCGCTATAGGCCGGGGGGGTATATATACTGGCCGCGAGTCATATCGTGTCGCTTCTATTGTCGCAGAGGTTAAGATTGTAGGGTGTCCCAGTTATAATGTCAGATGGGAGGGATTGCATGAAAAGGCCAACACGATGGAGTACGCTCCTAATGTAAAAAGGCAAGGCAACCGGGGGGACGTCTTGAAGCAATTCAAAGCCGCCAAGCTCCAAGCTAATAAGGTGCGTTTCCTTCTGTATAGGTTGGTTTATTATTTTGTGCATTGTCCGGTCGGAAGTAGATCGCGTTGTGCAGACTTCGCTCGTTTTACTCGCTTGTTTTTCCCTTTCTCTGTTAAATTGTTTGCTTCCTCGAAGACTAAAAAGATCTAGCTATGTTGCCGATTAGTTTGGCCTCGTTGGAAGGCGTCGTGTAAATGGATATGTAGCACGATTGTTTTTTCTTTTTGTTTCGCTTCCAATATTGTCCGCTCTTTCTGAATGGTTGTACACCATCCTTGCGAGTCCTTGTCATTTGTCTATGTATACCAACAAGAGAATAAATGTATTTTGGGCTGTGCGGTCCGCACTCGCTATATGTCTATTCTCTAGTCTCATCGAGAAGAGGCTATAGTCTGCCCATTTATCATTCATTAAATACGAAGGTTGGTGCGATGTGCTCTCGCCAAACTTCATTCGTGCTCGCTATCATGAGATAAGGTTCGGATTGGATTCCTGCGATGTGTGCAGGAGTTCGAACAAAGCGAACAACTTCGCCGACAACAAAAGAATAAGCTACGTGAGGCATTGAAGAATAAGGACACATACCAAGATGATGAAGAAGGGAAGGACGGAGGACAAGGGACGAAGGGACGAAGGACGAAGGACCTCATTCCTGCTGCGTCATTGAAGGGAAAGCATGGGCAACGCCGAACCTCACAGGCATGGAAGTACTTCACGAAGGAGTACCAGGTGGAAGGCAATGGCTTCTGGGTCAAATTTTGTATGTGTGCGCAGGCGGTGGCCTACTGTAGTTCCACAAGCAATGTGATAAAGCACATAAGGCTGAAGCACAACAACGTCTACATTGAGGATCTGAAATCAGGAGAGTTTGTTCCTGTTGCTCAAGATACACAACAAACAGCTCTTGATCATAAGGTATGCCGCTGTTTTCCCGCTATTGAGCTTTACTACATAAATTGCTGGTGTGCTTACATTTTAAGTGATTTACAGGTATCCAAAAAGAGAAAGAAGGCACTCGATCTCATGGCAGCCAAGTGGATCGCAAAGAGGTGCCGACCCTTCGGAATCACGAAGATGGACACCGAGCATCGTGAATGGATTCACGCTATTTCGGGTGGCGCGTATAAGGGCCCGTCTCGTGAGACTGTCATGAGATACATTGCAGAGTTAGCAGCGCAGGTACTCTAACGGCCTATGTTGTTAATTCAGTTTCTTCGTATATTATTAATTCAATTTTTCCCTGAAAAAATTGAAATTGTTTACAACATTACCAGTAAGAACCGGCTGTCGTCTCTGGGCCCCCCATTTTGCTATGCCATACATGACTTAGAAGCGTGAGGTAGACCGTGAACCACTAATCCCAACCTCTCGAATGGCAGTAACGATATCGTCTAAAACATACCCGTACCAGTATCCATGTATTTACTATTTTCTGACCTATACTATTTTTTTTTCCGGGATACAGTATGAAATAAAAAATGTCGCTATTCTCCACGATACGCGGCCTGCTCCAGCCGCGGCGGGGTTGCCGATCAGCAAGGCTGGTCAGCTTGAGCTGGTCGAGTCGAACCTGCCTGACCTCGGCTCCTGTGCGACTCCGGTCGTGCCGGAGGTAGGGGGAAAGGCAGGTGGAAAACCCCCCTCGCGCAGGTCGTCGTCGGACTCGTCTCGATCCTTGCTCGACCCCGTCCGAGATATCGGAGATAGTGGTCGCTCTTCTCGGTGCGACCCTCCACCTAGTCTAGCCTTCTCCCCCCCCCCGCGGGGGCTGGCAGGAGAAAAAGCGAGGCTCCATACGGTGTTCGGCTGGCTCTCCTGCATCCGAGCCAGATGTCTCCTGTCCCCTGTCCGTTTGCCGTATGTTTCCACCACCCATCTGATCGCGCTGTGTTGGCCGCACTTGTCTCCCCCGGTGATTTACGTTGTTAAGGGGCCGCCTATACGAGCAGTGTGTTGTTGCGATAACCCGGGGCACACTGCCTGAGGCAGCATGTCGATAACCGGGTACCGACTAGGGGAGGGGGAACGGATAATGCCCAGTGATCGGCTATCCTCAAAAGATGGTGGGTACGGGAATATTTAACCAAAAACCCCCCGTACCGGGTTTTTCCGGCGGCGGATGATCCTCCCGATCTCCGCCGCCAGACCGTGCCGCTCCTCCGGCTGCGACTCGCCTCCGTCCTGCGCGTCTTCGGGCATCTCCCCCAAGGGAAACCAGAAGGTTTCGCAGGGCTGGCGGCTGCTAGTGAGCGCCGTGCCCTAGCGCTGCTTCCCAGCTGTCCGCCGCCAGCTCCAACACCCTCGTCCCACTGCTGATCCGTCCGTACCCCTCTTCGCCAAAGAATATTTCGCAAACGCCGCCCCCGCCCCATCGTCTGGAGAGTATCTGCGAGTATTTAGTCGCGGAAAAAACATATCGGACTGGCCGAGCGGGAGATCCCTGTGCCGGTGTACGGATATTATGTTTTCCAAAACCCTCCGTACATGGCTTTCCGACAGCTACTGATCCCGCGGATCGCAGCTGTCGGTACCTCGTTCAGCCCCCTACCGTGCCAGGCATGGCACGGCTATGGGGTTACCAGCGCCCACCGCGTGAAGGTAGAGGTAGGTGCCGACGGGCCTGCGAGCGTACCCCCCTCCGGGGCCGCCGTCGCTGCGCCGCCGGCGGGCGCCTTTTTCCTGGTTTCGGAGCCCAATTTTTCCCTATTCTACCGGATTGGTACATAATTTGGCGTAGGCATGGCACGGCATCAAGGGCGACATCCAGGAGCTGGCCGAGGAGGGACTGTTGATCTCTAGAAGTGGCGATGTTTGGGGTGAGAATGCATTATCTCTGTCCGCAGTTATGGGGTATTGGGTGGATTCCGATTTTACGCTGCAGAACAGGTTGTTGTTCTGCGAGCCATTCGGGGATGTCCGTCACACCGGTATAGCCGCCTTTGTTTCATTTGTGTATATTCATAAATACTGTGCTACACTTTTGCATCTTAGTGATTCAGTTTCTGAGAATCGGCGATTGCCGGTGTTGAAGGTGAGAACATTGCCATATGAACGTGTTTGTGTTAACATGTATAAAGAGGATGTTTATTGCATTATTATTGTTGACTTGTTTTTTGTTTGCTTGCAGGGTCGTGTGGATGTCAAGGACGCATGAAGGAGGAGTAAATTTAGAGAGGAATTTTATTGAGGAAAGTTGGGCGTTGAGAGGCGGTTGTTGTAGTCATTGGCGCAGTCAACGACTGTGATGTCGTGTGAAAGTGTAATTGTGACTTCAAATTGTGTTATTGTGTAATCATCATTGTGTCCTCATTCTTTGCTGTCGAATGCTTTGCATGCAAGAAATTTTCTATGCGCTAAATTTGTGTAAATTTGTGTGTGAAAGCGGTGGTTGAAATCTACACTGGGCATGTAGATTTCAAGCATCACTTTCACACACAAATTTGTTTTTTCAAGCGCATGCGCGCAACAAGAGAAATAGGATCATTGATTCAAAATCAAATCCCGGTGATGAAGCACAGTGCCCAAGGGTGGTGTGCCCCTTAGGCACACCCGTCAACACACTCAAATTTCGGGCACTGTGCGACGGAGGGTATTCCAAAGTTGTATGGGATAAAAATTGTTTTTTCAATTCATATTCCTCCGATGTAAATGATCATGTTTGAGTACATAATACAACAGCAGCTCCTTGCATGTTCCGGCTCGGAAATCCGACTGAAGTTGGGAATATCTCTATATTCATTCACAAAAATTCGAAAGGTATTCATCAATATCGAGATATGCATGTCCAAGTACTTGTTCGGACCGGTCGAAAGAATCTGGGTATTTACCCAGTCTCATCACCTACTAGTGACATAGGTTTTATTCAATTCATGAAAAAAATTGTGGGGTTCAACTCAACTCATCCCCCGATTACTCAAATTGGTGTCCATTCGGGACTGAAAAAAACAAATTCGACTTACCCGAAACCCCCAAAAAAAGGTCGGATCCCCGCCATGGCCACGGCGTCATCGGGGAAGCGGCTTGTGGCATTCCCGACTCGGTCACATTGGGGAGCCTCATCTGACGAGCTGTTAACAGGTCATGTGGAAGGCTTGGGCTATGCATCACACGAGAAGTTGGGATTCTGTGAGACCTGCGCTGTGTGTAAGTCTCAAGTCCGCAATATTCCTCGTGCTCCTGCGGACCGAGATGTTGGACTGTTTGAGGTGATTGGTGTGGATTTTTGCGGCCCGATGAGTGTTCCATCCTTGGGTGGGAGGCGCTACAACTTCGGCGCAGTTAACTTCCGCAGCCGCTTCGTGCTACATGATGCCTTGCGCTCCAAGGACGAGGCCACTTCTTCGTTCCGCCGGATGCTGACCACCATTCGCTCCTTGGGGTACACAGTTCGCCGGCTTCGGGTCGACAACGACGTTGTGTTTCTTGGTGCTGCGTTCCGGAGCTTATTGGACGAGTTCAACATCGCCCTAGAGGTCACCGCCCCCTACGCTCATTGGCAGCATGGTCGGATCGAGCGGCAGTGGGGCACATTGGTTCCAATGGCACAGTCTATGATTCGGCATGCTGGGCTGCCGAAGTCCTATTGGGCGTTGGCTATGGCGACAGCTGTGCATATCCGCAATCGGGTGTGCAGCAGTGGAGCTGGTGGCGTTCCGTACCAACTTGTTACGGGTCGACCGGCTGACTTGAGTTCCATGCGGGTGTTTGGCTGCCCGGCTTATGTCCACGTGGACAAATCGCAGCGCCGCAAATTGGACGATCGTGCATGGAAAGGCGTGTTTGTGGGCTACGCACCCGAGTCCCTTGCTTGGCTGGTGTACAACCCCACCACCCGACGTGTGGTGAGCAGCCGCAATGTGGTGTTTGACGAGAGTGCTATCATCTCCATGGGGGAGAGCTGTCCCTCACGTGAGATGCTGGATGCCGAGGCTAGTGATGACATCACCTCTGATGAGGCGGCTAGGGAGAAGCCCGATACATTCGTGGGGGGGACACAGCCGGTGGATGAGGCTCCTCGTGAGGTGCCAGAAGTGGCGAAGGGGGAGCCTAGCACTTCCGTAGGGGAGACGCAGCAGCATACGTCGGGCGATATCAATTCTCAGTCGATTGAGGACGAGCCGGATGCGAATTTGGGGGAGATAGCACCAGCGGAGCAGCATGGAAGAGCACAAAGGTATAGCCTTCGGACGAGGCGTCCTCCGGGTTAGTGGTGGGTTGTTGGCAACACCGCAGCTATCAATCCAAGCAATGTCGTGCACGAGCCTGCGTCGTATAAACAAGCGCTGCGAGGTCCTCAAGCCACGGAGTGGGAAGCAGCCATCAAGACAGAGTATGACTCGCTTGTGTCGCGCAACACCTGGAAGTTGGTTCCCCGTCCTGCCGGTAGAAAGCTAGTGGACTCCAAGTGGGTGTTCAAGCTGAAGCGCGACTCTGATGGTAATATTGCAAGGTATAAGGCAAGGCTAGTGGCGCGTGGCTTCACTCAAGAGCATGGCGTGGACTATCACGAGACCTTTGCTCCTAATGTGCGGGTGATCTCTATCCGCGTCGTACTAGCGTTAGCTGCTTTCCATGACTGGGAGGTGGAGCAGCTGGATGTAGTGACAGCATTCTTGGAGGCCAACATCGACGAGGAGATATACATGCGACAGCCTGAAGGCTTCCGGAGTACTGACTAGCTATTGAAGGTTGGAGCGTAGAAAGGATGGTTACAGTGCTTTGAGCTCCATTCTTATATCCGCTAGAACCACACATACTAAAATAAATGATATTGCGGTTATCTCCAAAAACGCTTCTTGGACCGTTATATTTATTATCCAACGGTCACAATTCAATCTAGCGTCAAATAGCTACTATATCGCATTTAATACCGATTTCTTCAGTACAGTGATGTAGCGACATACAACTGCTCTCGACACTCCCCCTCGCTACTCACTACCACTTCCCATGATTGCTTTGGTGAGTTGCTCATGCTTGTCCGCAGCGAGAGGCTTGGTTAGTGCATCCGCGAGCATCACCTATGTCGGACAATACTTCACCACAATCTCGCCGGTCTCTTGCTTCTCACGACAGAAGTGCATCTTCACGTCGATGTGCTTGCTGCGCCCCGTCGTCATGGTGTTTTTGCAGAGGGCGATGCAGCTCTGGTTGTCCTCGTGCAGAACAGTCCCGGAGGCCCGAGGTTCCTATCTGCTCCAAGAGTTGCCTCAGGATTAGGGCCTCCTGTGCTGTTGTTGTGAGCGCCATATACTCCGCCTCCGCAGTGGAAAATGCCACCGTCTGTCGGCGTTGACTCTTCCAGCTGATTGCCGCACCGTTGAGCATGAACACAAAACCAGTTCGAGAGCGTCGGCCATCAGAATCGCCTGCGTAGTCTGCATCGGCATAGCCCTCCAAGGCTAATGAAACTCGCCCACCACCGTACACCAGTTTGCGATCCGATGTCCCTTTCAGGTATCGCAGCACCCTCTTGCCCTGCTCCCATTGCACCATTGACGCTTTCGCCATGTGTCGGCTCAGGTAGCTGACTGCCATGGTGATGTCTGGCCTTGTGCTCACTGAGGCATATAGCAGACTGCCGATCAAACTCTGGTATGGTAGTGACGCAGCTGAGCCACTGTCGTCTGTGCGCTCTGCCATGGAGCCAAGTGCCATTGGTGTGCTCACGGGTTTAGCGTCCAACATGTTGAACCTCTCCAGCATGTCTAAGATGTATTGACGCTGACCCAACTTAACCACTCGCGCAGCACGATCACGCTCCACCGTCATTCCCAGAAGCCAAGCAACTGGTCCCAAGTCCTGCACACTGAACTTTTGACCAAATGCCCGCTTAAAGCTGACGATGAAGGTACCTCCAGGACCGGCCAAGATGCAGTCGTCAACGTACAAGGCCAAGATGTAGAGACGCGTGCCGCTGCCATGGACGAAGATGCAGGGGTCTACCTTGGACTGGCGGAAACGGTACTCCACGAGCCAAGTGGTGATGGTCTTGTTCCGTTAGCGTGGGGCTTGCTTCAAGCCATACAGTGCTCTCATAAGCAGACAGACTTGCTCTTGGCCGCTCTCATCCTTCGGCCTCATGTAGCCCTCAGGCTGTCGCATGTAGACGGTCTCAAAGAGGTCAACCTCCAGAAAGGCTGTACTGACATCGAGCTGTTCCATCTCCCAGTCATAGTGTGCAGCGAGAGCCATAATGACCCGGAGCGCAACAACCTTTACAGTCGGAGCAAAAGTCTCGTCGTAGTCTACGCCATGCTCTTGGGTGAAGCCCCGCGCCACAAGCCTAGCCTTATATCTAGCAATGCTGCCATCATGGTTGCGTTTGAGCTTGAACACCCACTTAGAGTCCACCAACTTACGACCCGCAGGTCGAGGAACCAGCTTCCATGTCTTTCGAGTCATCAATGACTCATACTTGCTGTCAATAGCCGCTTGCTAGTGCTTGGCGTCTAGACTGCGCAAAGCTTGCTTATGTGATGTTGGCTCTAGAGGCTGGTGAGGCTTTGCCATGTTGGCGGCAACATCACCACCACGACCGTTGGCCATCCACCACTGCCCCGGAGGTCGAGAGTGCCGGGTGCTGGGTCTCGGAGCAACGCCATCGCCGGGAACAAGCTCCCCCGGCTCCTGACCCCCGCTCTCTTGGTCACCAGGCACAATATCATGCTCCCCATGCTCTTGACTCCCGCTCTCTATGTCGTCTGGCTCAACAACGTCTTCGTCTGTATCCGCGTGCTCCCCCGAATTCTGAAACCCATAAGAAGTAATGAACGACGGGAGTTCGTCATCATCCGGCGCTGGCTTCGAGACAGCCGACGACTCCTCCCCCATGCTGACGGACCTAGTGTATTTCGACTCATCAAACACCACGTTCCGACTCCCCTCCACACGACGTGTGCGAGGGTTATACACCAACCACGCTAGGGAGTCAGGCGCATAGCCCACGAAGATGCCTTTCCACGCCCGGTCATCAAGTTTTCGATGGCGGGACTTGTCAACATGGACATACGCCGGGCAGCCGAAGACGCGGAGGTGGCTTAGGTCGACATAACGACCAGTGACTAGCTCAAAGGGCAGTCCACTAGCAGCCTCACATAAAACACGGTTGCGGACCTACACCGCAGCGTTCATGGCCAGACTCCAAAAAGAACGATCAAGGCCCGCTGTGTGAAGCATGGACTTGGCAGCCGGCATCAAAGTCCCCCACTGTCGCTCCATGCGACCGTGTTGCCAGTTCGAGTACGGAGCAAAAAAGTCGTGCGACACGCCGTGGTCATCAAGCACGGCCATAAATTCGCGACCCATGAAGACGGAGTCGTTGTCAAGGCGCACGTGCTCAATCTTGTGACCCAAAGCCCGGACAGTAGCCAGAAACCTCCGAAACGACTGCGGAGCCTCATCCTTGGTTCTCAGCACGTCATGCATGACGAAGCGAGACTTGAAGTCCGTAACGGCGAGGCTGTAGTAGCAGCCACCCAAAGAAGCCACGCCCATAGGGCCGCAGAAGTCTACGCCGACCTTCTAAAAGACACGGTCAGGGTCCGCACACGGCGCACGCGAGATACGCGCCACACGAGACTTGCACAAGGCGCAGGTCTCACATAAGCAAAGGCGGTCCGACATACTCACTTGCACACCGGAGGTACCCGATTGCACAAGTCGATCCATATAGGACTCTCCCTAATGACCAAGACGCAGATGCCACAGAAACTTGGAGGGTCGCGCCATCGCCGGCGAGGCAGAGACAAACGGAACAACCGAAGTGGGTAGCCAAACAAGATCAAGGGCACGGTGAAGGGGAATAGTGACACCACCACCATGCTGCGCATGGGCGCAAAGTACGTCGCAAGGGTACTCGAAGACAGTGCGTGGGAGACACTAAACAGACGCTGGTGGCTGGACGATGCTCGAGCCGCCATATCCGGTACGTAGAAGATATCGTGCAGCGTGATCGGGACATCGTTGCTGTCCTTGGAGCGGAGCGTGACACGGACACTCCCCACACCTTTGGCATAGGCACTGATACCTTTCACCCAAACCGGAGAAATCGGGCGATAGGCATGGAAATCTCTCAAGACATTGGTCATGTGATGGCTAGCGCCACTGTCATCGAGCCACAACCCAGGCTCCACATCGTGCAGGTACGGAGGCACCTTGACATTGGCCGCCATAAATCCATCACTATCAGGAATCGATGTCGATATGTTAGCGGGGAAAGCAACATACCCGCCGAACGGTGTTGCATCGCCAGTGTTCCCCCGGGGCGGCCGTTTCAACCGACAGTCCTGACGCCGGTGGCCGCGTTGACCGCATGTGAAGCAAGTATCACTGAAAGTTGGACGCCCTCCGTTGCCTCTGTTACTGCTCGCTCCGCTCTCCCCGCGGACACCCTTCCGGGACGCCACCTCTCGCTGCAAGTCCTGCAACATTGTCCGCAGGTTGTCATCATCAGACACTTCAGGGAAAGCAGTCTTTCCGGGCTCCGACTCATGCGCCTCTGCCAAGCGACGTTCGATACGCACTCCGGTGGTGGCGAGAAAATTATCACCGAAGTCCACTGTCGAGTCGCGCCCATTCAGAGCATCTGTCATGGTAGAATACTCAGGTCGCAGGCCCCTGACGACATTCATGACGATACGCCGATCCGGGACCACCTCGTCGACTCGAGCAAGCTGCGCCGGAACGTCGAGAAGACGAGAGAAGAAGTCCACACAAATTTCCTCTTGACGTTGCTTCTCGTCCAGAGCATCCAGTAGATCCCCGCGCCGGTGAATGCCGTCGTGCTCGAATCGACGGAGCAAAGCATGCCAAGCATGAAAGCCAGTTGCCTTGCTCTTCCGATCGACCTTCCGGATGATGTGCAACGCAGTCTCGGGTAAAGCTACCACCAACAAGTTGTAGAGCTTCTTCTGCTAAGCAGCATCGTCCTCGCCTTCGGAATCCAGAGCAGCGTCACAGCCCACCGCATCCACGAATGATGTGAACCGGGTTCGGAACAAGGGAAAGTCCGCGGCTTTGCCGGAAAAAACAAGGACCTTCACACTCTCAGCCATGGAGCGAGACGCTAGCAGACAACGAACTGGGGTCAAAAGAACAACAGAAATAAGAAATTCTCGTCCCACCAACCTCACTGGGCTCAACCTCCCCAACACAAGGAAACAGACGGCACAATAGAAGCCGGCTCGAGCTTGGCGCGTGCGTCGAACGGAGATGAACAAGGTTCCGGTACGGCAAGATCAAGTGAAGACGACCCAATTACCCCCAAACATGTATCAAGTAACAAGAAGAACAGTCTCCACGAGCTCGACAAGTCTCCGACAACAGACGAATAAGGTTCCGACACGTCCCGACCACACGCAGGTTTGCCAAGCACCACAACGCAGGTAACGGGTGACACGTCAACACTCGCCACGCGCTCAACAAGAACGTCGACAGTTGATACAGCACGCTCCGACACGTCTCGACGAAGCGTAAGTGGTCTAGGCAACCACAAGGCAAGAAACACGCAACGCGGATACAATCGCCAAGAGCTCGACAGGTCGGTCGACAACGGATAATCAGGTCCCGATACGTCGCAAACTAGCTCAAGCAGTCCAACGACGACCACGAAAATAACAGGGGATATGGAATTGTCCCCACAATTGGATAGGCTCGTCGACAACGGAATAATCATGTTCCGACACGCCGCGAACGAGGTCAGGCGATACAAAACACCACCACGAAGCACAACAGGCGTCACGGAAAAATCCCATCAAGCTATTCAAGTACGTCGACAGCAAGTCGACCCAGTGGTAACGCTAGCGACATGATAGATATAAGTATATAATCCACACGCTCGTTCACACTTCCGCAGACCAACGGTATCACCACCGATATCAAGCAACACACGTCGCAGCAACCCAAGCTGTACTCACCACCAGAATATGGAGGCCACAGCTTCCGTATAACAGTACGGAATCGATACTTCAGCCCAGCTCCGACACACAAATTGTAGTCGAAGCTCCGACAAACTTGTAATCCAGTAGCACCTCGTTGACAAACTTCCCGACTTGGTAGTAGTAGAAGAAGTACTGCTGAAGTAGTAGCAGTGCAACTATAGAAATGTAGAACAAGTACCGCTGTAGTACTGCTATAGTAATAGAAGTGGAAGTAGACGTACTGCTGACTCAGCATGGGTTACGAGGTGCGTGGGAGTACTCGGGGGCCCATAACCTATTGAAGGTTGGAGCGTAGAAAGGATGGCTACAATGCTTTGAACTCCACACTTATATCCGTTAGAACCACACATACGAAAATTAATAATATTGCGGTTATTTCCAAAACGCTTCTTGGACCGTTAGATATATTATCCAACGGTCACAATTAAATCTAGCGGCAAATAGCTACTATATCGCATTTAATAGCGATTTCTTCAGTGCATTGATGTAGCGACATACAACTGCTCTGGATTGTACCCCAAGGAGCGAATGGTGGTCAGCATCCGGCGGAACGAAGAAGTGGCCTCGTCCTTGGAGCGCAAGGCATCATGTAGCACGAAGCGGCTGCGGAAGTCAAATGCGCCAAAGTTGTAGCGCCTCCCACCCAAGGATGGAACACTCATCGGGCCGCAAAAATCCACACCATTCACCTCAAATAGTCCAACATCTCGGTCTGTAGGAGCACGGGGAATATTGCGGACTTGAGACTTACACACAGCGCATGTCTCACAGAATCCCAACTTCTCGTGTGATGCATAGCCCAAGCCTTCCACATGACATGTTAACAACTCGTCATGCTGAGGCTCCCCAATGTGACCGAGTCGGGAATGCCACAGCCGCTTCCCCGATGACGCCGTGGCCGCCGAAGCCGTAGCACGCGCTGGAAGAGCAACCGTCGCATGCAGCCATATCAAACCGTGGGCTCGCTCCATGGGAATCTTAACACCACCACCATGAGCTGCGTGAAGCTAAGGATGGTCCATGGGATCCGCCAACACCACGCTGTGACCATGCTGCCGCGCCTGAGTGAGGCTAAACAACCGATGATATGTCCATGAAGCACGACGGGACAGCTCGGGAACGTGAAGCACATGGCGCAACGTGGCAGAATCTTCGTACCGTCTGCAGCCGGCACAATGATGCGGACAGTGCCAACGCCCACAGCAAAAGCACTGATGCCCTTCACCCACAGCCGGTCGGACAGCGCACGATAGTTCACGAAGTCATCACGGTTGCTGGTCATATGATGGCTGGCTCCACTGTCGGCCAACCACATCCAAGTCTCCCCCTCATTCATCACCATGGCTCGTGCTTCAGAGAACGACCTAGCAGGACTGGCAGTGATGTCCACCCCGGCAAGGAAAGCCACGGGAGACTCGAGACTCGCAGAATTGCCACTAGCACGCCTTTCATGGCACTCTCACCGGCGATGGCCCTTCTTGCCGCAACTGAAGCAAATTCCGCGGAAGGGTCAGACCCCGCCAACTCCCACAGCCACACCATGTTTCCAAGGCCATGAATGGATTTCAGCTGCTCTTGAAGATCATGGACTTGGCGCTTAGTGCAAGATAAATGTGCGTGCGGAGGCGGGGAGTGGGCGCCTTGCGGCGCTACCGAACAGCACAGTGCAACAATATGCTTAACGACAAAGTAACCTTTTGTGTGGGAAAGCAAAGAACAGAAAAGCAGCACAGAACAACGATAACATAGTGTCGACAAACTCAACTGCAACGCTATTACTATGGCTTCGACAGAGCACATGAACAGAGACATAAATGTGCGAGCGGAGGCGGGGCTGGGGCGCCATGCGGCGCTACCGAGCAGCACAGTGCAACAATATGCTTAACGATAAAGTAACCTTTTACGTGGGAAAGCAAAGAACAGAAAAGCATCACAGAACAACGATAACAAAGTGTCGATAAGCTCAACTACAACGCAATATGGCTTCGATAGTGCAAATAAACAGACGTAAATGTGCGGGCGGAGGCGGGGCTGGGGCGTCATGCGGCGCTACCGAACATCACAACGCAGCTAACTCGGGGGTGAGGGCAGAGCAGAGGGGGGGGGGAACTCTTGCTTACCTCTTCAACTTTCTCTTGCTCGTTGTGAAAATCTTCCAGGAGGGTGGACCAATTGGCTTGACGCCTTACGTTGACCTCGGTTTCTGAAGTGGCGGCTTCCTCCGGCAGGCCTACCCACATAACTTTATACGTCAACATTCCACACCTTTTTCCTTGGCTAACAATTTTCTTAACTACATACTGCCATTTATTACTATACGGATCTGCACCTGTTTTTGACTGAGGTGTCCTAAACACCCTATCTGAATTCCAAACAGGCTCCTCTTGTGTACGTTGGATAGCCGTCGATGACAAGCTCTTCCCTGATCTAGACGGTCTACTACTTCCCGCTTGCCCCGCCATTGTTGCTAACTATGAAAGGATTGGATGTGGACGGGCAGATTATGGTGGATTTCAAGCGCGTACGCACCGCTTAAATAGCCTTTGGGTGGGCTACAATCGATTCAAGGCTGCGGAATGACAACAATCAGGGCTATTGAACCAATCGTAGACATACACCTCAGCAGATTTGCATTGCCAAATACCTCCCAAAAAAACAGCGTGTTACTTCGGGCAACCACAGAATCGTGAGATACTCGGAATCGTGAGTACTGATTGGGTATCACGATTCCACATCGTTTTGCGAGGATGAGGTACTCGCGATTACCGCGGATCCATTAAAGTACGATGAATACCGGATCCAATGATTACTTACAATAACTGGTACCGGAACCAACGATTACTTACAATAACTGGTACCGGAGCCAACGATTACTTACAATAACTGGTACCGGAACCAACGATTACCTACTGAACCTAGGGTTCGGATCCCGCGATTACCTGTGATTCTAGGGTTCGGACCCCGCGATTGCCTACTGAACCTAGGGTTCGGACCCCGCGATTACCTACTGAACCTAGGGTTCGGACCCCGCGATTACCTGTGATTCTAGGGTCCGGACCCCGCGATTACCTGTGATTCTAGGGTCCGGACCCACGAGACCAAGTCCGAACCCGAGTAGTCTCGTGGATTCGCGGCTCCTTAGGATCCGGATTTAGTCCCTGATCATAGGAGGAGTTTTGCGACTGAGGTCCAATCCAAATTTGTGTGGCGGTTAGCCTCCTCAAGCTAAACGCTAGCACAAATCAGTTCTAATCTGTCTAGTTCTGACGTTGCAAGATGGCAAAAGATGTTGTCGATGAAAGATGTTGAGAAGATGTCTCACTGCTTGTACTTTAGCAGTATATTTTGTAAGTGAACAAATGAATTGTTAAAATGGTTCTGTCACCTCCCTCTACTGCACTTGGCTTAAATAGGTTTCCGCCCATCTAACTTACGCATGCTTGCTTCGCTTACGCGTCAGGCGTTGAGGCTTTCCAACCACCGTCATTTGTCCAGAGACGCGGCTCGTCTCGCATGGAGAATCACGACGCAGCATGTTCTGCATCGGAGAACTCGCTTAGGCGCGTCTTCTAGCTAGTTAGATTGACTGTTCGTACTTGTACGTACAAGGAGGTATTGGTCGTACAATATGCATCAGTGCCCTTGTGAATATCGCAGTAGCGACGTACCCACGTTTGTACGTCCGTCCGTTGGAAAAGCACGAATTGGAATTAGTAACGAGTACTTGTACAATGTCATGCAATGTACTGTTGCATGACTGTACTCGTCACACTCGTACCCTCTCCCTCTTGACAGATCTGTGAGGCCGCCGCGAGGCAGACCTCCGTGGTCTAAGCTCCTTTACTAAAGCAGTGACTCGGGCTCAGGATTGCGCGTTGGGTGAGCGTGCATGAAGTCGATGTACGCTAGAGTCTTGGCAAAAGTGTGCCAGTGGGGCGTCTTCACGACATCTTGTAACGCTGTTGTCCGGTGTACTTCGTTCAACCGGTGCCATACAGGTGGAATGTCATCATCACTGAAGTGCGTCATGAAGAGCAAATATTTGCCTCGTCGTCCATGTAGCGACTTAATACACACTGCAGAGATGTGCGAGACGTCAAACTCCTCGTCGTCTCCTTCAAGAACAGTTACTCGGACAGCTGGTCGTAGTGGAGCGGTAGAGCAGGGTCGTAAATTGTTAACATGGAACACATGATGTAAGCGTACTGTCGCTAGGAGTTTCAATATGTAAATGTGTTTCCCAATTTGCTCCTCCACTGAAAAAGGTCCAAGCTGTCTGTCTCTGAGTTTCCGATTCGGTTGTCCACGCAGAAAAAGATGTGTTGTGACGAAAGACACCTTGTCTCCTCTGGAGTAGCGTGGTGTTGTAGATGGCTATGTGCGCGCTTGCATCTCGTCCTTGTGTAGCTGTAACACGGAGCGTACCATGAGATGTACGTCATGTAACAATCTTAACCGTCCTGTTGCGTCTTGCGAAACTGGTATTGACGGTCGCATGCTAAACACCAGGTCAAGAGGCTCCTAAGGAGAGAATCCAAAATTAGCCTCGAACGGTGTGTGTTCAATTCCGAGTGCAAGAGAGGCGTTGTACGCAAATTCCACTTGTGGTAGTAGAGTCGTCCAATGAGAGCCATCATAGCAACAAAAGCAACGAAGAAGCTGCTGAAATGTGTTGTTCACTCGCTCAGTCAGTCCGTCTGTCTTTGGATGTCGACTGGAAGACATGTATAGGCGTGTTCCAAGGCGTTGCCAAAGTGTCTGCCATAAGCCACTAACGAATTTCGGGTCGCGATCACTGACCAACACACATGGTAGTCCATGTAAACGGTAGACTCCCCGTAAAAACAAAGTTGAAATTTCTTCTGCAGTAACAGTCTCTGTACACGGCAGAAAATGGGCCATTCGAGTTAGATGGTCTACTACGATCAGCACATTGTTAAAGCCATTGCTCTCAGGTAAGTGTGTCAAGCAGTCAAGACCGACTGTATGCCACGGTCTGGGTGGAACAGGTAGTGGGTAAAGAGTCGCAGCCATCTGCGGTCGAATCTTTGCTCGTCGACATACAACGCAGCGCTCACAAAAATCTTTCATATCTTGGCGAAGTCGTTTCCACCATAATATGTCGAGTGCTTTAGCAAAAGTGCTAGCGACTCCTCTCTGACCAGCTGACGAACTTTCGTGCAGCTCTGTCATCAATCTCAGTCGAAGCTCAGAGTTTTGTGGAATACAGAGGCGATCGAGGTGTTAAAAATATCCATCTTTGGCTTCAATCCGGCTGTCTTTCGTCCACTCACCCTCGTCCCCATAAAACGAGTCTTGGGAGTACCCCTTGCGAATGAGATAAGCGAACTCAGGGCTCAGCTGCAACGCGTTAACAGCCAGCAAATTTAACTATGCGTCTTCAAACAGCAGCTCGGACTTCCGTCGTAATCCTCGATCTGACGGAACCTCGCCATCCCAAAATAATGGAACTGTGGCGTGAGGTACGAAGTCTGGACGCCGGCTTAACGGGTCAGCTTCGTTGAAAGCTCCCTTGCGATGTGCAAGTGTCATCGAGCCCACAAACGGCTGCAAATCCCGCATGTATCTCACTTGCCGCTTGTTCAGCCTGTTGTTCGGTTGCCTGAGCAGATGTCGCAGTGTGTCGTGGTCTGTTACGACAAGGAACTTAGAACAGCCTCCAAGATAGCACCTCCAATGCTTGACAGTTTCGCATACGGCCAAAGCTTCTAAGTCGTACGCAGAGTAAGTGTTACCACGCTCAGCAAGATTCAGCTTACGCGCCCAGTAAGAGACTGGTTGAAGACCTCCTCCTTGGTCTTGCAACAGGGCTGCTGCAATCCCCACTGTTGAAGCATCTGTGGCCACGGTGAACGTCGCGTCCGAGCCGACCTCCGGAAGGATCAGGCATGGCGCGGAAATGAGCCGTAACTTGAGAGTCTCAAAGGCTTCCAAACAGGCAGGCGTCAGCGTAACCTTTTGTGGCTGGGACTTCCGCAGTAAGTCCGTCAATGGAGCCGTAAGGTCGCTGAAATGATGAATAAATCTGGCATAGAAGTTGCAGAACTGTACGAAACTGCGAACATCAGCACATCCCTCCAATGTGAAGTTGAATCGTGCATGCAGAGGTTCAAAAACAGAGTCAACCAGCTTCCAATCAATCGAACGTCTTGTTACAGGTTTACGACTATGTCTCTGCTTTGTCTGACGACGACGACATGCGACTAGAGTTGCATGTGTCGCGACTGTAGTCGATGGAGATGTCGAACGTATTTCGACGACCTTTGTCGCTAACAGTGGTTTAGGACGAACAATAGATGTAGCCGGCTGCTCCCGTTCGCTGGTAGAACAGCCTTGCCACCATCGTTGCTTCTTAGACTGTGGCGCTTCCATAGGTGCCTTGCCCTTTAGTTCAGGGCACTGAAACAATCGGTGTCCCTTCTTGTGGCACTTGAAATAAAGTCCCTCCTCCATGTGCCTCTTGCGCTCCTCAAGTGTCATCGCATTGGCTATGGCGTTGAAGTCAATTCGGCCAGAGTTTGAAGATGGTTGACCACGACCTCCACCATTATTGCCTCCACGTCCACGGCCTCGACCACGGCCACCATTATTGCGCTTCCAGATCTTAGAGGCTCCGACTAGTGGGTCATCGGCGTTGCGTTTCCGGAGTGGGTTGTCCGCCTCCAATTGTTGTAGATGGGCCAGCGGTAGAATGTATGCCACCAAGTTCCGGCGAATCTATCACGACGTCATTCAGGAAATTTTGCAGCTCCACCAGAGTGATGTTGTAACCTTTCTGAGACCGGTGTGACTTCGCTTGATTCTTCAGTGTAAAGTTCGCCAGTCCGTTGATAAAGCGCACGCATTGCACATCGGCTGTAAGATTCTGACGGGATCGACGTAAGAAGTCGTGGTACTGCTTGGTGTAGAGAGCGTAACTCATGCTCAGGGACTAAATCCGGATCCTACGGCTCCGCGAATCCCCGAGACTACTCGGGTTCGGACTCGGTCTCGTGGGTCCGGACCCTAGAATCACAAGTAATCGCGGGATCCGGACCCTAGAATCACAGGAAATCGCTGGATCCGAACCCTAGGTTCGGTAGGTAATAGCGGGATCCGAACCCTAGAATCACCGGTAATCGTTGGATCCGGTACCAGTTATTGTAAGTAATCGTAGGATCCGGTACCATTTATTGTAAGTAATCGTTGGATCCGGTATTCATCGTACTTTAATGGATCCGCGGTAATCGCGAGTACCTCATCCTCGCAAAACGATGTGGAATCGCGATACCCAATCAGTACTCACGATTCCGAGTATCTCACGATTCTGTGGTGGCCCGAAGTGACACGATGTTTTTTTGGGAGGTATTTGGCAATGCAAATTTGCTGAGGTGTATGTCTAGGATAGGTTCAATAGCCCTGATTGTTGTCATTCCGCAGCCTTTAATCGATTGTAGCCCACCTAAGGGCCAGTTAAACGGTGCGTACGCGCTTGAAATCCACCATAATCTGCCCGTCCACATCCAACTCCTATCATAGTTAGCAACAATGGCGGGGCAAGCGGGAAGTAGTAGACCGTCTAGATCAGGGAATAGCTTGTTATCGACGGCTATCCAACGTACACAAGAGGAGCTTGTTGGGAATTCAGATAGGGTGTTAAGGATATCTCAGTCAAAATCTAATGTATGGGATCCAAGCATGAGCAGGCGCATAGAACTAGTAGAGATGTAAAAATTGAATTTGCAATACAAATTTCCCCCAAAATGCGCAATTTGTATCAATTTGCATGAGTACTTCGAGTACTTGTTGGAATCGCGAACCCAACGAATCCAACGGAACCAATAATTTAGAAGTACTCATGTACTCGGTTCCGGAACCGAAAACACAGGTACTCGCTGGATCCGAACCCTAGAATCACATGTAATCGCTGGATCCGAACCCTAGAATCACAGGTAATCACGGAATCCGGACCCTAGCTAGAATCACAGGTAATCGCGGGGTCCGAACCCTAGAATCACAGGTAATCGCGGGATCCGGATCCCTTTTTTAGAGGTACTCACTAGTTCCGGATCCTAAAAAATCAAGTACTCATGGATCCGAACCCAACAAAAAAATGGCGGATCCATTCCCTGGACACAACCGGTGGACGAGGCTCCTCGTGAGGTTCCCGAAGTGGCGAGGGGGGAGCCCAGCACTTCCGTAGAGGAGACGCAACAGCACACGTCGGGCGATATCAATTCTCGGTCGATTGAGGACGAGACGGATGTGAGTTTGGGGGAGACATCACCAGCGGAGCAGCCTGAAAATGCACAAAGGTGCAGTCTTCGGACGAGGCGTCCTCCGGGTCAGTGGTGGGTTGTCGGCAACACCGCAGCTATCAATCCAAGCAATGTCGTGCACGAGCCTGCGTCGTATAAACAAGCGCTGCGAGGTCCTCAAGCCACGGAGTGGGAAGCAGCCATCAAGACAGAGTATGACTCACTTGAATCGCGCAACACCTGGAAGTTGGTTCCCCGTCTTGCCGGTAGAAAGCTAGTGGACTCCAAGTGGGTGTTCAAGCTGAAGCGCGACTTCGATGGTAATATTGCAAGGTATAAGGCAAGACTAGTGGTGCGTGGCTTCACTCAAGAGCATGGCGTGGACTACCGCGAGACCTTTGCCCCTCTTGTGCGGGTGATCTCTATCCGGGTGGTACTAGCGTTAGCTGCTTTCCATGACTGGGAGGTGGAGCAGCTGGATGTAGTGACAACATTCCTGGAGGCCAACATCGACGAGGAGATATACATGCGACAGCCTGAAGGCTTCCGGAGTACTGACAGCAAAGGGACAAAGCTTGTGTGTATGTTGCAAAAGGCCCTCTACGGCCTAAAGCAAACTCCGAGAAACTGGAACAAGACTATCACTGCCTGGCTAGAGGAGTATGGCTTCTGCGAGTCCAAAGTGGATCCGTGGATTTTCATCTACTAGAAAGCATGCCAATTGTACATCCTGGCCATGTATGTGGACGATAGCATCATTGCCGGAGCAGCGGGCCGATTCATACCGGAGTTCAAGGTTGCATTTGGCAGCATGTTCAACGTGCAAGACCTTGGTCTAGTCTCGTGGCTGCTCGGCATGACGGTGCAGCGGGATCGTGGCACCGGTATCATCACGCCTGGCCAGCGCCAGTACGTGCTCGACATGCTCGAGCGCTTCAACATGATGGACTGCAAGCCAGTGAGCTCACCAATGGCGGTAGATGTTGTGGGCAAGTGCGGGGACGAGACATCCGTCACGCAGCTGCCTCCCGGGGGGGTGCCCTATCAGAGCCTGATTGGAAGCCTGTTGTACGCCTCTGTCAGCACCCGACCAAACATCACCATGGCTGCCAGTCATCTCAGCAGATACATGGCCAATCCTTGCCACGCGCATTGGGAGCAAGCCAAGCGAGTGCTTCGGTATCTCAAAGGCACCGTTGATGCATCACTGGTGTACGGAAACAGCGTGCGGTCATCCGAGTTGGTAGGCTGGTCGGACTCAGATTATGCGAGCGATGTGGCTGGGCGGCGCTCCCGCTTATAATACGTGTTCATGCTGAATGGTGCGGCAGTGAGCTGGAAGAGTCAGCGGCAACATACCGTGGCACTGTCCACAACGGAGGCAAAGTACATGGCGCTGACAAGCGCTACTCAAGAGGTGATGTTTCTGAGGCAATTGATGCATGAGCTTCACCAGGACTCCGGCTCCGCTGTCACTATCCATGAAGACAACCAAAGTTGCATTGCACTCAGCAAGAACATGATGACAACTGACCGGAGCGAGCACATGGACGTGAGGTATCACTTCTGTCGGGAGAAGGTGGAGAGCGACGATATCGAGGTCAAGTATTGTGCAACAGAGGACATGCTTGCCGATGCGCTCACCAAACCTTTGGTGAGTGAAAGGCACAAGAAGTTGTGCAATACGGTCATGGGTTTGCACGAGTAGCAAGGGAGAGTGTTGAACATCATTGTAGAAGATGGTAATCAAGTTGCTACTCAGCAATGTAGATTTCTAGTACGAGTGTTGCATTGATAGGACAGATGTGACTCAACATATCTAGATGATCAGGCATTCTATGGAAGGGTTACACGGAAGTGCCATCACCGGGAATCGAACCTAGCACCTCCGTGTCCGGAACCGTACGCCGTAACCAAGTACCACGCCTTAAAGTCGGTACCCATTGGGGATATATATGTGATATATATAACCCCGTACTGCCCGAGCAACGGGCTCCCGCAGTACATCCACTATTGGCGAGATAGTAGGGCCAAGACTCCCCCGGAGTACAACGTACGGATGTGTCCATTATCGTGCCCACCACGGGGATCTCACAACACATTCAGCAATGCAATAGATATGGATGCTGATATGGATGCCGGCGGCGCAGCGGCGGCGGCCCCGGAGGAGGGTGCGCTCGCAGGCCCGTCGGCATCCCCTCACCTCCCCGTGGTGGGCGCTCGAAACCCCGTAGCCGTGCCATGCCTGGCACGGTAGGGGGCTAAGAGGGCCGACAGCTCGATCCGCGGGATCAGCAGCTGTCGGGAAAGCCATGTACATAGGGCTTTTGAAAAAATAATTTCTGTGCATTACCGGCGCCAAGATCTCCCGCTCGGCCCGTCCGATATGTTTTTTCGCGTACAGATACTCCCGAATACAGCCTTACTTTGAGGGGTGGGGCATGTACTACGGCAGCGTTTGATGGCGAGGAGGGTACGGCCGGATCAGCGGTGGGAGGCGGCTGTTGGAGCTGGTGGTGGCCAGCCGGGAAGCAGCGCCAGGAAAGGGCGCTCGCTAGCCGTCGACCAGCCTTGTGCCGGTCGAACCTTGCCGAGGGGTGAGGCAAGACATGGCACATGCAGGTGGCTTGTCGCAGACGGAGGAGCGGCTATATGAGGCGGCGGCGATCCTCAGGATCAGCCGCCGCCGGAAAGCCCTGTACGGAGGGCTTTTTTCGGATACTAAAAAACAATGTCCGTACCCGGCGTCGAGCTAGTTGGGGAGCAGCACAAAGGTAGGGCGCTCACTAGCGCGCCGCTACGTCGTCCAACGTCATCTCCCGGGGGGAGGAGTTAGCTCGGACGGCAAGGAGGACGGTCGCGACGGGAAGAGCGACACGGAGGGTTTTGTTTAATTCCGGGCGCCCGCGGCCCGCCGGATCCGGCTACGGTGACCAGCCCCCCCTCTTTTCGACACCCACTACCCCGACAGACCTTCATACTCCTAGGGGTCCTTGAGCGTGGGCCCGGGTGAGCGCGGAGGCCTCCGCTCAAGAAAAGGCTGCTCGGTGGACGCGCGATCAGAGGGGGGAGGGTACGGCCACATGCCGGAAAACCGACAGGTACCCGGGTACCAGACAGAGAAAAAACCGGGGAAATAAGCGGGGAAAATTCAGGCGCGGAGGAAAGAGCGCTAGTTTTTTCTATGTCTCTGTGTCTCGGTCCCCCCCACATGTCCTCGAGGTGATGGGGGACCTCGACACGGAGGACCGCCGCATCGGTGGACGCGGCAAGACCTTGGGGCGGGGGCTTACGGGATGGAGCGGCGGGATCGACGAGCGACCGCGCGAGGAGGGGTTTTTTGCCAGCCTTTCCCCTCCTACCTTCGGCAAGACCGAAGTCACGCGGGAGCTAGATTAGGCTGGCCCGTCGTCCCTCCCGAACGCCGACCGGCCTAGGCCGGTCGACACCCCGGTTCGGTGGGAGCGGGCCGTGCATCGTGAAGGTCGAGCAGCAGTTTAGTTTTGCATTTCTCGACAAGTGGATTTATTTTTAGATATGTTTTTCTTGATTACAAAATTATTACGCTATTACTGCTTAGGTGGGGGAACTGTGGCAATTACTGCGGTTGCTTACAGTTATATAACTCCCGAGGAACGTCGACACACATTGCAGATAGGTGTGTCGATAAGAAATGTACGTGGTCGGAGAGACCCGGGCCCAACTTGCTAATAAGTCTTGTATGGCGAAGTAGAGTGGCCCGTGAGACAACAGCCGGTCCAATTTGCCGGGACATGTTGTAAACGATTTCAATTTCAATATTTCATGGATGCTGATAGTGGCATGTTGCTCGGCGTTATATATGATCTAAGGGCTCATAATAGTGGTTGGCGTGTGCTCACCATGTGGTGGGCGCGTGTTCATGATTGGGACGCGGACGGTGTCCTGTGATAGACAATGATTAGACATTGCTAAAGGTGACTGACCTTCACCGTCTTGTAGAGTGTGTAATCATTATGTTTTCACCCATCAACTTTGTCAAATACATCAGAGTATTGAAAATAATATTTAGTAGAGTAGTGATCTTTCGCGCAAGATGCGCGCATAGTATGGATCACGACTCGCGCTAGATAGGGCTATATAAGTTGTAGTTACTAGTAGGTGACTCGCAAGGGAGTCACAATTTTCGCTGTTCCCGCCCTCCCGCCCTTGCTTTTGGGAGACTTCATGCACAACGACTACCTTTCGGCGCCTTCGAGTCATGATTGTACTACGCGGCAGGAACTTGCCACCCATGTAATTTTCACCCCTTATGTGCCACAGTGTCAAATAAAGCAACGCGGTAACAATCGCCAAAAGCTCGACATGTCGGTCGACAACGGATAATCAGGTCCCGATACGTTGCAAACAAGCTCAGGCAGTCCAACGACGACAACGAAAGTAACATGGGATATGGAACAGTCCCCACAACTCGATAGGCTCGTCGACAACGGAATAATCAGGTTCCGACACGCCGCGAACGAGGTCAGGCGATACAAAACACCACCACGAAGCACAACAGGCGACACGGAAAAAATCCCAGCAATCTTGTCAAGTACGTCGACAACAAGTCGACCCAGTGGTAACGCTAGCGACATGATAGATATTAGTATACAATCCACACGCTCGATCACACTTCCGCAAACCAACGGTATCACCACCGATATCATGCAACACACGTCGCAGCGACCGAAGTTGTACTCACCACCAGAATATGGAAGCCACAACTTCCGTAGAACAATACGGAATCGATCCTTCAGCCCAGCTCCAACACACAAATTGTAGTCGAAGCGCCGACAAACTTGTAATCCACTTGCTTCTCGTTGACAAACTTCCCGACTTGGTAGTAGTAGTAGAAGTACTGATGAAGACGTAGAAGTACTACTATAGTAATCTAGTACAAGTACTTCTGTTGTAGTACGGATATAGTAGTAGAAGTGGAAGTAGAAGTATTGCTACCTAAGCAGGGGTTTGTGGCGGTTAGGCTCCTTAAGCTAAACGCTAGCACAAATCAATTCTAATCTGTCTAGTTTTGACGTTGCAGGATGGCAAAAGATGTTGTCGAGAGATGGTGTTGAAAGGATGTTTCACTGCTTGTACTTAAGCAGTATATGTTGCAAGTGAACAATGGAATTGTTAAAAGGTTCTGTCACCTCCCTCTACTGCACTGGGCTTAAATAGGTCTCTGCCCAGGTAGCTTACGCCTGCTTGCTTTGCTTACGTGTCAGGCGTTAGGGTTGTCTAACCGTCGTCATATGTTCAAAGACGCGGCCTGCCTAGCACTGAGATTCACGACGCAGCTCCTTCTGCATCGGAGAACTCGCTTAGGCGCGTCATCTGGCTAGTTAGATCAACTGTGCGTACCGGGAGGTACTGGTCGTATAGTATGCATCAATACCCTTATCAATATTGCAGTAGCGACGTACCCGCGTTTGTACGTCCGTCCGATGGAAAAGCACGAATTGGAATTAGTAAAGAGTACTTGTACAATGTCATGCAATGTACTTTTGCACGTATGTACTCGTCACAAGTTGCGAGGTGCGTAGGAATACTGGGAGGGCCCATAACCTTTTAAAGGTTGGAGCGTAGAAAGGATGGTTATAGTGCTTTGAGCTCCACACTTATATCCTTCCGAACCACAAGAACCAAAATTAATAATATTGCGGTTATCTCCAAAACGCTTCGTGGACCGTTAGATATATTATCCAACGGTCACAATTCAATCTAGCGTCAAGTAGTTAATGTATCGCATTTAATAGCGATTTCTTTAGTAAAGTGATGTAGCGACATACAATTGCTCTCGTCAATATCGGTACATGTCATGTTTTTGGTCTTGTGATATTGGTACTTGGCTAGGTCCTGACACATACCTAATACGGAAACTCATGAAACAACTTCCAATGCTTGGGCGCCCGGCGGCGGCGCAGTGGCGGCGAGCGCTGAAGACCTAAAAAGGGAGAGGATGAACAAAGAGACCCCTGGCCTTACTCATGCACCCTAGCTAATATCTAGATGTCCGATGTAGGGTAAACCTGAAATAACAACCAGTCAGTAGCCGGTATATTTGATGTAACGATTATCATTTTCGATTTCGATTTTAGTTTCAATGTTAACATAAAATGTGTAGAAGGTCCTTGTGCTCAGAAATTGTAGGATTGCAAGGCATGTGTATTGGACATAAATAGACAATAAGCTCGTTGTGGAGTATGGACGACTAATGTTTTAGACGTGCTTAGAATATGTTGAAAAAATGTATCAAATTGCAAATGAGGAGAGACGAGTTACGCCGAAACAGTGCGTGGAATATAAAGCACATAAATAAGGCTTTTGAACAAAAGTGAGTGCAAATTCCATAGATTGCTGACCCATAGCGATTAATTTGACTTTCAAAATTAAAGAACGAGTTCCACGCATAGTAATCCTACAACATTAACTTGCTGAAATGTGTGTGTGTGTGTGTGTGTGTGTGTGTGTGTGTGTGTGTGTGTGTGTGTGTGTGTGTGTGTGTGTAGGGGGAGGGGCGGTCGGAATGTCCCCGTATTATCAGCTCGATTGGATTCGGTACTAGAAATGCCATATTTTTTGTTTGGAAAAAGCATGTAGATGGTGTATAGGGCACTTACTGGGATAGGGATTGGGATACGTCTTTAACTACTGCGCATCACTACTGATGGGTACATTACCTTTGTTCTAGTGATTACAAAAATACGTAGTGAGAGAGGCAATGTGTATGCAATATTACAAAACGCACAAGGTGTGCGATACAAAGTGAGAGACACATTGTGCGTGTGTGTGTGTGTGTGTGTGTGTGTGTGTGTGTGTGTGTGCGTGTCTGTGTGTGTGTGTGTGTGGGAGGGATACAAAGTTAGAGACTGTGTGTGTGTGTGCGTGCGCGCGCGCGAGAAATCAGCATTACTTATGCACAACTACATGCTCATGGTATCAATTATCGCAACACTTGGATGCCCCAACATATGCTCCTACCGGGCCGATAAGATGACAAGATTAGAAAAGGTGTTCAAACTCTTGCGTGTAAAACCGTACATATGTAAGACTGGCACTTAAGTAAAATTACCACCGGCGTTCGGTAATGCTGATGATTCGAGCTTGTTAAAACTGAGACTTATGGTTAGGAGGATAGACAAGCCGGCCCCACAAGGAAACCATTTGCGTTGTCAAAAGGAATGGTGTACACCCTAAAAAACATGGAAGATCATGCCACCTTTAGCAGTGCCTCGCACTTGTCTATCGCATGACACGTCTCAATGTCTATATTAACACAAGCCCACCACATGGTGAGCACACGGCAACAAATGTTATGAGCCCTTCTTTCGAATGCTCCTCCCGCATCTAACGCTCAGCAACCTACCACTATCAGCACTATGATATGTTGCATTGCTAAGCAGATCATCATCTAGGTATGCTGAGTCACAATCGACATATCACTTCACTAATACTATTATATATCAATATCACAGAGTAGCAACTTTATTACAACCCGATCTAATGATGTTCAACAGTTTAGCGGACTTGTTTGATTGCGCCACACTCCTGGGGGCTTTAGGCAATTCAGACGGCCAACGGCTTTTGTGTTCACGCAGATGCCTCTTACTATATGCAAGCAAACGGTGTGAAAGCTGATTATGGCCATGAAGAGGTTGGGCGACCTTCCGTTTAAAAAAAAATGCCCATCACGTTGTGCACAATAGCACTTGCAGTGCACAATGTTTCCGTGCACAATGGAAATCCAGTGCTGCTATTCACGACAGCATATAAGATGATGAAAGTCTGTGATCGAAACCGCCAACGGGATCGGCCTTGGTTGAATCTGCGAGGCGATATCTTGAAAAGGGTAAATTGTCGGCAGTCCTCGTCTTGATATCGAATGCACAACATGTTTGAATACTGTAGTTTAAGTTTTCGGATTCGGATTTGAATACAGTTGGACAGGCAAACGCAACCCCAGGTACCAGCACATTAATGCACGGGTGTACATTACTTTAAAACCCGCCAGCAGAGTATCAGCATATCGCCGACCCCGCATTGCATTGCCCATTTGGCGACGCCTTTTCGATCAAAAATCCCGAATCGTCGTCTGTGTCATCTGATGAACTGCTGCTATGATCATCATGAGGCTCCAATCTATCGAGGATCGAGCGCGAAATATCCTTGGCTGCCGACGGGCCGCGTGTCCAACAATCGGATGAAACCCTGCCAGGAGTGGTACTACTACGCAGCAGTGGCACTGCAGATGGAGATTTTCGCCTCACATACGCACGCGTTCGCAGTGCCACTGCTGACGTGCGCGACAATATTGAAGCCATTCCAAGAAAATCTCCACTATTCGGCTCCTTTTCACGCACCGCTATCAGCATAGCGGAATCTAACTTTGAACAAAAAACCTGAAGCAGTTTCAGACGGGTAACATCAGGCTCAGATCGTGGGCACAGGATGCGAGGGTCTGAATAAGGTTTATCGGGAAATATTCGCAAGTTAAATGCGCTCTGCACGCTGTGCTTAGCTTCTCAACAAAGTTGAGCAAATAAGACTCCATTTGCGTGCGTTTCAATTGTTATGTGGCATCAATGATGAAGCGACCCCTTCTCTCCATATGCCAATGCCCAGCGTCGAGTCAATCAGGAATGCAAAAAGGAAAGCCGTCTCCCTCACCTGAGCCGCTCTCACTACTTTGAGTGATGTTTGAGCAATTTGGGCCGCGATGGAATACTCAGGAGACGGAGAGGGTGAACCAGCGGCAAGATTTCGACTTGCAACGACCGTCAGACGTCCCATGACTGGAATCATGCCTTCCAAAGTCTGCAGCGTTGTGCGACACCACCTGCAGGGCGAAATCTGAGGCGATCAGCCGCATTCGCTTGATATAAACATGACGGTACACACTATGGCCCAGATATCACACCTGCTTGCCTCGTGCTTCCAGCAGGGTTCTGACAAGGCTTCACATGACAATTCCACCATAGCGAGCGCTTGCTTGGCAGTGTACAGAATATGCCCTGGCGTGTGCATATTCGCTGCAGACCTTCCCGGACTCCCTGCAAAGTGTGCCCTCTCACACTGTGTAGCCTGGCCTTTGGAACTCTTTACAAACAAGCCATAGGTACTGGCAGTAAGCGCACAGTGGACTCCGGACCACCAAGCCAAGGTGGAGCTTTGGATGGCCTCACCCTGTTTTCGGCAAGAACAAGGTACGCAAAACAAATATGGAGCCATGCATCAAAACACACACGGGGTGGTCCCTGGTATTAGCAAAGTCAGGGTAGGCGCTCAAATAGCTGAACAAAACGGCCGCATAGTTGGGATGGATGTGGCTCTGACTCTCACCGGTTGGGAAAAGCGGATCTTCAGGGTGCGCATGGCAAGGTCAATGAGCAACCCTTTCTGCTCCGCTCCCAAAAGATGCTCTGCAATAGCCAATCCCATCGCAGCTCGGCACATATACAACTCCTGTTGACAGGAGCAAATACGCGAAAGACAAAAAGATGGCGGCGTTAAAATAATAATACAAAAAAATGTAGCAAAAGTGACATGCGGGTGGTGGCTGACATGGCGGAATTGCCTGGAATAAAAGTTACGGCCTACGCACCTGAACACCGTCCACCCCCTGGCATCCACTAGCCACAGCGTGGAAAGCAGGCAAACCTCCAGCAGATCGCAAACTCCGCAAAGACGACAAAGAATTCCGTACGCACAGAAGGTTCCGAGAATCATCCCCGTCGACGTTCTCGAAGCAAGTTTTGAGAATCAGCTGTATTGCTGCCTCCGAAGACAGGCCGACAGCTTCTGAGGTTACCCCTTCCATACACAGCAGCTCGGCAATGAAAGATGCATATGCTGTTGATATAAATAAACCATTTCCAAATCTGACATTGATTTTCTCCAGTAACTCCAGCAAGCTCTGGCGAGTCCGCGGCAAAAGTTAAGCAGCAGGTTAGTGCTCCAGATGGCAATGAGCGCAGTAAACTGTCTAAAACAGGCGTTAGTACAATTGAAGCTAGGGCACTGTGTGGCATCAACATATGCTAAAACATTTCCTGAGAAAGACTCAGCATTGCATACAGACACAGCTCCCGCAAAGCGCCCAATTTGGCTTCCCGGACGCACCCGCGGGGATGCCAAGCTGCAAACAAAGGAAGCTTCCACGCATTCCTTGATCCTGTCTCGCGCTGAGTCATCCTTCAGCACGCCCGCCGCACATATCAGCAGGGCGAGGCATGAAAAAGCAGCGACGGACGGACTTGGAGGCCGTAAAGAGTCGTTCAGACCAAAACAGCTGTACTTCCCGGGTTGCCTGTTGCCAGAAGATATATTCCATGCCTGGATGGGAGGATCAATCATACATGTAGAACCACAAAACTTAAAATCGACAAATGCAAAACTGATCAAAGGCACATAAAACCATCTGGCAGCGCCATCAAGAAATGGAGAACAAACTGCAGTGCGAGGTAAATGTGGGTAGGATTATAATGAAACTGGTATGTCATGTTCGTAGCTCGACGCGGTTCAAACCTGACACGTAAGCTCTGTTACCAACTCTGAGCTTATCCAGTGCAGGATGGAAAGTGACTCAAGCTTTTGCTTCAGAGGCCAAATCTGGAAAAGGTCGTCATGCATCAATGAAGAATTTTCCCACCCCAAAACGGATTGATCTGCCATTTGCGCTACCTGCCACATAATAACATCTGCCGTAGCACGTTTGCATGGGGGTCAGTCGAGGGGCACATAAGAAACCGAGCTAGAAACGAAGGAGTTTGCACTTCCAGTAGCGCAAGTGCATGCTGTCCCCTTTTTCAGACGTCACCTGAAAATTCTGTGGCGAGGCTGCAACTGCGGCCGTGACAGAGCGCAGCGGACCAGATCGGGAGCGACATGCCCTGCCAGTTGCGTATACTCGAAGCCATGCCCTCTAGAAACTGCGGCGTCAGATCCCTGCCGCACCAGCAGATGGCAACACATACATGCGGCACATCGACGGTGCTTGAGAGAATAATTTCGGAGAAACTGATTTAGACGCCTCACAAAACAAGGGACTGTGTTCACATAAGCCAGCGTCTCCCATTTGCCTTGCCCTCAATTCGGTGGTATGACAGGACTCCTGGTTGCTGAGCCAACATACGAAAACGCAGGGATGCAACTTGATTTTAAAAAAGAAGCGAAGCGTACCAAAACCTGTTGCAGCGGCGCGTACTGAGAGGGGGCGAGTCCGAGCTCCTCGAGAAGGGGGATGATGTTTGAACGTGCGCGACGTTGAAATGATGAAGGGCTGATACGGTAGCTTGTAGGTGGATCCGGCCTGTTCGATCTGTTACGTCTTGCCCTGGCTGAGGAAGGTACTCTATCAGTGCCTCTACCCCAGCCAGCCTACTGGCAACGATACTCATCCACACCTGCTCAACAAAAATGGCAACAGTCACTACCTAAAGGAGATCACAGCTGATGGTCAACTCAACAGAGAAAAATGATAATAGACACCAGCTGAAGGAGATCGCAGCTGATGGTCAGCTCAACAGATCAAAATTGATAGCAGATAGCAGGGGCATGCTCTAACCTTGCAAGCCTCGCATGAGCTACAAGCTGGACCAGCACTACAATTCAGCACGTCATGGTGACCATTCACTCTACACAAGCCATCTTCAACGCAGGCACATCCTGACAAAGTTGCGATGGACGGCTCACAACAGCTCTTGATCAGCCTGCATGTCGTCAGCAGTTGGAGAAGGAGTTGTGCTATCCTTGCTGCACTCTCTACGCTCTTCCCAGCCCAGCACTGAAGAACGCTTGGTAGCGGCTGCTCCAGCTGCACTATCAATGACTCTATGGGCTGCAAGTCCTGATCGATCTCAGGAGGGGGACAAATTTCCCTGAGTACAGCCTGTGCTGACTGTACCAGGAACGCGCCCCAAGGGACTCCCTCGTTCTCGCCGTTCCCTGCGCCCCGTGCGGCATGCTCCCCCCCACACTCCATCCCATGACCTAACCAGGATGGCTTGACTACGCAAAATAAGGAGACACATCCTGCGCAGTGACCGCAAATTCGGGGCATGAATCCAGAGGCCCCGCAACAACACACACACCAAGAAGAACGACCACCTAGCCTACGGGAGTAACTTACCAATGCTGGGTTTTGCATCCAGGGACGAACTTCTGCTGTCATGTCCCCGCGCAGCAGCACCTCGGGGGTCCAGCATGCAGAAAAGTAGAGGCCCAATAGCATTCTTCCAGCTCTCGGCAGCCAACTTTCTGGATTGCCAGGCATTTGCTAAGACAAGAAGTGACTTTTCCAGAGCAGCGATTGTCCATCTACAACAATAATGCACATGCTTACAGTCAGTGGAGTATTCTATACTGAAACAATTTTACTGAGGGCAACTGAGGGCCGACAGAATTCAGCCAACAATCGGGCCAAGAACTGGCCACGCCTGGCACATACCTGGCCGGTTCCCCACTGTGTATGTCTGACAGTCCACTTGCGCGGCATAGGCTGATCGCGTCTTGAAATATAGCCGCATGCACGGCAGCACAAATGACGTCGGCCCTTCGCATGCCCTCCGGCTACATCTCACAAAAATACAGCAAACGATTCAGCAAACATCAGTTTCTTCACCCAGTGCGGCAGATGAAGCGGCCAATAACAACCCAAAAACATAGTTGTAATTTGCTACTCAGGACGGGGCCCTCCCGCCCCCTTTCTTCTCCTCCTCCCTGGACCGAAACTGCGTGGGGTAACTACCTCGGTGCACGACAGCAGCTGATGCGCGGTGCACAGCCCAGCCAACTTGACTGGCTTGGAGTGGCTGGCTATGCGGTGCACGGTCACGTTCACCAGAGCATCCAAGAGAGCATCCTGGGGGAAAACATACACACGGGCCATAGCTTTAAGTCAAAATTACTTATATTCGTGGTGTATTTCAGTATCGTCGAAAGAAAAGCCCAAATGATAATTTAGTATCTTATTTTTCTCGTCGTGTGTTCGTTGCATCTAGATCATGTCATGCTTGGCGAAACCCAAGTTCATTTTCTGAAATACAACGGAAGCTTTTGCACACAATGCAAAACCCAAGTATGTTCATTGTCTCATCTCCGTTATCATAACAAAGCCAAGACGGGTCATTGTCAATTCTGCTTGGTGGCAAGAAATAACCCCCCTCAGCTTCAGAGCACCCAAATAATAGAGCGCACCCCGCCAAACAAATCACAGTGAGAACACAACCCGGAGTAGGTAACGCGGGAGACGCTACAATTCAACGATGCGGCGAAAACTGGAGCAAACCACATATTTGTCGAGGGATGGAGAGAATTAAAGCTGTCAGGGGACATTTGGGATAGACGCGCACCTGCCCCTCTTGCATGGCACAGGCGGCAAGGCAGTACGCAACTGTACTCACAGAGGCGGAAAAACCACCCAAATCGAAAGCATTGAGAATCGCATGCTCGATGAAATTCTGCAGAATAGCCGGGGACGCAGTAATCAGACCCAGGCCTTCATCACTCATGACATATGCAGACGAATACATACGCAGAAGTTCCCATGTCAGGACAAAAGCACCTCAGCACCTGAAGCTGCTGCGCAAACTCTGACAGCTCTGCTGGAGTTTTAGCTGCGACGGATTTAAGTGCCATGTTGACCCCAGTGGTGCGGGTAGCTGATGATTCACTCGCATGCAGCTGCAGAAGCATTTCCAGCGTGAGACCGCGATGGCTAGGCTGACTCCTATCCTCGTACATGGAGTAACGTGAAAATCGTCGATCAGTGAAGTGCATGGAAACAGAAACCAGACGAGAGCAATGACATCGCAGCGTCTGGCCTATCGATTATGTTGCGAGGACCGTAAAAGCTGATGGTTGCATTGAACGCGTGTGGTCATTGGGGGTGGGGGGGACTCTACTTGAAGAGGGCTGTCACGAGGTTTGTTGCAAAGCCACGGAGATGTGGGAAGTCCGTCAACAGAAGAGATGCAAGTCGAATCAGTGCTGGGACGGTCCTGCATGTATTTGAGCCAGACGAACACTGCGCCATGTCCAGTATCACCTGACACGTTAAATAACGGACATCATATCTTAGCAGACTGGCTTGTCAAAAAATTGTTTCGCGAAATGCAACAAAACTACTTATCGTTATCGATCCGACCTGACAACTGACAAGTGAGCCAACAGGAAAACAGACTGTGCGCACATGGGAAAACAATGGCAATGACTGTGACCAAGAGCACCTTTTAAGTGACAGCAAGCACCGTCTCTAGCTTCTCAGTGGCACTGGAAAATAACGCGAAGCAGACCTCACCTGTCCACATCCATTGCTATCAACTACGCCTTCCGCAACAAGCCGCTCGGCGGCGTCAGAGAATTCCCTCTGCCATGGAGAACATGCATCCGGGGGCCCTGTCCAAAAAAGCAGCGCTATCTTGAATGTGCTCAAGCTGCCTTCCGCAGAGCAACATCTCGCCCCATCCAATACAACCGCTGCAGCAGCCGCTGAGGTCGCAGTCAGCAAACGAACGCCGTCTATGACAATGGATGCTAGCGCAGCCGATGATGCCGCCTGTAATACGCTGCAAAAAGTTAGGCCTGTCCTTTATTGCGCTCAGGAGCAGCTCCCATCCCGCCCATCTCCAACACATGCGCTCCCGAGCTCCGTGCCAAACAACTGTGCTAATCGACTGCGGGAGACACACCTTATGCTCGATGAGTTCAAGGGTAAAATGTGCATTTTCAGAATCGCCCAGAGCCACGGCAGCCATGCACGCAGCGGCCAGCGTTTTTCCCTTGGGATCGCTCACTTCGCTGTGTATCGCCTCCACCGCATTCAGTTGAATGTCAGTCGTGTCTACCCCTGCCACCGGTTCCCCCCACACAGCTGGCAGGCCAAGGGCTGCAAAGAGAGCAAGCTCCGGAAACTGACGTGATACTGCCTGCGAGCAGCATGACAAGACGGCACATCACGTTTGATACTGCCATTTGTGACAAGCACTGCATCAATAGTGACAAGGTTGACAGCCTACGGAAGCCACCGTACAAGAAAACACTCCACTAACGCTTTCTGCCCCGCAAGACTTTGCCCTGCCAGCGCCAACTTCCGGCTTGGAATACTTCGTTGACCCTGCAAGACTGCCGACACCTGAGCACAATGGGCAGAATCACTCTTAGATATCTGAGCATTAGAAGACCTGCGTTCTCCCGCCAGAGAACGATGCCACGCCACGTGGAATGGATGACGAGAGTACCGTTACCTGTGCAAGCCACTCGACAGTACTGCCGCACGCGTCAGACTGCAATATGGGGACAAGAGTGTCTCGGATCCTCTCACACCGCACGCGCGCATCCTCCAGCAGCAGCAAATCCAAATCTTTCTCCATATCGGGCAATTCTACACTCCTTTCCGAAGGTGCGCGGTCCGCTCTGCAACCTTTATATCAATTAGTGAACTTCTCCGACTATCTTGCCGAAACCGACGACTATCCTGCCCAGCTCTGCAAGGAACTGAGCCTGCCCTACTACATAGCTTGCACATCCATATCCACATAGCATTAACAATATCTATTTCTTCCCGCTCATTTCACTGATTCCGTTATTTGTTGGGGCGGGATGGCTCTTCGACATCAGTCGCGCGTATACGGTTACCCGTCCGCATCGCCTGATGCCGACGCCAACAAGTCGGAAGCCAGGGACGAACGACATGGACGACGACCTCCCATATAATAGAAAAGAATCATACAAGAAAAAGCAGTGGAACCTCCCATATAATATAAAACGTTTCTTACAAGAAAAAGCAGTGGAGGCCACCAAGCAAAAAGAAGAAAAGAGGAAAAAACCTAAGCCCGAGGAACAGGAAGGCATGCCACAGCACCAGCACTGCCCTCCTGAAAAGCGTCGCGGAGATAGGAACCCAGAGTGCCGCGAAGAGCAGCAAAAAGACGTTGCATGAATTCACGTCGCACATCCCCCCAAAAACGCCGAAACGGAACATAAGTAGATCGACGAACAAAATGTTGCATACGGACATAACTGTCAAAGCGCAAGGACCGAGAGTCACAAGCACCTATGCCAAGGAAGCGACGAACAACCACCAAAATAGCGATCACCCAACTCAACCGCCATCGGCGCCAACCGGCCCCCATCCTCCATGGCGAAGGGATAGTAGTCATGGATCGACTGAACCGAAGGCGTGCCAAGCAAAGCGGAAGTGCGGAGGTCCGCATCAAGTTTGCCATGCTGAGCTCCCAATGCAAGGCTGCCAGGGAGTGGGAGACGAGCACCTATACGAGGGACATTGGTGTTCGTGCGAGCACTTGTAACCGTCACATCAACAACAAGATGACGGTGCGGAGCCATGAAGTCTAACCAAACCACATCCCAAGGACGATCACGTGAAGCTCCCGACCGAATACGGCGGACCTCCAACCGCAGGATATCTTGGTGGATATCTTTCACCAAGATACCCGGAGTCTTGGTGAAACTCGTGGAGTAGTTGCTTCAAAAATATCGCCTCCTGAGTGGCCGCAGTCAGCGCCATATACTCTGCCTCCGCTGTCGACAACGCCACATTTTGTTGCCGCTGACTTTTCCAACTCACCGCTGCACCGTTGAGCATGAACACATACCCCGTGCGAGAGCGGCGCTCGCCGATATCACTCACGTAGTCAGAATCTGACCATCCTACCACCTTTGATGAGGGTGCGCCACCGTACATCAACACCGACTCTGCGGTCCCCTTGAGGTAGCGAAGCACCCTCTTGGCTTGCTCCCAATGTGACTGAGAGGGGTCGGACATGTACCTACTAAGGTGGCTAACAGCCATGGTGATGTCGGGCCGTGTGCTTACGGAAGCGTACAACAAGCAACCGATCAAGCTTTGGTACGGCACTAGACCGGGAGGCAACCTTATTGTCGACGTCTCCACACAATTGCTCAAAGCATCGACCGCCATAGGTGAGCCCACTGGCTTGCAACCCATTATGTTGAAGCGCTCCAACATATCTAAGACGTATTGTTGTTGTCGAATCTTGATGGTGCGGCTGCCACGAACACGCTCGACTGTCATGCCAAGCAACCAAGACACTGGACCGAGGTCTTGTACGTTGAACCTTTCGCCGAAAGCCGACTTGAACCCAACGATGAAGCTACCCGCTGGTCCGACGATGATGTTGTCGTCCACGTACAACGCCAAGACATAAAGCTCACCCTCCTTGATGAAGACGTAAATGCCGGGATCCACCTTGGATTGGGTAAAGCCATACTCCTCTAGCCATGCTGTGATGGTCTTATTCCAGTTCCTAGGAGCTTGCTTGAGGCCATACAATGATTTCTTCAACAAGCACACTCGCTCCTCTCCATTGATGTCGAAGTGGCGGAATCCTTCCGGCTGCCTCATGTAGATTTCCTCCTCGATATCAGCCTCCAAGAATGCCGTAACCACATCAAGCTGCTCCCCCTCCCAATCATTATAAGCAGCAACCGCGAGCAACGTTCGAATAGAAATCACCCTCAATGTGGGAGCGAAGGTCTCGTGGTAGTCCATACCCTTCTCCTGAGTAAACCCGCGAGCCACAAGTCTTGCTTTGTACCTCGTTATTTGTCCATTGGCATCGCGCTTCAGCTTGAACACCCACTTGGAATCTACGAGTTTGCGACCGGCAGGACAAGGGACCAATGTCCAGGTTTTCCGAGATACATGTGAGTCGTACTCGCTCTTGATAGCTGCCTCCCACTCCCCCGATTGGGGACTCCTCAGCGTTTGCTTGTATGACACCGGCTCTTGAACAATCGGGCTGCTGGCTGACTTAATAGCCGCGGTACTTCCCGCAGTCCATCCATCTCCCGAAGCGCCCGCTGAACGGAGATTATACCTTGGACTGGGTACGCATTGCTGTGGTGCGGTAGTGGATCGAAGATTATACCTTGGACGTAGAGTCTCCCCCGAATGCATGTCCCGTTCATCTTCCATCGACCCGGAATGCTGCAGCGACTCCCGTAGCGGCGACTCCCCCGAAGGTGTATCCCGTTCTTCGCTACACATGGTGCGCGGGATGCTGTCCTCTTCATAATAAGTGCGTTGCTCCGCATTGCTCTCCTCCATGGAGAGAACTGCAGCCTCATCGAACACCACGTTACGGCTGCTCACCACCCGACGAGTAACATGATTGTACACCAACCACGCAGGTGATTCGGAAGCATAGCCCACAAAGACACCCTTCCACGCGCGATCGTCAAGTTTGCGGCGTTGAGACTTGTCAACGTGGACATAGGCCGGACAGCCGAAGACCCGCATGGAGCTCAAATCAGCTCGTCTACCGGTCGCCAAGGTGAAAGGTACACCGCCGGCTCCGCTACTATGCACACGATTGCGGACATGCACCGCAGCGGCCATCGCTAGAGCCCAATACGATTTAGGCAGCGCGGCTTGCCGGATCATTGACTGCGCCATCGGAACCGACGTCCCCCACTGCCGCTCAATCCGGCCATGTTGCCAATGCGCGTAAGGGGCAGTGATCTCCACAGCGATGTTGAACTCATCCAAGAGGTTTCGGAAGACAGCACCTAAGAACACCGTGTCATTGTCCACCCGAAGACGACGAACCGTGTGCCCAAGAGAACGGATGGTAGTCAACATGCGACGGAACTAGGCGGGAGCCTCATCCTTGGAGCGGACCATATCATGCAGCATGAAACGGCTCCGGAAGTCAACCGCACACAAGCTGTACCGCCGTCCTCCCAAGGATGGAACACTCATAGGACCGCAGAAGTCTAAGCCGAGGACCTCGAAGACACCAACGTTCCGGTCAGCCGGCTCACGAGAGATACGGCGGACGTGCGACTTACACACAGCACACGTCTCACAGAAGCCCAACTTCTCCGACGCAGAAAGCGCCACACCCTCCACCTGAGTGGCCACGAGCCCGTCCAATTGCGACTCGCCAAGGTGACCGAGTCGGGAATGCCACAACCGTTTTTCCAATGGCGCAGTGGCGACCGAGGCGGTAGGATTCGACGAAGCAACCCGCGCCGGCAACCACACCAACAAATGCGCGCGCTCCAACGGAACCACCACGCCACCACCATGACCGGCATGAAGACGAAGGTGGTCCACGGGATCAGCTAACACCACAGAATGACCTTGTCGCCGAGCTTGGGTGAGGCTGAAAAGCCGATGGTAAGACCACGACGCACGACGGGATAGCTCAGGAACGTGGAGCACATTCTTTAGCGTGGCAAGAATCTCATCTCCATCTTCAGCCTTCACAATGATGCGGACCGAGCCCACTCCAACAGCGAGGGCGCTGATACCCTTCACCCAAAGCCGGTCGGTGAGCGCTCGATACTCATAGAAGTCACGGCGCACACTAGTAATGTGATGGCTGGCGCCGCTGTCGGCCAACCACATCCACGTTTCCCCATCGCGCTCGAACATGTGTCGAGCCTCGGAGAATGGCCTCGCAGGGGTGGCTGTCACGTCCATGACCGCCGGAAAAGCAACCGGGGAGTCCACTTGCGCAGAGTTACCTCCGGTGTTGTTGACTGGGCACTCGGACCTGCGATGGCCCTTCTTACCACAGCCATAGCAAACACCACGAAAAATTCTCGCTCTGCCTCTGCCATATGAGGTACGACGAGTAGTCGCAGCTCCTTGAAGAGATTTCAGTTGGTCTTGGAGCTCGGAGACTTGCCGCTTCAAAAGTTCAGTCGTTGAGTCATCATGAGACGCTGCAAAAGCCGTAGGCGTTGGGGGCTCCGTTGTATGTGATTGCGCACGACTCTCGATGCGCATGCCCTTTTGATGAAGATCACGCTTGACGGTATCCATGCTGAGGTCGTGTACGTCCCACGTGTCGGTGATGGAGTGGTATTCGCTGCGCAGGCCCTTCACCAAGTACACGATGATACGCCGGTCGTAGACGACGTCCCCAACTCGGGCAAGCTACCGTTGCAGTCGAACTAACCGGTTCAGGTACTGAATGCCGCTCTCGCCGTCCGCTTGCGGCGTCTCCAAGTCATGCAATAGTTCCGTACACCGGTAAATACCATCGTTCTCATAATGATTGACTAATGCAGTCCATGTAGTGTGGCCGCAGGTCTTGTCATCCTCGCTAACATTCTCGATAATGGAAAGGTCGTCCTCCGGCAGCGCAAGAATCAATGTGGAGTACATGTCGACTTGTTGTTGAGAGGAAGCGGCACCATCCGACGACAAAGCCGGAGCCCACTTTTGCATCAAGCCAAATACACGGAAACGTTTCTTCCACACGTCAAAATCTCGTCTCTCCCCACTGAGCTTGGGTAGTTTCACGGAGTCCATAGCAGGTACGTCGGATGCGCTCGCAAGAGCACCAGAAAATCAGGAAAAATACCAACAAGAAAAGCACCAAGTACCGGTGAAGAGGCGGGCAACACGGCTCAGAAATGGAGACGGCAAAGGGTTGACCGAAGACGCAGTTGTACTCCCGGAGTCTATACAGCCAAGGCAATCAGTAACGAGTCTCAGAAGGTGGGTCAATTGACGTCGTACATGAGTGCTAGTACACTTGTGGTAAGATGCCTTTCCAAAATTCAGCCGGACCACTCTATAGGCTTTCACGAGAAAAGAAACTGGCGGGTGACAAGCTCCGGAAGCGAATAAAATTCCAGAAACCGCCAAGCTATAACAAAGGAAAGCAAGCCGATCTTCACGTCACACGAGTCGGCGTTCGGGGGTTCACGCCGGCTCAAAGCGACACAAACAAGTCGCTACCAGCCGGGTATCGAAGTAAAGCTACAAACACAAGCAAGAGCCAGCCGCTTTGTGAGCCAGCCGCACCTCACGTATCGTGCGACACCACAAAGGTCTACCAGTCTTCGAGAAGCAAGCTCTAGGTTCCAGTCAAGAGAAATGACTCCAACAATTAGCGGCTAGAGGGCCCATAACCTGTCAAAGTTGAGGGGGCGATAAGGAATGCTTACACTCGGTGAGTGACATTGCATGTCATCTCACCCTCAACATGCGCCTAGCACTTGCCTATCACAAGACACGCACTCACCTTGTGGTAAGCACACGGCAACATATATTCTGACCCTTTAGATGATATCTAACGCTCAGCAACTTGCCACCATCAGCAACCTAATCCTCCATATTGTTGACTCGCTTATCATCTTATTGTGCTGAGTCACAGCCGTACTATCACGATGCTACTTGACCAACATTGCTGTGTAGCAACTTGATTACCACACAAACCCATGTCTCGCAACCCGTACCCGAAAAAGAGCCAAAGCCCCGCGACCCGTAACCGAAATCACCCTCATATAGTCCGGTGGGGAAGGTCTGCAGAACGCCAAGAGGTCAAGGTAGGCCCGGGCACGAAGAATGCGCGAAATGCCCCGTTGAATGTGCCCCTAGAATCTCCCAAGCGAGTGAGAGCATCGGGAGTCGGAAGTTGTAGGCTAGTCAGTTGGGTAGTTGGTGCCCCCGCATTGTTGACCGTAGATACCACCAACTCAACATCGGGCCCTGCATAATCGGAAAGGTTTTGGTTCAGTGTCTTAGTCAACACCACAAGCTCCGATTCCAAAAACCCGCCCATAGTGGAGATAGAATCATACGAATTGCGCAATTGGACCGCCCACGGTAAAGTAGAAGTGGCAATATTTAGTAGTTTCTGTCGGATGAGACCGTACAAAGGACCTAGCGACTCGGACTCGTAATCAGTAATCAGGTTGGCGAGCGTCGCGGTGAATGAAGCATAGTGAGCAGGTTCGGCGTCGAGCTCGAGGGACGGTACATTAAATCCCCCAAACTCCGCAGGTAGGGAGAGTTGTCGTTTAGCGCAATTCAGTTGATCGAGTGTTTGTGCGTCCAAAGAAACGCCCAAGATTCGATTAATTGCTGCACGAACGGGCCTATATGCAGTAGCAAGGTACGGTCGGCAGATATCTTGGGGAGGGTGCGGAGCAAGAAACCATAGCTGCGTACCGCACACGTGATCATCAAGCGGAAAGCGACGTGTGTCCCTCCGAAGTCCGACATAGGAAAGCAAACGATCTTGTCCAAGAGGAGTTGATGAGCCTCAACGGTGTCTTGCAGCCAAGAGTGAACATAGTTCTCATTATGAGACGCTGGAGGGCCGTCTGCCATCGAGAAGTCCATCGCCAAAGGGGCTCCAAGGATACTAGTATCCGTAACAACGGGGACCATCGCCCGTATCACCTCGACAAGTTCAAGGGCCGTATCCGGAGGTACCATGCACGAAGATTTGATTGGTTGAACATTCGAGCAGACTTTCCCCAGTTCCTCTGTAGCCACCGTAATCACAGTCGGGACGAAAGGCGTTTTGATCAAATACTTGCCATCATCAGAAAATGCTTGGATCGCCGCTGAATCCTTGCACCGTTCTCCAATATTCCGGAGGGGGGTGCTTATCGCCAGGTTGAACAAAAGCGGACCAAGAGGATCTCCTTGTCGGACACCCGTACGAGATTGAACCGTGCCGTGTAGGAGCGAAGCATCGTTGGGGTCGAAGTAATACACCGTGGAGTCCCGTGAATATATCATCTCAACCAACGGGATAATGGGATGCAAGTCAGGGTTCTTGTACAGCTCCGCAAGGAAACTCCGGCGGGAAATGGTGTTGAAGGCGTTTTCCAGGTCCAAGCTTAGAAGGTTGCAATCAGGAATAGCTTGTAGGCCAATGCGAGTGGTATGAATGGCTCGCTCGATACCCGCTTTGGTGAAAACCGATCGTTGTACATGGCCCAGGTGGTCGGGTGAAAACCTCCCATATAATGAATTTCGGCGCCGCAATACCCTCCTCCATAAACAAAGTAAAGCATTTTTTTAATTTGAAATTTGAAATTAAACACTCCAATACCAATAAAAACCGGCGGGAGTCTCTGGCCCCCCCTTATGCTATGCCTAGCTGGACTTAGAAGCGTGAGGTAGACCGTGAACCACTAGTCCCAACCTCTCCAATGGCAGTAACGATACCGTCTAAAACATACCCGTATCCAGGTATTTATTATTTTCTGATCTATACGTAATTGTTTTGGAAACAGTATGAAATATAAGATGTCGCTATTCTCCACGATACGCGGCCTGATCCAACCGCGGCGGGGTCGCTGATCAGCAAGGCTGGTCAGCATAAGCTGGTCGGGTCGAACCTGCCTTACCTCGGCTCATGTGCGACTCCGGTCGTGCCGGAGGTAGGGGGGAAGGCCGGTGGAAAACCCCCCTCGCTCTGGTCGTCGTCGGACTCGTCTCCATCCGTGCTCGACCCCGTCCGAGGTATCGGAGATAGTAGTCGTTGTGCTCGCTGTGAGACCTAGTCTAGCCTTCTACCCTCCTGCGGGGGCTGGGAGGAGAAAATAGCCAGGCTTCAGACGGTGTCTGGCTGGCTCTCCTGCTTCCGAGCCAGATGTCTCATGTCCCCTGTCCGTTTGCCGTCTGTTTCCACCACCCATGTGTTCGCGATGTGCTGGCCGCACCCTCCCCCGGAGATTTACGTTGTTAGGGGGCCGCCTATACGAGCAGTATGCCGCTGCGATAACCCGGGGCACACTGCCTGAGGCAGCCTGTCGATAACCGGGTACCGACTAGGGGAGGGGAACGGATAGTGCCGAGGGATCGGCTATCCTCAAAAGATGGTGGGTACGGGAATATTTAACCGAAAACCCCCCATACCGGGTTTTTCCGGCGGCGGATGATCCACCCGACCCCCGCCGCCAGACCGTGCCGCTCCTCCGGCTGGGACCCGCCTCCGTCATGCGTATCTTCGGGCCTCTCCCCCAGGGGAGACCAAAAGGTTTCGCAGGGCTGGCGGGTGCTAGCGAGCGCCGTGCCATAGCGCTGCTTCTCAACTGTCCGCCGCCAGCTCCAACACCCTCGTCCCACCGCTGATCCGTCCGTACCCTTCCTTGCCAAAAAACATTCCGCAGTCCTCGTACCCGTCAGGGCGGGAGAGTATCTGTGAGTATTTAGTCGCTGAAAGAACATATCGGACAGGCCGAGCGGGAGATCCCTGTGTTGGTGTACGGGTATTATGTTTTTCCAAAACCCTCCGTACCGGGCTTCCCGACAGCTGCTGATCCCGCGGATCGCAGCTGTCGGTACCTCGTTCAGCCCCCTACCGTGCTAGGCCTTGCACGGCTATGGGGTTACCAGCGCCCACCGCGTGGAGGTAGAGGTAGGTGCCGACGGGCCTACGAACGCACCCCCCTCCGGGGCCGCCGCCGCTGCGCCGCCGGCGAGCGCCCATTTTTTACAAGAAAAAGCAGTGGAGGCCACCAAGCATGAACAAGAAAAGAGGGAAAAACCTAAGCCCGAGGAACAGGAAGGCATGCCACAGCACCAGCACTGCCCTCCTGAAAAGCGTCGTGGGGATAAGAGCCAAGCGAGCCATGAAGAGCAGCGAAAAGACGTTGCATGAATTCACGTCGCACATCCCCCCAAAAACGCCGAAAAGGAACATAAGTAAATCGACGAACGAAATGCTGCATACGGACATAACTGTCAAAGCGCAAGGACCGAGAGTCACAAGCACCCATGCCAAGGAAGCGACGAACAACTACCAAAATAGCGATCAACCAACTCAACCGCCATCGGCGCCAACCGGCCCCCATCCTCCATGGCGAAGGGATAGTAGTCATGGATCGACTGAACCGAAGGCGTGCCAAGCAAAGCGGAAGTGCGGAGGTCCGCATCAAGTTTGCCATGCTGAGCTCCCAATGCAAGGCTACCGGAATGGGAAACGAGCACCTATACGAGGAACATTGGTGTTCGTGCGAGCACTTGTAACCGTCACATCAACAACAAGATGACGGTGCGGAGCCATGAAGTCTAACCAAACCACATCCCCAAGGACGATCACGTGAAGCTCCCGACCGAATACGGTGGACCTCCAACCGCAAGTCCCGGCCCTTAGTAACCCCCGCTTCAAGCATGAACTCTTCAAGCACGTGGACAATACGGTCGTGAAGTTGAATGATATACCAAGAGCACGGGCACCGGGGGATATGGTCCATGAGCATAGCGGCTGTTGAGCGCTCACCCGACATAGAGGAGCCCGATACCGTCGACCAAGATCCATAACCGCGAGACTCTGAAGGAGCCTCATTGCACCGAGGGCACTTTCGAACATGAGAGGCGCTCCGCGCAGTGAGGCCAAGCACCCGGTGGGCTGCCATCGTATAGCAATCGGATGGCACCTTGAAACTGGACTCACGTGAAACGAAAAAGAGAGCCAAAGCCCCGCGACCCTTACCCGCAATCACCCTCATATAGTCCGGTGGGGAAGGTCCGCAAAACGCCAAGAGGTCAAGGTCCAAAAATAAAGTCCATTACTTCCTATATCGTAGTTATTTTATATGAAATATGGTATGTAGGGCTTGATCAATTTCGCGGAGGTTCTTCAGTGATTTTTGCCACCATCCGCGAAAGATGATATGTTAAGCAGTTTAATTCCAAGCGATACTTCTCAGGCTCATTAGTGACGCGGGTTCGATTCCGGGGATGGTATTATTCCCGTCAGCTATCCCCGGGTTTCAGATCCGTTGATCTAGTGACTTGGGATAGCGTGATGGGTTAGGGCTACATGTAAGTGCCGGGTAGTTAGGGTTTCCTTCCGTGCTTGTCTCTTACATGTGCACAGTTCAAGGCCGGTTCTTAGGTGAAGTTTGCCACCATCAACGAAAGATGAGAGTGCTTGAGTGATCTTGAGGTCGGTTCTTTGAGTGATATTTTTTACCATCCAAGAAAGATTCATTTTGCGGAAGGTGCAGCCGTTTAGCATGTAGGGCTTCTAGGGGTTACAGTACTTTTGCTCGTAGTTGAAATGGCGGACCAAAACCTTTTTTTGCGTGGGGGATGTGTGCATGATATGTACTACATTTGTATGACCAATCACACACCGGAGTCAAGTAAAAAACGGATCACCCCCGCGCGAGGAAAAACAATACTTTGTTAATTTTGGGAGCGTGTACCTGAGGGTGTCCTCTGTGAACTTCGTTGACTTAAAACCTAGGGTGGGGTGGAAGCGGTTCAAACGTGCGATTTGCTAAGATCACTTGTCTGCGAACCACCACCACCACCACCATGAGGAAGAGCGTAACGATTGGAGCGCGTGTCTCCGCCCGTAGACGCCGCCTTCAGCCCCTAAAAGATGGTTCACAACTATACCAACGCGATTGAATTTATTGGACAGTCGGCGAGTCTGTCGGTGAAGGTATGTGAGTGGTAAATTAGGATGGCATGCCGCTGAAACACGAGTGGGCTCGCGCCCTACGCGTCGAACCCGACAACGAATGCCGTTGAACCCAAGCACCAACACAGACAAGCAACGCACAACGCGAATGCAGTGCGAACGCTCTTTCAAACCCCTAGCCAGCGGTGCAAATACCCTATGGAGTTACGGAGAGTGCGTTATTGGTACCGACTGTTGTAGGGTCGGTAGTGAGTGATACCGGTACGCCGACTATCGCCCACACTACCGATCGACCTCATGTCATCGTGGGGGTCCTCCGCTAACTCCAGGTCCACCGACATATCGCCACTTACCGACGTGGGGAGATCCATGCTAACACCAACGAAACCCTCGACTCGTCTGACGACGAGGGCGACCTCGCTCTCCCCGACGACATCGCCGATGACTCCCAAGGCGACGAGGACGCCGCGTGGGTCCCACCCGTACTTGGCGTCCGCGTCACATTACGTAGGACAATAGCGAGGTGGACGGTGTTCCAACATGATGACACTGCCGAACACGACCCACTTGCAGACACAATTGCGGTGCGTGCCGCTCAAATGGGAGGGCATGTGGGGTTGAAAGAATGCTGACCTGCGACGGACGGACGAGTAGACATCTTGAAGCTATGGCTCCGGCTCTGCCCCGGGGATATGCACGCCGACCTACGAAAGCTAAACGATGCAAGCTTTAGCAAGAGGGCGGACTTTAGGCAGGTTAGCTCGGTAGTTTGTCATGTTTTCAGGTTTTATGGTAGCAAGAACTGTCTATGGCCAAAGGGGTAAGTATTTGTGCGAGAATAACAACACGTTTGACGGAAATAGAGACCAGCCATAGTTTCAAAAGTACATGGCATTTCACAGGTTCAAAGTTATCTGTTTTTTATTAGATTTTGCAAAGCATAGATACATAATATTAGCCTACAACCGTGGGCATGGTTCTGGGATGGTGTGGACGACTTCAACACAGCCAAAAGGGAAGTTCTACACCAAGGGGTCTGCCAAACGATGGATGAAAGTATGTCGACTTATAAACCTCGCAAAGACAAGCTAGGTTGGCAACCCAACATACTCTATATTCACAACAAGCCAAAGCCCTTGGGGACGGAGGTGAAGATAATGTGTAACTACGCAACCGGCATGATGGTCTACATGGAGGTGCAAGAGGAGAAGAACGCCATGCGCGAAAAAACATGCAGACGAACATGGAGTGTCTACCGCGTGTGTGCGACGAATGGTGGAGGATGCAAGTGATGAAGTCATGACACTATTGGAGGATGCTACTTGGTTCGAGTCTATCAAAGTAAGGGAAGCATAACGAAAACAATCGCTATTATTTTTATGTGCTTTCCTATGTGGGATAGGCACTTACCTTCAATATTCCACATGCACGCCGCTGTGCGGTCGTGGCCCTTGGCAAGATGAGGCCCCCTTTTACCGGAGTTGTGAAGACCTCGCACGCCCTCTTTCCAAAGGCCTTTTTCAGGAATCCCTATCTACGGCACTTGCATTGAGCAAAGTTCACCACAACACTACTGTGGAAGGTGTTTAACTAGTGTCAATATGTTACAAGTACAACCGGCGCAAAGCTTTGTTTTTTATCTCCACTGCTTGCGCGGGCGGCATGGCCGACGGCAACCCCTTACATTCAACGTTGTGCAAACGTCAAAGGCAACATTGTTACCCGTGCTATCTCTCGACCCCATGTTGTGTCCACCTACTTCGATCGCAGTCCTCCGGTAGATACCACAACCATTTACAACACGAGCTTGCTATGGAGGAGGCTTGGCTAACCCAAGACTTTTGGTTCCGACTTGCGACTTCCTTGGCCGGTATTTGCGATACCGGCTGCTGGAAAGTAGTCAAGTCTCACGTCTCCGCTTTCCACCCCTAAATGAGGTGAAAACGGATAGTTACACGTAGGCCGTGACGGCCCCAAAAGGGGACCGGGTGTGGAGACTAGAGAAGTGAGAGAAGAGATATTGTTAGGTACGCACCAAGACCTAGCACAGTACCAGCAATGCAACCATGTTCCAGCAATAACAAGCTTTCCACATATCTCAGCAAAAATACCACTAGTAAACACCACAACGGCCAAGGGGGCATATTTGTTGTGCGACGGAGGCTACCACCAGTGGCGCGAAGCGATATGTGGCTTCAAGATTGGGCTGGACCGTATTGAGAAACTGTTTGGCCAATAGTGTGAGAGCGTTTGGAAAGACATCGAGCGAATGTTCGGGATACTAAAACAACGTTTCCGTGTTCTCCGTGTCCCGATGTTGTGGAAAGACAAACCCGTCTGCGCGCGTGTTTTCCGAGTGTGCTCCATCCTGCACAATTGGCTGCTAGATCATGATGGGCGTGCGTCCATCGGCCAGGAGGATGAGAAATGGATGCGCGCTGACCTGCGTGACACTTTTGTTGAGTTGTTAGAGGCTCGCCCAACCCGCCAACTTGCTCCAATTGATTCCGACACACTTGTCTGGCGAGACTTATCCACCGAAATGCAGCAGATGGAGTCGGATGAGAGTTTCCACCGTATGCGCGCTGGCTTGGCGAAGCACGTGACTGCCAAGTGGGATGAGAAGGAGCTCAACTGGCTAGTGCCAGCTGCCGAGTGCATACCGAAGTAAAGTGCATATGTATGAAAAGAATGTAATTACACTCACCCCCTATAGCTGTGGCTTGGCCATGGCTATTCAAATCCTCAACCTCCGCATATGTACCATCGCTACTGCCGGGGGCTGTATGGCTGCCGGGTTGGCCGCCACGCTCAGTAGCCCGGGAAGGTGATCTAGTGTAGCCAGATACACCATATACACGCATAGCATCATCATTGCCCCCCAACGGCGCTCCGGTGGCAGGCAATTGGCGGGGGGTTACTCACCAGCTCCCTTATCTCAGCCAAGATTTCATCACGCGCAGCCCATGCGAGCAGAACTTTCATAATCTTTGTGAGGGCCGCCAGCTTGGCCGACCACTCGTGTTGCCTACTCTTGTGCGCAATTAATGCATTGTGATTGTCTAGCTTGCCCTCTAGAGCACGGTCTTGCTCAGCAAGGGCTTTATTCTCTACATTGCATTCAAAATGCAGTCAGTGTGCTTAGTTTATAATTGACCGCGCAGAGAATACAACAATCCCAACATGAATATAAGGCGCCCCATTAAGTCGCGCACCTCTGACTTTGCCACTTCATTGCCTTTCTCTGTTTCATCTGCCATTCCAGCAATGCGTCGTTTCTTCTCCGCCTTTTTCGTTGCTCGCTGATTGGCACGGGTGCCAGCCCGTTTCATTCTAGGCGTAGCGTCATACTTAGACGCGTCACACGCGAGTACTGACCAGTTCTCACCGGGAACTCCATAACGAACAAATACTTCCTAGGCCGGTGTGCTCCAGTCCAGAGGCATGACGTTCTTGTCTGTAAATCTGAGAAGTTTTGCAGGCCTAAGGTATCCCTCAATGCACTAGGAGCAGCCAAAAGGAGACATGAAGTGTTCACGCGGAATTACTTTGAGAAAAACTGCAGCGCATTCAAGCACATACCTTTTGTATTGCGCCGTTCATGATAACACTCAGTTTTGACTTCATTCAACGCCTCGGCAAGCTGCTTGCCAGAGGAAAGCCTGCCGCCATACCGTTGGCGCCACTTGCTCTAGAGGGGCAGGACGTTGTTGACGATGTCCGACTTTATCCCGCCTGTTTTCCACCACACGCTCTACATGTTGTCAGACAGCGTTCGCTGCCTAACTGAGACAACGGCGGATACCTTGCATGCCTTGGCCACCTTAGCCAACGTTGCCCACTCGCCACTGGTCTCCATCTCCTCAGCTTGTTGCTTGTAGAGGGCGATCATCAGCGACTCCTTCTCCTCGTCGCGCATCGTGCGTCGCTGGTAAACTTCGTTTCCTGCACGGGCATACAAAATCGCCTCCACCGTCGTCATCTCCCGCCCGCTGCGTGCGCCTCCCCCCTTCTTGACTTGGGTGTCGCCCTCGGGTTAGTCTTGCTCGAGATCAGCACGCGCCTCAGCTGGCGAGGGGGAGCTCCCCTTTCCCGTGGGAGGAGGTGCGGGGCCCGCAGCAAGCGCAGCACCACCGCCATCTCCGCGCGCCTCGTTGTCAAGGGGCGGGGACTCGCCCATCCTTCTCACTGTCGTCGGGCAGCGGGAAGGTGTCACTCACGGGGGTGGCAGACGGTATGCTGATGTTTGTGGAGGAGATGTCGTAGCAGCCGCAGCCCGCCTGGTGGTGATTCGGCAGGTCCGCGCACCGGATGCCCGGCAGGTGGGGGTCCGAACCAGCTATAAAGCACTTTTGCACAGTGAGCCAAAATACTAAAATATTCTTTCGTGTGGCGCCGAGGGAGTATTTTGATGAAAATAGCCCCCCCGCGAGGCGAGGGAGTATTTTTAAATACTAAATTACTCGTAAAAATGTAATCGCGTCAGGGTCGCCGCGACACAATATTTTAGTATTTCGAGGCGCCCGCCGGCGGCGCAGCGGCGGCGGCCCCGGAGGGGGGTGCGCTCGCAGGCCCGTCGGCATCCCCTCTCCTCCCCGTGGTGGGCGCTGGAAACCCCGTAGCCGTGCCAGGCCTGGCACGGTAGGGGGCTAAGAGGGCCGACAGCTCGATCCGTGGGATCAGCAGCTGTCGGGAAAGCCCTGTACAGAGGGCTTTTGAAAAAATAATTTCTGTGCACTACCGGCGCCAAGATCTCCCGCTCGGCCCGTCCGATATGTTTTTTCGCGTACAGATACTCCCGAATACAGCCTTACTTTGAGGGGTGGGGCATGTACTACGGCAGCGTTTGATGGCGAGGAGGGTACGGCCGGATCAACGGTGGGAGGCGGGTGTTGGAGCTGGTGGTGGCCAACCGGGAAGCAGCGCCAGGAAAGGGCGCTCGCTAGCCGTCGACAAGCCCTGTGCCGGTCGAACCTTGCCGACGGGTGAGGCAAGACATGGCACAGGCCGGTGGCTAGTCGCAGACGGAGGAGCGGCTATATGAGGCGGCGGCGATCCTCAGGATCAGCCGCCGCCGGAAAGCCCTGTACGGAGGGCTTTTTTCGGATACTAAAAAACAATGTCCGTACCCGGGGTCGAGCTAGTTGGGGAGCAGCACCAGGGTAGGGCGCTCCCTAGCGCGCCGCTACGTCGTCCAACGTCATCTCCCGGAGGGAGGAGTTAGCTGGGACGGCAAGGAGGACGGTCGCGACGGGAGGAGCGACACGATCTAGCGGCGACGACCCTTTGGGTAGGCGCCGCCGGAAAACCCGGCACGGAGGGTTTTGTTTAATTCCGGGCGCCCGCGGCCCGCCGGATCCGGCTACGGTGACCTGCCCCCCCCCCCCTCTTCGACACCCACTACCCCGACAGACCTTCATACTCCTAGGGGTCCTTGAGCGTGGGCCCGGGTGAGCGCGGAGGCCCCCGCTCAAGAAAAGGCTGCTCGGTGGACGCGCGATCGGAGGGGGGAGGGTACGGCCACAAGCCGGAAAACCGACAGGTACCTGGGTACCAGACAGAGAAAAAACCGGGGAAATGAGCGGGGAAAATTCAGGCGCGGAGGCAGGAGCGCTAGTTTTTTCTATGTCTGTGTGTCTCGGTCCCCCCCACCTGTCCTCGAGGTGATGGGGACCTCGACACGGAGGACCGCCGCGTCGGCGGACGCGGCAAGACCTTGGGGCGGGGTTTACGGGATGGAGCGGCGGGATCGACGAGCGACCGCGCGAGGAGGGGTTTTTTGCTAGTCTTTCCCCTCCTACCTTCGGCAAGACCGAAGTCACGCGGGAGCTAGATTAGGCTGGCCCGTCGTCCCTCCCGAACGCCGACCGACCTAGGTCGGTCGACACCCCGGTTCGGCGGGAGCGGGCCGTGCATCGTGAAGGTCGAGCAGCAGTTTAGTTTGCATTTCTAGACAAGTGGATTTATTTTTAGATCTGTTTTTCTTGATTACAAAATTATTACATTGTTACTGCTTAGGTGGGGGGACTGTGGCAATTACTGCGGTTGCTTACAGTTATATAACTCCCGAGGAACGTCGACACACATTGCAGATAGGTGTGTCGATAAGAAATGTACCTGGTCGGAGAGACCCGGGCCCAACTTGCTAATAAGTCTTGTATGGCGAAGTAGAGTGGCCCGTGAGACAGCAGCCGGTCCAGTTTGCCGGGACATGTTGTAAACAATTTCAATTTCAATTTCAATTTCAATATATCAATTTCAATTAGTATTTCGATGAGAAAATACCAAAATACTAAAATACTCGGTAATTGCGTAAGTGGCCTTACAAACAAAGGAGCGGAAACCACAGAGCAAAAAGAAGAAAAGCATGGCAAAAGGAAGCACGTGATAGGGAAATCATACACGTGATAAATAGGTTTAGGCACGCCGCGGTGGCTGGCCGAAATATGCTCTGGTATGCTCTGGTATCTCATCGCACCGAAAGAAATAAACTTGCCAAATATTACATGCAAACCCATAAGGCTTAGTACCGGCAAGCCATACCGATGTTGTTTTTTTGTTTAAGACAATATTACAAGAAAAAGCATTGGGGACAACAGGTACAGGCTACAAGTTTTGGTTACAAGAAAAACAACAGGTACAGGTACAAAGCAAAACGAATAAAAGGGGGGAAAACCCAAGCCCGAGGAACGAAGGATATATATTGATATTCAAAGTAAAAACATTTTTACAAGAAAAAGCAGTGGGTTACCACCAAGCAAAAAAAAAAAAAAAAGGAGGAAAAAACCTAAGCCCGAGGAACATGAAGGCATGCCACAGCACCAGCACTGCCCTCCTGAAAAGCGTCGCGGAGATAAGAACCCAGAGTGCCATGAAGAGCAGCAGAAAGACGTTGCATGAATTCTCGTCGCACATCCCCCAAAAAACGCCGAAACGGCAGTGAAGTTGATCGACGAACAAAATGTTGCATACGGACATAACTGTCAAAGCGCAAGGAACGAGAGTCAGCGGCCCCCATGCCAGGGAAGCGACGAACAGCCACCAAAACAGCCAAGCGATCGACCAACTCAGCCGCCATCGGCGCCAATATATATATTGATATTGATATTCATCAGTTTCTAATAAGAAAAAGGAATGGAGGCCACAAAGCAAAAAGAAGAAAATAGGGAAAAATCCTAAGCCCGAGGAACAAGAAGGCATGCCACAGCGTCAGGACTGCCGTCTTGACAAGCGTCGAGGATATTTATTTCGACTTGTTACTCCTAAATAGAAAATATATGTACCCTCTTAGAATACATAGTAGTACTCTTACCCATGACAACAGTTCCATAAGATTCGGCCCATGACGCACTGCAGTAATGTTTTCATAGCATTAATTCCAATGAAGATATTGAGATCAACAGCTACTATTAAAAAAAACCCTGGCCAATAAGTAGATGCCCATGCGATAGCTACTGCGATTTCCATCACAAAAATACTTAAAAAAAAATTTGCCACTTGTAAAAGTTTATATTTTCTTACAAGAAAAAGCAGCAGAGGCCACCAAGCAAAAAGAAGGAAAGAGGAAAAAACCGAAGCCCGAGAAACATGAAGGCAATCAAGGCATGCCACAACGTCGGCCCTGCCCTCCTGAAAAGTGTCGCGGAGATAGAAGCCCATAGTACCATGAAGAGCAGCAGAAAGACGTTGTATGAATTCACGTCGCACATCCCCCAAAAACGCCGAAAAGGAACAAAAATAGATCGACGAACGAAATGTTGCATACGGACATATCTGTCAAAGCGCAAGGAGCGAGAGTCAGCAGCGCCCATGCCAGTGAAGCTACGAACAACCACCAAAATAGCCAAGCGATCAACCAACTCAACCGCCATCGGCGCCAACCGGCCCCCATCCTCCATGGCGAAGGGATAGTAGTCATGGATCGACTGAACCGAAGGCGTGCCAAACAAAGCGGAAGTGCGGAGGTCTGCATCAAGTTTGCCGTGCTAAGCTCCCAATGCAAGGCTGCCAGGGAGTGGGAGACGAGCACCTATACGAGGAACATTGGTGTTCGTGCGAGCACTTGTAACCGTCACATCAACAACAAGATGACGGTGCGGAGCCATGAAGTCTAACCAAACCACATCCCCATGGCGATCCCGAGAAACTCCCGACCGAATACGGCGGACCTCCAACCGCAAGTCCCGGCCCTTAGTAGCCTCCGCTTCAAGCATGAACTCTTCAAGCACGTGGACAATACGGTCGTGGATTTGAATGATATACCAAGAGCACGAGCGCCGGGGGATATCGTCATCCATGAGCATAGCGGCTGTTGAGCGCTCACCCTACATAGAGGTGCCCGATACCGTCGACGTAGATCCATACCCTCGAGACTCTGAAGGAGCCTCACTGCACCGAGGGCACTTTCGAACATGAGAGGCGCTCCGCAGTGAGGCCAAGCACCCGGTGCGCTGCCATCGTATAGCAATCGGATGGCACCTTGAAACTGGACTCATGTGAAGCGAAAAACAGGGCCAAAGCCCCGCGACCGGTACCCGAAATCACCCTCATATAATCCGGTGGGGAAGGTCTATAAAACGCTAAGAGGTCAAGGTAGGCCCGGGCACGAAGAATGCGCGAAATGCCCCGTTGAATGTGGCCCTCAGAATATCCCAAGCGAGTGAGAGTATCGGGAGTCGGAAGTTGGAGGCAAGTTAATTGGGTAGCGGGGGCCAACGCATTGTTGACGGGAGATACCACGAACTCGACATCGGGCCCAGCATAATCGGAAATGTCTCGATTTAGTGTGTTAGTCAACACCACGAGTCAATACCACTTGCACTTATTCGTATCGTTAAATCTTACATATGTTTAATTCTTGCAACTCCTACGCTTTCTTTCATTGCGCAATACTTGGCCTTTTCTTTTACTTACTTCACAAAGTCGATCGTGTCACCCTCATTTGGCTCGTTAAAATTCATTATTTAATCCCGCATTATAGCCTACCCTTATCATCAGCGATCTGCTAATTTTGTCATCGTACCCAATTTTGCTATGACACCAATGAGAACAAAAACACAAAACTAATGTTTTCCATTACACCATATTTTCCAAAATACGCCGCTTCGCTATTCTACACTCTTCTCATATAGTCCGTTACTTGCGGCACGCATTTAATTACCCGCCACGCACTGCCGCGATGGCCATGCAACTCGATATGGGAGTAGAGTAATGATTCTTGAACAACACACCACGGCGCGTTGTTCATTGACGTGAGCACCTCTATCGGCACGCCCCAATTACTGTGGGCACACACGTTGGATTTGCGGCCCATATTTTGCAGGCTGAAATTCGTGCATGTGCAGGTTATGCACGCCTCTATGCGTGGCTCGGCACACGTAGTGTCGCGACAAGCCGGGAGACTACTCGACACTGGGTTCTCAGCATGTTTGCACAATTGCACGAGTATCCGCCAAGTGTGTTGCGCCCGGCCGTCTACAGAGCGGCGATACATGGAATGGCATGTCGTGTGCACTAGGTTTTCTTGCCACGTGCCCGAAAATACAATCAAGGAGTACGGGCTAGGGACCTATTGGGCTTGAGGGGCAGTTGAATTGGAGTGTAAGCACCCTAGCGCGCAGATCGCTGGCATTTGAAGCTTGCGCATCGCCGGGCGTGAAATATGGCGGGGAGCTTTCAAAGTACTCTAGCACGGGCCTTTATTTGGCATGCGGCAAATGACACTGCACCATGCCATCATGGGGCATGAAATGGGCAACAACGTGAATAGACGAAGTATAGACTACCGATTGTTGAGCGTACTGGCGGAGCGGGTGTGCGGGTACCACCTGTCCAAGGATTGCTAGCCCCGCGCGAATGTGGCACATTCTGAAACCCTAAAAACTTAAGTTGGCTGTACGAGGGCCTGGATGACACCGGACGGTGGATTTGACGCGAAAACCGGTCGGTAGGCGTAAACAGTTCAAACCATTTGTTTTTTATGGGGGGTAACTTCCACTTGCAACTTGTTTGCTCGAATCGGACAACGTACGGCAAAGTTAGGCATTTTTAAGCCTTCCAAGGTGTGGGCTCCCGGCCCCAATCCCACCCACGTCAAGCATCTTAACGGCACCTGCCATCACACCCTCGTGCTCCCATGTTTGCGGACAACATGCTGGGATCATAGAAACCGCATGTTATGTCGCCGATTTCTGGAGTATTCACGAGCCAAAGTGTGGAAAATCCGAATTCTGGGGCGCCCGAATTAGGATATGCCCCGAAATCGGGGTTGACCCGAAAACCCTAATACGTGAGATCGTAGCCGTGACATGCCCCATTTGTGTCCCGCTTCCCCTTCACCGTCAACACAAGTTTCGGTCCGCCTTTTCAACGAGCTAAAGTACAGTTAAACCCTAGAAATCCTACTTGATAAACACCCGCCCTACGCAAAAGGCCCTATTTCACTAGTAGCGGACTTTATGGGAAGAGTGTATGCTATTTAGAATACCATGTCTTTGCTTGCCAACATGACCTTTCTCCGCTCCCAACTCTACGCCAAAACCCCCCAGCATTTTAACGCGTATCCCATGCTGTATTAGACGAATTTATACCTTTCGACAATACTGGACAACCAATTCGAATTAAAACTATCCAAGCCTTTCGACGCCTTATTCGACGAATGAACTAAAACGATCTTTACTGTGATAATGACTTTGTTGATAAAGCTTATATTAAGTACAAATGTTCCTATTTCTTGCCTCCGTTTTTTTGCCCGCTAAGCCACCGGTGATCTCCTTATTTGTATTCCCAACCGCCTACTTAAGACACCTACCCCTATTGAAACAAATTTCCAGTTCCCTACACCGATATGCTACTCACACATGCTAGCCAGCACAATCGTCTACTCAGCCCCTAATACCCTTGCCCTCGGTTGCCACCTACTACGTATACACAACTACATTCATGCAACCACATTTTTATAACGCACTTCCGCCAAAATTCAAACGGCTCATTATGCCCTTCGATTTTAAATCATTACTCAGTATCTTCACTTTATTCCCCACTTAAAGCCCTTTTTAAATCCTGGCCACTCCCTTGCCAATACCATTCGACCCTCTTACACGACCCTTGTGTCTTATAAAATGTTTCTCCGCACGCACCGAATTCGATTAACTAGGCCACCTAGATCGCACATATGGACAACGTTTCCCCGTTAGCAATACTCAAGCTATGTCCTGATGGAAGCGCTCTTACATTACGCATCCTCGCCGCTTTCTACACTTTTAACACGTTCTACCAACGACATGTTCACCGCTATTCCCATTTGCCTAACACCCTTCACATGTATTTGCTGTCCTAACTCGCAATTTCAATAAACACCACGCCACCTAAACGCCTACGCCTCCCTCAATCAACGCCTTTCCTGTTTTTTAGAACACACGAACGGGTGCCAACGCCGAATGTCTTATTCGCACCGGCGTTGCCAAATTTCTTCTTCGCGTTGTTATGATCTCGGTGTTGTTTGTGCCTCAATTTTATGACGTTGTTCCATTACTGGCAACACTACTAAATTACTGTCATTATTGTCATTATAAACCACCCTCCGCTACCGTCCCCCACACGCACCACAAGATCACCAACATGCTATTTTGCTTACCAACTCATCCCCATTTTTCACCCCCAACCCAAGCACCCACAATCCCGTTCTTAAACTTGTTTACTGTAATAGATTGTCAATCCCGGCCAGTGCTCTCTCTCGCCAAGCCCAACCACACTCGCAACCGCCAAACGATAATTGCTCGACAATGTCTTACCCGCATGGACGATTATCTGTCCTCTATGTCTCACCTTAGAATTTATGACGCCATGAAATTTTGTCTCCCTTACATGGCTCTTCGCAAACCTTATGCCATACCAACGTTGGCCACCCCAGCCCCATACTAAGCCTCCGCATCAAACATCGATGTGTTCATGGCATCATGATGCGACTGCCGCATCAGCCGCATCAATGCGTCCAAGAATTACTGTCCTATTTAATTAATGTATTCATGAATTAGAGCCGTATTTAATTAACGCGTCCATGAATTATTGATCGATTTAATTAATACGTCCATAAATTATTGCCCCATTTAATGGATGCATCCATTAATTATTACCCTGATTAATCAATATGCATCGATGAACTAGTAGTGTATTTAATCGATTAACAACGAATTCCCTGTACAATTTTGGGACTTCGGTAGCATCGATGCATCCCATTTGAAATGTCTTTAATAAGGCTATTGCAAAAGTAAATAGCAAGACAGTTTTGCTTTCCTATATACACGGCTACCATCCGGTACTAATCCCGCTTAGACCCTCCTTGAAATTGTATGTGTGAGGAGACCGATGTTGATGCATCAATGTATTCGTACCGCATTACCCATTTACCCGCATCAATGGATCCATTAATTAGTGCCTTACTTAATCGATGCGTCCATGAATTAGCGCCCTATCTAATCCATGCGTCCACGAATTAGTGCTTTATTCACTCGATGAATCCACGAATTACTTACCCATTTAATCGATGCATCCACGAATTAGTGTCATATTTAATCGATGCGTTTATGAATTCGACGAATGATGAAACGGACGATTTAACAAAGTTTGATGCATTGCAGTTGATGATTGAACTTTAATTTATGAGGCTGATGCGGAGGCTTACCCCACACGTACATTACTCAACCGTTTTACGAATCTTTTGGTGAACACGTATGCGCGACAATGTTACATTCATTTCTTAAAACCATCAAGATATGTAGCGAACCATGTTCATACACCCAAACCCCTTTGCTCTCTTTTTCCCTCTTCTACAATCCTCACACCCCGAGGCTCTTAAAACATTAATTTCATAGCCGGCCCATGTTCAATAGTCTTGATTGCATTACTGCAATCGTTCACTCTTTTGAAATACAGCTCACTTCTATAGTTTTTCCGTTCCCATTCATGCCCCACGCCTCACCAACGTTCTCCTCGACAAACATTTCTCACAACCACAATCGATGCCGATCCATAATTTCATAACCACAACCCTACAATTCGCTTCATCATTTTAACCAAATGCTTTTTTAATCTATACTAACACAATTTAACATTTCAGATCTGTGTAATGTCTTCATTGATTTATATCTCTCACTTGCTCAATTTGCGTACACATACAACACATTTTGCCGCCCGGTTTTTTCTATTTCAAGCCTTTCCGCATGCAAACCTTTGCCCTTTGCTAGCTTCTTCACTGACAACCCAAATTATGATGCCTCGGATATCGTTGCCTCGGAATTGCCTATGTTTTCACAAATACACAACCACCGAACTAAATTATTTGATTTTGCAGAAAATGCCTTCGTTTCGCCTTGAAACGGCCAGCCTATTGCTCCGACCTCAGCCCCGCACCAAGTTTCGCCGCCAATCCATTGGACCGTATGCCATTTGCACATAAGAATTTGTCACACGCCTACCGCCTCCGCCTCTCCCAATGCATGTAGTGCCACACTTTTTTCCGCCCTTCCGCAAATGCAACAATGTTACTCACCCAATTGTCCGCCAGACATTGTTCCCGTCCGCCTTGATGCCCCATCACAAGATGAAATTACCGTATACGCTCTTTTTGGACTAACGCCAAATCCAAGTGAATTTCGTCACACCACCTACAGCATCCGCCATGCCATATTTTTCCACATTTCCGCATGATAACAATGCCACTCACCCTATTGCATGACAAACGTTATTCCCGGCCGCCTTGTTGTCCCGCAGGATATAATTTCTCGTGGACGCTTTTTTTGGACTCGTGATTTTTTTGCAATAGATTTCGTCACAAGCCTTACACCTCCGCCTTATCATGCCAACGCAATGCCATACTATTTTTCGCCTTTCCGCAAATGAAACAACGCCACCCAACCAATTGCTTGCCATCCGCTGTAAAAACCCGGCCGCCTTGATGTCCCACATTATGATTTCTCCCGGACCCTTTCTTTGGACTTTCGCATTGCTCACTCACCGGGAAAACAACGCCGCGAACTCCGCCTCACCTCGTGCCCGCTCGCCCCGCCTCGCCTCGCCTCGTGGAAGATACGAAGCGACGCACGACTCATGAGAGCTCTATGCAAACCTTAGACATATAGAGGCACTTCACAGCTTTGCCCGCTCAAGCTCTCCTCTCGCTCGTCTTTTCCGCTAGCCGTCGCACCTAGTCCGCCACAGCCAATACCCATCACGGTTTTCGCCCACAATTCCGTAAAATACTGTAACTCAAACTTTTTTTCGGCAGGGTAGGAATGTCAGGTCAACACCAAGACCTAGCATAGTACCAGCCATGCAGCCATATACAAGCCAATACAACTTTCTACATAATACAACAAACACAACATTAGTTACAGTGACACCAACCTTAATATAACAACCATGTCTATTATGCCCTGCACTAGTAACACTCGTGCAGTGCCACGACAACAACCAACTAATGAGCCAAGCTACGACCAGAGCAATCCGCAACACCTAGATACTTATGTATCGCGCCTACCCTCAGCCAAGTCAGCCGCGAATAAAGCCTCGGAACGATCAACTATCTCTTTAACTTTCCTATTGCCACCAATACTCCCCTCATCTGTGCCAAAAATCACTGCATTTGCTTACAAATATGCTATATATATCACCTTTCTTTCCCCAACATAAATTGAAAATGAATGCATGGATACGGGAGTGGTTACCGTCCTGCATGCGAATGATGGAGATGGGTTTTAAGGGGACGGGAAGAGGGTACGGGCGTATCTACAGCGGCGGATCTAAGGCAACTAGTCGGGAAGCAACACCAAGGCTTGGCACTTAGTGGCTGCCGACTGCCCGACTTCCGTCGCTCAACTATACCTCTGTGGGGGAGGAGTGCGCCTAGGCGGCAACGCGGAAGATGGTCGCGACGGGGGAGCGACACGATCCGGCGAGTTAAGCGATGCATATTTTAGGGGACCGAATCGATGCATCAAGCAAATATTCGTATGTTTTTTCTCCATCGGTTTCGAGTGCATAACGAGTATCGAATGCATTGGTTTCGGGGTGGTAATTTCGAACCATAACGAATGTCAATAGAAGCGCACTGAATTGAGCCCGTACAAAACATGGACGAAATGTTCCTTGATGCATCGATTCAGACCCCGGGCGGCGACGACGGCCCTCGGTGTCGACCGCCGCCGGCGAACCCGGCACGGAGGATCGCCTTGAAAATATCTCCGCGCCATGCGGCCATGTGGACGTTGACCCACTCTTTCTCTTTCGTCACCCATTAATATTCTGCGTACCTAGTATTAGAAAGTGTGGGGCCGGGTTAGCGCGGAGGCCTACACTCAAAACATGTATGCTCGTTAGACGCGCGAACGGAGGGGGGTGTGGGCGCTAGGTCGACTGCCCGTACGGAACCCGGTACCAGCACAGAAATTGTCGGGGACATGATGGGGAAAAAATAATTATGCGCGGAGGCAGGAGCGCTAACATTTTTTTGTCTCGGAGTTTAGGCCCTCACGCCTGTCCTCGAGACGAAGGGGATCCCCGACAAGGTGGTGCCGCGTTGAGAGGAGCGGCGGTGACCTTCGGGCGGGGCGCACGGGATGCAACGGCGGGATCTACGAGCGACTACATGAGGAAGGTTTTTGGCCAGCGTTTCCCCTCCAACCTCCGGCAAGACCGGAGTCATGCGGGAGTCAGACCAGGCTGGCCCGTTGCCCTTCTCGATCCCGGTTCGGTGGGAGCGGATTGTGCATCGTGAAAGTCTAGTAGCAACTTTCATTTTGCATTCTTGACTAGTGGATTTATTTTGATATATGCAATTTTTTTAAACATGGTTTCTGTTGTTAACGCTTAGGCGGGGGGACTGTGGCAATTAGTATGCTTGCTTACAAGCTTTAACCTCCCAAGAATGTCGGCACACACTGCATATAGGGGTGTCGATAGGTGTACATGGTCAAAGAGTACCCGGCCCAATATTTGCTCTAAGGTGCCCTAAATGGCTCAGCAAATGATGGCGGTAAGGCAATAGTTTGTCAAGTTTGTTGGAATTGTTGTAAATCACTTTCATTTTCATTTGGGATGTGGTCTTGAAGGATTACGCTGCGTATTACAAAAGTGGGACCCAAAGGGGAAATAACCAAAGAGCTAGGGACACAAATAGGGCCCGTCACGGGCTCGCGGCTCCGATTCGACGCATTATTATGGGTTTGCAATCTAGCCGCAATTTTGGGGCATACGTTTACTCGGATTCGGGCGCCCCGGACATTGACACCATGTACTTTTTCACACACAGGCTGCTAAACATACTTCCGAAATGGTGGACAACGTCACAACATATGGTTCTGTGATCTTGGCTTGTTGTCCACAAACATGGGGGCAGGTAGTTGTAATGATATGCGCCCCCACGACGGTTGACGTGCGTGGTTGAGAATGGGAAAAAATCCGGCCTTTCCGGCCTAGCGTACTTAAGTATCACTATGCTCTATTTGCCTATACATATTTATACAAGATGCGATTTTGTGATTCTAGTTTGTTGTCCGCAGAACATGGGGCACGTAGTTGTAAATATATGTGCCGTTGCGACGTTTGACGTTGTGCTTAGTTAGGAATGGGGAAAAATTAAGAACTTGGAAGGCTTGAATTCTTTGAAAACCCCTAACTTTGTCGTGTAAGGTGCGTGCCCGATTTAGACTATTGAAACCGAAGGTGAATTAAAACGGTCAGACGCGACTGAGCCGTTGCAGTCTTAATAAGCCGTTGTTCCGTTTATTAAAACATCAAAATCGGCAATATACATACACTGCGACCGGGATATCTTAGCTCTTAGTTGTGTATGAAATACTTCGAAATGCCCTCCTTCGTACATGGCTTTTCCCTATAGCTGTCGGCTCACCCCGCCAAGCCCCTACCGTGCGAGGCATGGCACGGCCACATGCCTACTAGCGCCCACCACGAGGAGGTGGGGATGTGTGCCGACGGGCATGCGAGCTCACCCCTCTCCGAAGCCGCCCCTATTGCGCCGCCGGCGTACGCCCACGCCGATCACTCGTACATGTTGGGGTCGTTAGTAGTAGTGCCTAGCATTTGATTCGCACTCGATTCAGGCACTATTTGCCCACGTATCAAACCATGATGTCCACTGCCGCCGCTCAACGGCTGCTTGTTAGCGGATTAAATCAAGCCCCCAAAACTCAAGCCCCCCCCATGGCTAAGGCAATGTACTTAAAATTTGCGCGCGGGGGGGGTGAGACTGGAGTAATGGAGCGAAAGTAGGTGTGTGATGTAGTTGCAACTCGTCGGACTACGTGATTACGTAAGGATTAAATTTTTTAGTACATGCGTGGAGGGTTGGAAGGAAAGGTCAACGTCATGGAAAGGTTAAATATTACAGACCACATTGCACACTAGACACGAAATGGGATTCCGACAGCAGCCGAGCTCCACAATATGCAACGAGGGCGTCAACAAAGCATGAAACAGCCATGACTAGCTCCCAAAAATGACGAGAACAAACAGTAAATGCCTCACCAAATGTCCCTCTTCACCCCCCCCCCCCCCAATCCCCTCCGGGGAAAAGTTGTGGCAGCAAAGAGCATGCAATGGAAGAAGGGGGGGAAGTATAAAAGACGGATATGGGCAAGGAGCAGAAGTGACAGTGCGGTAAAAGCAGCCAAACTAGGCTACAAAAAGAGTATGTGCGATAACATCCAAACCCTACCGAATTCCGATGCCTCATACCGTAAGACTGTCATAAAAAAGACTTCGATGCCACCTTGAGTGCACCCTCGCTTTGACGTAAGCAGACAATCCTCCACTGCCGTTCCAAAAGTGGGTTGATGAACAAGCAAAATGTGCAATGATCATTTTGATAAGAAAACCAAAGAAATGACCGAAACACTCATGCCCGGAAGATCATTAGAACAAATCGCAGAGGAAATAAATCTCCTACGTTAAGAGGACAAAGGAATTCAGTTGCAACATACGCCATGATTGCACTACAGATGCCCCAAGGCGACGCGCAAGACGAGTCACCATGACATGTACATAATATGCCCTACATTACTACCACAACATCACGAGCCGACTTCTCACCATGTAATTTGTTGTTGTTGTGTGTGCCCATCTGACGAACATATCACATCATGATCTATCTTCCCCCAGCAATTACCTCCAGTCACTTCCAGCAAATTGAGATGATGGCTTATAATAAAACACATGACGTTTAACTCGGGGCATTTCGTGGTCTGGGACAGGTTGACGCGAGCCCCTGGGCGATTTGGGTGTTTCCACAGGTTGTTAGTATAAACAACCCTGACTGACGTTATCAATACGGCCGGAACTGTGACGCTAACGAATGAGAGGTCATCGGCTTTTGATTGATTGATGTAAATAACCATTTTGTTTTGAGCAGAAAGCTAATACATGTGTAGTGTCGTTAGGTTGGTGCAGAGGTTGAGCTCGGCAATGCTTGTGTGGCCTCCTCATCCACGAGCGAGTTCACACATAGCACGGACTGGGGGCCATGTAAGATGCTACCCCTGCTGGGGCTGCCCCACTGTGGCAAACTCATCAATGTCAGTACAGAAGAGCTGCTTAGTGAATAACGGGACGAAATCATGTCGCAAGCTAGACATGGCTTGGCCTGCAACGTCATTCACGTGACTTCGTAACTACTTCAATGTGCTTGGTGTGTATAGAAATTGGATGAGAAAATTCACAGCACTAAATTCGGCATGCATGGTCTTACGCAGTGCGCCAACTACCGGTACCTGGGCTCAAGTATGTTGCCAGTGGGACTGCACAGCGGGCTGTGCATGCTTGGTGGATATGTTGAGCAATAGCTTGCAGCCACGGGCGCATGCTTTGCTCGTCCCAGAAAACGCGACATACTGAAAGAACACTGCTAATGCTTCGCTTGTAAATGGTAACAGGCAAGTTGTCACAGATGAATATAGCACCACTGTGCCATTGCAACAACACAGTGGCAGCGCGAGACCGCCTAACTTGTTGTTGGGACGTTGAATAGAGACCCCAGGTCGCAGCAGCCGCCCTTCCACAGGTGATCTGTTCCTAGAGTCAACACTGTGCAAGTTGACTTGACGATGATGGGGTAAGACGGAGCAGGGCTCATTTCTTCCTATCCACGCCTCAAGGCATTACATATTTAATATATCAAAATAATACATGGTTTTCGAATTAGCTGTGCAAGCATACCACCTTATTCATCATTGACGAAATACGTAGCACTGCCTTACTCTGGAAAAATGGTGAGGAGGAGAGGACCACCTCCCGCACGCTCCTATTTCTGCAAGTTGCAAATTTCTGTGCGAAGCTTCTGAAGCTGCGCCGGGTTTAAGTTTGCTGTGAAATGGGAAACCAGGCCTTGTTTGCCCTTGTAGAAATGAAAGTAAGGTAGCCTGTCCACGCCCATTTTCTCTGACAGTTCCCTCAGACTCTCCGGCTCGACATTGAACTTGACGAAGTGGATGTCGGGATTCCGACCTGCAATTTGCGTTAACTTGGGATAAAGCGACCGGCAAGCGCGACACCACGGGGCAAAAAAATCCACCACCACAGCTTCCCCTGCCGCCAACCGGCTTTCCATAGCGCTGGAGAATTCGTCTGGAGACGTGACGCTCTGCATGTTTGGCGGCGCGTTGAGCTCCCACCACCCCGTCCCTTTGTTCATGGCCTCCTGCTCTCGCCGTCGAGCAGCACGCCTACGATGAAAATTACATGGCCCGAAATAAATCATAGGATGATTATAAAAGCTGCGCTGACTCAGATCGGAAGACAGAGAGACGTCGCGACTGGAAAGGCAAGTCTTGGCATAGTACACAGGCGCTTGCCGCCTGTCGGGCTGATTAATCAATATCTTATTCTCCACAAAACCACAACCATTCACAGAGACACAAACTCAAAGAACGAGAAGTTCGAATAACCTTTGATCCAGAAGCATGTTGTGCGCGTAAATAGTTAGAACAATCAGAACAGAACAGACTAGAAACTCGCAGAATTCAGAAACCCACGACACAATTAGGTTTCTGCCGACAAAGGTTGAGTACTGAAATGTTCCCAAAGTGTTTGGCCGTCCATAACATGAATGAAACACAGCTAGACTATCCAATAGAACATAGTGCCTGGTTAGGCTGGATTACCTCTCCAGGGCCGCAGCACGCCGCCGGTTCGCGTCTGGATGCATGAAAGCCGCCCCCGTGGTTGAGGTCAAGGTTGTCGGCTGCTGCTGTCCGCCAGTAGCGCGACACCCGGACTCAGGCCAAAATCCCACCGTGGACCAGCTGGGTTTCCCGCCAGCGATACCATAGGTGGTGCTAATTGCGACACGTGAGCAAGAATACATTGGCTGACGCTGCGAAGCCAGTCCGAGTAATGCCCCCCCGCCGCTTCTCTGGCCAGCAGCCGCATTACTGGCAGGCCACAGCATACTAAACGGTATGTAGTAACTGGATGTGCTGTCGTCCAGAGGTGACAAACGAAGATTCAAAGAGACATGCTCAGGCCAGGTAGACAGTTGTCCTCCTTCTGAAACTGCGCAAGGTCCTGACTGCGCAAATAATTCTGTTCCTAGTGACTCGCAGTCCCTGCAGCGGCGTGTCAGGCGAGGTGGTGAGCCACGCGGTCTTGCGGTCGGAGGGTGAGTAAACTGTATATCCAGAGGTGGATTATCGCGGAAGGCTCCGATTTGCGGGTTCAGAACGTCGCTCCATCGCTGATCTTCTCTCAGCAGCTCTGAATACTTGCAAAAAGACTTAATTACAATGAAAGTAGTGCAATCCGCCAAGCTCTGGACAGATTATTATTATATTTACCCTAGGGCACGTTTTGCCAAAGATGTCAGCTTGCTTACAATTTGGCCAAAAGACACCCACAGACAGGGTCTGGGGTTCGATTAGCGCAGGATATAGGGATGGGTGGGTGGGTTCGCGCGAAGCCTAGATTGGCTGAGCGCGAAAGCAGAGAGTGCCTAGGCTCGTGGCTAGCTACGGCTTATAAGGCACGGGCTAGCTAGAGCTGACCGTTGGGGAAGTCGTTGGTCGTTGGCTGCGTCTAACTGCTCGGGCAAGCTGGTTGCCCTGCAGGTGAGACGCGCCGATATTAACGGTAACAGTAACCGCTAGAGTTACTGTCCCGTACACATGATATTGGATATGCAAACCTCTAGATTCAAATCAATCTGACCATATCAATGTCATACATCCCTCCACAAACGTCCGGACATATGCATTACGTAAAATATAGGCTAGTCAAGAACACGCTCCCCTCTCACCACGTCAAGCACGACGACACCCAGGTACCGCCCAAGTTTAGGAAAGTCGGGAAGCAAGCAGTGAGCCGTCATCCGGTATGGTTAGATTCGAGCTTAAAGGGAGTGTTGTCGGTGGAGTTTGTCGAATTAAGCCCATAATTTCCTAGAAAATTCTCTTAACTACACACGTCGTTGTGAGCGCCACGCTTGGGCGTTGGTGAAGCGCTCATGCCAAGGTGCATATAACTCAGTGTTCCAAATAACCGTGTTTTTGGGGACTTGTTGGAGGGGGTTTGGAGGCGTGGGTGCCGTGTTCAATGCGCGAGGTTTGGTTTACTCGTGTGTGAATAGAGCTCGGAAGCTCACGCCGCAAGCACGGGTGATATCTTTTGAAAGCAAGTGAGTAAACCCACATGCCAAATGTTTGGATAAACATTGCACGCTGTAAATAGGCGAGGACCAATGACTTTGGTGAGGGACGAGGTCCAACTTAGCCGGTCGGGATGCATCATCTTGACGATGGTGTTTGGAATGCTTGGATATGAGCTTGTGCCAACCACACCCACCCCACGCATGGCACACGTCATGAATTAGGCTTGTAAATCAGTAGGAATGAAGGATTGGTAGACAAGTATATATCGACAAATCTCGCACAAATCGCCTCATGAGGTGGGCCGAATTCGACGGATGTTGCTTGGCACTACGGCGCAAGCTTTGCCGGAACACTATGGAAACTCAAATGATTCAAAAAAAAATGGTTGTGGAATTGCGGGTGTTCGAGCTAAGGAATAGGTGGGCTATACGCGCATTGAAAAGGCGCGTCCAACGGTACTCGTTTAAAACGTTTTGGCGTTTTGGCCTTACTCGATGTAGTCATGATCGTTTGAAATTTGCGGCCGAAAGCAACATGTTGTGACGAGTACAGTCCCGCAACAGTACACTGCATGACAGTGTACATGTGCTCGTTACAAATTCCAATTCGCGCTTTTCCATCGGAAGGACGTACGTCGTGGGTACGTCGCTATTGCCATTTAGCGAAGGGTTTTGATGCGTATTGTTCTACCAGTACCTCCCGGTACGCACAAGTACGCCTAGTACATCTAACCAGCCAGACGACGCGCCGGACGAGGCTTCCAATGCTAAATGAGGTTCCCTAGGCTAGACGAGCCGCGTCGCTAGACTGTTGATGACGGTTGGAGAGCCCTAGCACTTGGCACGTAGACCAAGCGAGAGCAAGTGCAAGCTAGCTAAGCGAAAGCGATTTATGCCTAGTGCAATAGAGGGAGGTGACAAAACCTTTTAACAATTCCATTGTCCAATTACAATCTACTATAAATAAACACTGGACACTGAGCATCTAAACATCGCTTCCTTCATTTGCACTTCCTCTTGTAGAGACATCAACAGCAAGCAGAACAGAATAGATTTGTGCTCGCAGTTTGCCAATTGCAAGCCAATTGCCACATTGAGTGTCTGGTTTCGGAGCTCTTTGGTCGACGCACGCTTACGATGTTGCTTAACTCATTCGACGATGTCTGATTGATTCGAAATGGTTGCTCTCGGACATGGTAATTACGTGGTGATCGTACTGACTGTCGAAGGTTCCAAAGTCTCAGACATTAAGCTCGTGTTATAGCGTGATTCTCGTATTGGTAAACTTGGTTTCTTGCTAGTTCGATTTTACCTAGCGAAGAGCATGTCGACATTACATTTCGTGAGTTACACGAGGAATCTTGCCTTATTTTAACTCATGATGACTTAACCTTGCTTTGTCGGAGATTGGTACATATGTGGTATGTGGCCACACACGTCAACTATGCTTTTTCGGTGAGCCGGTTAAGCGCACGCCTAATACGTAGAAGGTCGCGGGATCGATACCCAGTGAATCCGATCATTGTATGTAGGCGTGTCACGGCCCGAGAAGAACCTCCACCTTTCACAGTTTCGTAAGAACCCGGTTCGAGTGTCGTTACATGAAGGCATCCACGGCAAACACTAGCTCGTTTATGTCTTCTCGGCATGTGTTCTGGTACCTTTTGTCTCAGTTAATATTCGCACTCGTGCTAAGCTTGTGCAAGATGTTACGACACAAGTGACAATAAATCATGATGTTACTTACGTCATTTTAGCTATTACTGACATTGACGGTCCTTCGCTTACGCCGACTAAGTCTGGGCGACCTCCTCACGCGATACGAATGTTTGAGTTACTTCACTTTGGCTACGTGGCTCAATGGGAAATTTTTCATCGAGCGGTATTCACCACCAAATACTTTGTCATGAGGACACGTCAATACCGAGACAACTTCTTTTCTATATTCGTTTTCCGGCAATCGACGATGTCTTGTGTGGATGATATTGATCAGAGGCCATATTAGTCGATTGTGTGGTGAGACGCCGACTGATTTACGTATGGGAGTTCCGGCCCCTACAACCAACTTTGTTGGCTTGACCGAGACTCTCATTGAGACGCAGCGTAAGAGTGCAGTTAACTCCCGTTACAAGTCAAGTCGTGACGCATGTGAACTTGAAGACCAAATCGAGGCGCAGTCTTAACGTTTCGCCATGCTTGGAATTAACGCCGACTCGTACAACGTTGTTGTGTGTGTTACGTATCAGATTTTTGGACCTTTGAACAATTGGTGGCTCATCCGCAAGCAACAATCTCCAATCCCACACTTTTTTTCACTCTGATGGAGTAGAGTCCTAAAATATTCTTGTTACCACACAATCGAGACGACGCAATTAACGCCATGCTCGGACTAACGCAAGGCAATATGAGTTTCAATGACTACAATCTTCCCATAAAGTCCGTTACTAGTGAAATAGGGCCTTTCGCGTAGGGCGGGTGTTTATCATGTAGGGGTTTCTAGGGTTTCCCTGTACTTTAGCTCGTTGAAAAGGCGGACCAAAACTTGTGTTGACGGTAAAGTAATGGGGGAAGCGGGGCACAAATGGGGCCCGTCACGGCTACGATTTGACGGGTTTGCGGCCCAACCCCGATTTCGGGGCATACCCTGATTCGGGCGCCCCGGAATTCGGATTTTCCACACTTTGGCTCGTGAATACTCCCGAAATCGGCGAAACAACATGCGGTTTTTATGATCCCAGCATGTTGTCCGCAAACATGGGAGCACTTGGGTATGATGGCATATGCCGTTAAGATGTTTGACGTGGGTGGGATTGGGGCCGGAAATTCACAGCTTGGGAGGCTTAAAAAGGTCTAACTTTGCCGTACGTTATCCGATTCGAGCAAACTAAGTTGCAAATGGAAGTCTTTCCCCCAAATTAATAAGTTTTTAAATCAATTAACGCCAACCGGCCGGTTTTTGCGTCAAATCCGCCGTCCGATGTCATCCAGGCCCTTGTACATCCAACTAAAGTTTTAGGGTTTCAAAATCTACAACATTCGCGCGGGGCTAGCAACCCCTTGACATGTAATACCCTCACACCCGCTCCGCCAGTACGCTCATCGATCAGCGCTCTACATATATTCTATTCACGGCGTAGCCCATTTCATGCCCCATAATGGCATGGCGCCGTGCCATTTGCTGCGGGCCAAATAAAGGCCCGTGCTAGGGTACTTTGAAAGCTCCCGGCAATTTTCACGCCCGGCGATGCGCAAGCTTCTAAGGCCACTGATCCGCGCGCCATGGTGCTTACACTCCAAGTTAACCGCCCCTCAAGCCCAATAAGTCCCTAGCCCGTGCTCCTTGGTTGTATTTCCGGGCACGTGGCAAGAAAACCTAGTGCACACGACATACCATTCTCGGTGTCGCCGCTATGTAGACGGCCGGGCGCAACACACTCGGCGAATACTCGTGCAATTGTGCAAACATGCTGACAACCCAGTGTCGAGTAGTCTCCCGGCTTGTCGCGACACTACGTGTACCGAACCGCGCATAAAGGCGTGCATAACCGGCACATGCACGAATTTCAGCATGCAAAAATATGGGCCGCAAATCCAACGTGTGTGGCCACAATAATTAGGGCGTGCCGAGAAAAGGTATTGACGTCAGTGAGCAACGCGCCGTGGTGTGCTGTTCGAAAATCACTACTCTACCCCCAAACCGAGTTGCATGGCCATCGCGCCAGTGCGTGGCGGGTACTTAAATGCATGCCGCAAGTAACGGACTTTATGGGAAGAGTGTACACTTAGTTGTTCAACGACTTTTTACAAAGGTCCCGACAACCTCTTACAAACGATCTTCAGTGCGTTTGTTTAATCAATGGATTAGCTAATTTTCAACATCATACCCAAGCCAATTCCCATCGTTCGCAACAAAGGGGTTATACTTTACCCTTGGCGGAGCTACAACATTTTCCGAATGTCCTCGTCACAGATTCACCACGCATGGGTCGTACAAGGTCAACAACTACCCAATCGACAACCCATGGAGGTGGACAACCCACTCGCAAGCGACCTAACCACGATCCTTTGGTCGAAGCGTCGAAACGTTGGCAGCGTGGTGAATGATCAGGGCTTGGTCGAGGCCGTGATCGTGTCAATGATTGTGAAGGTCGTGGTGGAGGCCGTGGTCGACCATCTTTATTTAAACACTAGACCCGTGCTCGTTGGTTGAGTTCCTGGGCAACAAGGCGTGCCTTGAAGTAATCGACTGAACCATGCGATTTGGCCTTCACCTTTAAGACCCATCTGTTGCCAATGGCATTTTTCCCGAGCGGCAAGCTTTCCACGTGGAATGTGCCCTTATTGTGAGAATATGCAACCTCCGAACGTAAGGCCTTTCGCCATGCGACAGCATTCTACCGCTCAAAGCATATGTGATGTCTACTGGCACCGGCATGTGTGCCGCAAGTGGGTACGTCATCGGCTCTGCTTCGGTGGCCGACGGCTTTTTTCATCCACGGCTTTTTTGAGCCGGTCGAGCGGGTTGAGGAGGCTTGTTTTGCGTCAAGACTCCGGCTGTTATGTTGGTCCGTTGCACATTAGCAGCCAATGCAGAGTAAAATGACGAATCACGTGCAACGTCATCACACTTCTCGGAACACGTGACATGAGCGGGCAGGTCCTCATGGGCATCTTCTAGAGCCGCGAGGGGGTTACTGGTGGAAACTGTGATCTACGTCGTGTCGGAGCATGAGAGATTGGCATTGCTATCTCCAATTGGCTCGAGACCATATGGCTGAGAGGCGCCATAAGTGCCAAAGATGGCCAACGTGGGCGATCGAGCATGCGCGGATTGAGATTTGGCAGCTGCGACATTACTCGTGCAGACGAGCTTTCCTGTGGCAAGGTTGAATCCAATAGCCCAAACCACCATCGTTACATCAAATTAACATGCAACGAATCCTTAAGAGAGAGCTTCTCCATGTATCGGTCCTCCATGCGGAAGTAAGCAGTGCATCCAAAATCCTTTAGGTGGGAGACGTCAGCAAGGACCCCATGAAGGACGGTGTACGGGACGCCACCGAAGCCGCCAGAGGCGGCGAGGGTGGGGAGTATGCTCCGCAAATAGACCGATGTGCGCATGGTAGTGTCCACATCGGGTTGGGCATTTGGCATGCTGCATCATAGCAGTGTCTCAGTCTCAGAGAGTGGCCCCAGTGGCGCTCCATTTTGGGGAGCTAATTGTGACAGTAGGGCGCCGTGCACTGAGCGGTATACCCCGGGGAGGAGACCATTGTGCGGCAAGCAGCGTCAACGTAATTGGGGTCGCAGTCGAACTGGATAGTTGACCGTCATGCATGTGAGAGTGCAAGCTCTTGATGTCCGTGAGAACGGAGATAAGAGTGGAGACAACTGCGTTTTTGTTCGAGAGTGCAAGGACCCATATGTAACTAGATAATCTATGGATTACAACGAGCAGGAATTTGGCTCCGCTCGGCCCCGTCTCCGTCACGGAGCTGAAGATGTCATAGCTGAATGCATTAAATCAAGATGTGAGTTTGGTGCGTGGTTGGTGGTTAATAGCCGTGTGGTGCAGTTTGGCTCAAATGCGCGGTTCACAAGACATAAGGGGAACGTGATTGTCATACTTCGCTCCAATGATGTCCTTGCTACGAGGAGAAAGCGTCATGGTGTTTATGCTGGGGTGACCAATGCGTTTATGCCACAAAGTTTTGTGAGCTGACGTGGGGCCAACACCTTCGTAAGCAATGAGGGACGTGAACTCACCGGAAAATGTTAAAGGATGTGGGAACTTGTTGTGCATGACAAGGATGAGGCTCCCATGTTGGTAACTGGCGGTAGGCTTCCTAGTGACAGGGTAGTAGAAGCAGGTGTTGTGCCTTTTGCGGCGACGCTCTTGAGAAATAATGATGGGTGCCTCCCATTGGGACATGTGTGGCGCATGGACAGCAATGATGTGAGCATGGCGGGTATGGCCGACTTGGTAGGCTAGGTGGAGTTCCACGAGACCGAATCCGTGAATTCACGTCCATACTTTTAACACGAATGACGGTGCGCATGCGGGTATAGGTCCCGTTGAGGAAAGCGGATCTATGGGGTTCCCGGTGGACGTTCGCACTAGTATCGACAAAGTGAAGAATTGTGGGCAGGAAAGTTACATCCGCGTTGAACGCGGAGGGGGGCTGCGTGTCAAGGGATTGGTGTCATGAGGTGGGGTAGTCATTTGACTGCCAACCGGAGGCGGATGAGGATAAATCTGTGTCGTGGGCATAAAATCTCTTGTTCATGAGGTCTGAGAGCTCGGACTACTAGTCAAGGGGCGAGAAGGAGCTGAGCTTTGAGGATATCATGTGTTGAGTGTCCATGAGGATGGACTGCAAGACACGAACAACTCCGAGGACCTGGGGGTGATGAAAGACATCGGCGTCGGGAGGGTGGTTAATTCCGGCGAGAAGGGCGACGAGGATGCCGTAGTTTGAACATGAGAGTGAGTAGATGATGCCAAACAGCCAAGCGGTGACAATATGGTCGTTCTCAGCGGAAACAACGTGTCCATATGCGGCAGTAATGATGTGTCTTGTTTGTGGCCAATCCACCAAGCCCGTGATGGGGGAAGATGCCCGAGCCATGGTTTGGTGGTCGTTAGTGGGGTCAGTTGGTGTTCGAAGTACAACCAATCAAGCTTTGAGCGAAGCGCGTAGGGTGCCCAATCAGTACGGAAACCACTATCTATAAAACCAGACCTCATGGCAGAGTGCGCACGGAGTTGCCGTACGAGGTGGCGCATTTGTTGGCCAGAGAAGTACGGAATGTAGTGCACATTGGGAAAATGTGGTGGGCCATCTTCATAACGGAAACCTTCGGCCATGTTGATAGAGGACTGCCCGTCAATATCAAATGAAGACAACAGTGTTGACTGTGCTGAAGAGGGAATTTCCCATTTGGAAACTTATATGTTCGTGTGAGACATAGAGCGGGGTGCACAAGAGAGATCGTGCGTGGCGTGTCAGCGCCCCCTTCACCATTCGCGCCTATCTCTACCACACTAACCACGACCCAGACCACGACCAAGTATTTATGGCTTTGTCCCTTCCTACTTTTTGGTCATATTTGTAAAAAGAGGTTTGAATTAAATGGCTAGAACTACGCAGTAACATGCGTTACCTCCGACGGTACATATGCCCTAACGGTTCAGACGCGCACACGCGCACGGACAGTAAAATGTACGCACACAATGTGACGCACAACAAATGATTGTGTGTCCACCTTCTGCCTTTTGCGAGAGCTATCGCTCACGCAAGCGGCATCGTGACTCTTGCTAGCCGCGCAAGGTGTCGATCACTTGAGTCTCTTGCAGGAAGCAAAAAAACACACTCCTTGATTTTTTATGGTAGACCGCTTGGTATTGCCTAAAGACATTTACTCCGTTGCGCCTGGTGACTCACCGGAACATCAGCCAGACTAGCTACAAATGATGTCAAACATTGTAGATCAATTAGCCGCCCAAGTCGAAATTCTTTACCTCGTTGCCGAGCCAACATAACGGGCTACTTCACCCTGTCCCACAGCCGACTTCGATCGAGCTGTGGGTGGACGACACGACACTCGCATAGTTGACAATAACGACAACCATGTGGAGTAAATCGACCCCAAAGAGTAGACAGACTACGTTTCACGTACATCCGTGGAGTGCATGCCCCCACCGGCAAAACGCCCCCCTGCGTGTGTAACCTTCGACACGACGATGCTGTTATTTTTTTCAATGAGGCGGCTTGAGTTTCCTCGCGCAACAAGTATCGACACTTGTTATGCTATGGTATTTATGCTTTGCAATGGTTTCCGCCGCTAACGCGGCACTCGAAACTGCTATGGAAACGATTCGCTCGGTTACCGCTACCCCGGTCGAAAAGGCATATGCCTATTCCCTCATCGACGCAGCGGTTCGTACACATCAAGCGGTGGCAGCAGCGGGGGAAGCGCGACTCATTTGACGCTCCCAAGCCAAGAAGATCCTATACGGAAAAGAACGCGACGCCGAGCGCCTCGTCTACTCACGCTGCTTCGACACCATCTCAGCACAGCGCGGAGGCAACGTCGTCGACGGAATCCTTTCAGATTTGGAAGACAAACGACGAGTCAGCATCACCGCCGCTGCCAAGGCGCATGCAACTGTACAGTTCCAGGCCGACAAGCCCAGACCAGACATACCGGACAAACCCAACGACAAGCCGGACAATACGGGAACCGCCTTCTTCCCTCTAGCAACAGCAAGGCACACAAGAAGACAGAGGCCGGCACGGAGGAATGACGGGGTAGCCGGCCGCGCCGATTCATGCACACCATGTTCAAGCTACATGCGTCATCGCGTGTGGCGAAATTAGCAAGCATGGAATGATATCGGCGCGAGCGGGCAAGTCTTGAAGTGGATCCGGGATGGCGTAACTATTCCCTTCCTAAACAATCGACCACCACCTTCGTTCAACCAAGGCGTCTCCATGATAGACGCTACCCCCGAGCGACTCACCTTCGTCCATGCCGAACTCGCACGCTTCGTGGAGATTATAGCTTGGGAGCCAACTACATTCACCCGTTTCGTGTCACGACTCGTTTAAGTCGCCAAACCCGGCATAAATCAGCGGAGTTTATTGTCGACCTAAGGCATCTGAACAACTTCTGCGTCACAAAGCGCCTCCGGATGGAGTCAATGCTAGGAGCTCGACACCTAATGAATACGGGCGACGACATGTTCTCCTTCGACCTGAAGGACGGCTTCTACGCTATGGGGATCATTCTAGAGCAGCGCGACTTCCCAATTGTCAACGTGCGCGGCCAACTTTACCGGCTAGCTTTCCTACCGATGGGGGACATGACTGCCGTACTTCGCTCATGTGATGTCCGCGCTCCGCCGAGCGATTGTTGTGGTGTCCCTGCCAAGGTGACCAAGGCGTTGGTGCCATAAAATTGTATCAGCAGACGTGGGGCCAACACCTTTGTAAGCAAGGAGGGAAGTGAACTTATCGGAAGGGTTTGAAGATGAGGAAGATTGTTGTGCATGACGATGATGAAGTTGCCATGTGGGTCACAGACGGAACGTTGTCCGATGGCAAGGTAATGGAAACTGATGTTATGCCGCTTGCGGAGATGCTCCTAAGAGATGATGATGGGGGCTCCGCGATTAGACATTGGAGGCGCGTGAGCGGCCCGAATGTGGAGATGGTGGGTGTGGCGATCTTCATAGGCAAGATGGAGCTCTACGATCCCGTATCCATGGATGTCTACGTCGATGCCTTTGAAGTGGAGGGGGGTGCGAAGTATGGTGTAGCTGCCCGGGACAAAGGCGGAACGGTGGGTCTCCATATTGACGTTCGCATCGGCGTCGATGAGCGTTGTAGGCTGCGGGCTATCCCATTATGCGATTCCATTTCGGGAGACGAGTGACCATAGGTGTAGTCCGTGGACGGTCCGTCATAGTCGGATTGGGAGGCATGTGTGTCATGCGTATGGAAGTCCATGTCGAGTAGTTCGTGGAGGTCGAATTGCTCGGTGGAGGGGGACAAGGGTGGAAGGGTTGTTTGGTAGTAATTTCGGTGTTGGGTGTCAATGAGAATCGACTAGAAAACGCCAACTGATTTACACATGGGAGTTCCAGCCCCTACAACTAACTTTGTTGGCTTGACCATAAATCTTAATGAGACGCAGCGTACAGCTGCAATAAACTCCCGCTACCAATCAGATCGTGACGCACGTGAGCTTGAATATTGGCTCGAAACGCAGCCTCAACGCTTCGCCATGCTCGGGGCCAACGCCGACTGGGACAATGTTTTTGTGTGGGTTACGTCTCAGCTCTTTGGACCTCTGAATAGTTGGTGGTAGGAGGCAGCTATTCCATACTCTTTTGACAATCTAGTGGAGGAGATTCGTAAAACGTCTAGGTTACCAAGCATTTGAGACGACTCAATTAATGCCATGCTTGGACTTACGCAAGGCAATCTGAGTTACGCCGACTATACTCACATGTTAAACAACTTTTTACGAAGGTCCCGCCAACCTCTTATAGATGATATTCAATGCGTCAAATTTATCATTAGACTGGCTAATTTCCTACTTTATACTCAAGCCAAGTCCCATCGATCGCAGCAAAGGGGTTACACTTTACCCTTGGTGGAGCTACAAAATTTTCTGAATGACTACTTGCCTCATTCTCCATATGTGGGTCGTGCTAGGCCAACAGCTACCTAGTCGACAACCCCTCGAGGTGGACAACTCACTCGTAAGCGACCAAACGACCATCCTTTGGTCGAGGCGTCGAAACGTTGGCAACGAGGTGAAGGATCATAGCTTGGTCGAGGTCGCGGTACTGGCAATGATCGTGGAGGCCGTGGTGGAGCCCGTGGTCGAACTTCTCCAAACAATTGCCGAATGGATTTCAACGCCATCACTGGAGCTTTGACCCCACACGAGCGCAAACGTCATCAATAGGAGGGTATCTGTTTTAAGTGCCACAAGAAGGGACATTGTCTTTTCCAGTGCCCGGAGCTCAAAGGCAAGGAGGCGGTTGGAGCTCCGTCAAAGCATAAATGATGGTGGCAAGACTGCTATTCTTGCGAGCTACATCTACTGGTCGTCATGAGACATTGATAGCGACATAGGTTGTAGAATCACATTCGACACCTCCATCGTCTACAATCGCTTTACCTGCGACATTTGTGGCAGATCTTCGTCGACACAACAAGCGGAGAGGGAGTCGTAAACTTGTAACGTGGAAGCCACCGCCATGTTATCGGACCTAACTAAAGCTCGGCCTTTGATTCGAGCTGAGCTGACTATGAAAACTCATGATGGCGGACGTCTCATTTCTAGACTAATCGACTGCGCTGCGACTCTGAACTTCGTATCGGAAGACTTCGTGAGACCCTTTGCTCTAAAGACTCGTAAGTTACATACCAAGACTCTAGTTCGACTTGCCAATGGTCAATGTTTGACGTCTTCTACAATCTGTGACATTACCTTCGAGCTAGCTCGTCACGATTTCAACGAACTTTTTCGTTCTACGTGATTTACGCGCAAATGCTTTTGTGCTTGGTTTACCATGGCTTGACGACGAGCAAGCCTCTTTACAGTTCGGCACGACGCGTGCTTTAACGTTGATGGATGGAACAACGGTGGAGACGGAAATTGAGAAGCGGCATTTTGATGGCCTGTTAATGTCATTTGGCAAGATTCAAAAATCATGCGCAAGAAGCGCGGCAGCACAAGATGTAGCTCTGAAGTTAACGTGATTGACATCTCGCCATCATCGGAACAGTCAGCGGAATTTCACATTAGAGAGGATCTTACTGAAGAACAACGTGAAAACTTCCGGTCGTTACTCTACGATAACTTCCCGGAATTATTGCAGCAAGTGGATTCATCGCATGTAAGCCGACAGCGGGATCATCCCATAGACACAATTGGCCCAATAAAGCGTCAACGTCTTAACAAACAATCACATGCGGAGCGCGCTGAGGTCAACCGACAACTCAAAGACGCAATGGAGGTTGGCTTGATTCGACCTAGCCACAGTGAGTTCGGGCTGTTCGGCTCGCCATTTTTGTTCGTGCGAAAGGCTGATGGGTCACTACGACTGTGCATTGACTACCGTGGGCTTAGTAAGGTTACGCGTAAGGACGCTTACCCACTTCCGCGTGTGGACGACACTATCGATGAACTTGATAAAAACGCGAATTTTTACACTCATCTCGACCTCGCATATGGCTTATGGCAAGTTCGAGTTCGTGATCAAGACATCCACAAGACTGCGTTTCAAACACTTAATGCCCAAATGGAGTGGGTCGCCATGCCGTTCGGACTCTGTAATGCACCATATACGTTTTTGCGAATGATAAATGACATATTGCTTACAAGAAGAACCAGATGAGCATAAATGATAAATGACATCGTACGCGACTTCTTTCATCGACGACCTTTATGTCTTAGTTCGTTACAATTTACGTCGACGACGTTTATGTCTTCAGTCGCACACTGGAGGAACATTTGGAGCACATACGTCTTGTAATATAACGTTTCAAAGACGAGGGCTTGAAGCTACGCCTTAAAAAATGTTTCTTCAGACTTCAGGAAATGAAGCACGTGGGCTACAGAGTCTATGGTGTTAAAATTTCCATTTCAACATAAAAAGTCGAGGCCGTAGCTGCTTGGCCAGGGCCTATGACGCAAAAGGAGGTTCGTAGTTTCGTGCAATTCTACAACTTAAACGCCATATTCATTCAGCATTTCAGGGACATTACGGCACCATTGACGGGCTTACTGCGGAAGTCCTTGCCATAGAAGGTAACGCTGACGCCTGCCTGTTTGGAAGCCTTTGTTACAACTCAATTTCGCGCCATGCCTGATTCTTCCGGAGATTAGCTCGGACGCGACGTTCACCGTAGCTATATATGCTTCGACAGTGGGAATTGCAGTAGTCATGTTGCAAGATCAAGAAGGAGGACTTCAATTGGTCTCTTACTGGGCGCGTAAGCTGAATCCAACTGAGCGTGGCGACACCTACTTTCCTTACGATTTGGAAGCTTTGGCCGTACGCGAAGTAATAAAGTATTGGAGGTGCTACCTTGAAGGGTGCTCTTAGTTCCTTGTGGTAACATACCACGACACACTGCGGCATTTGCTCAAGCAACCGAACAGCGCGTTGAACAAGCGGCAAGCACGCTACCTGCGGGACTTGCAACCGTTTGTGGGTTCGATGACGCTTGCATATCGCAAGGAAGCCCTAAACGAAGTTGATCGGTTAAGTCGGCAACTTGACTTCAAACCTCATGCCACAATTCCATTGTTTTGTGATGGCGAGGTTCCGTCATATGCAGATTTACAACGGAAGTCCCAACCCATGTTATAAAACGCATAGTAAAACTTAACGACTGTTACTAACGCGTTGCGGTTGAGCCCTGAGTTCGCCGATTTCATTCGCGAGGGCTACTCCCAAGACTCGTTTTATGGGGACGAGGGTGAGTGGACGAAAGAGAGCCGGATAGAAGCTAAAGCTTGGTACTTTGGCGTCTCGATCGCCTTTGTGTCCCGCAGAACTCTTAGCTCCGACTGAGAGTGTGATCACATAGTTGCACGACATTTCGTTAGTTGGTCGCATAGGAGTTGCTAGCACTCTTGCTAAAGCGCTCTGCATATTTTGGTGGAAATGAATTCGCCAAGACGTGAAAGATTTTTGTGAGCACTGCATCGTGTGTCGACGCGCAAAGAATCAACCATAGATGGCTGCGACTCTTTACCCATTAGCTGTTCCACCGAGACCGTGGCACACAATTGGTCTTGACTACTTAATCTCTACACCCAGAACGTGGCACACGACTAAAATTAGTCGGTTGTGCTTTTGGCCGTTTTCCACAGGCAGCACGTACTTTTTTCTATCCACGAGTTCGCTACAGATACCTCAGAGAAATTGCAGTTCCGGTAAAGTTACTATTCTTGGAATTGTTGAGTTGATAGAGCAGAAGAGCACGAAATTTGATGGTAATCTTCAGAGTTTAGCACGTTCACATTGCAAATCGTTTCAGCCGATCCTCACGGGAAGAGGTTCACCGATCATCTCCACCACTTCTCCGGAGTTTGCAGTTCTCCTCAAAGCCACACACCTTAATGAAGAGGGGGCCCCTAAGTATTTTTTGGCGGCAGTTTGGCGCGAAATGGCGTACAACACGGGTGGTGGTGTTCCGCGCCCGGAGTCGTGAGGTAATTCGCGGGTGTTGCATTTCCCGGCCGAGTGCGGAAACCGTGGACTCATACAAGAGGACCACTGCCGCGAGACAGCCTCAAGTCCCCAAAGCGGGCGCAAACGTTCTCCATGTGGTTAGGGTTCTTGTGTGCATGTCGGTAGATGCAACGTGCGTGTGCGTGCGTCTGAATGTCCAGTTTTCCGGAAGGAGGTGTCCGAAGAAAACTCGCTTGAGACTAGCCGGCATAACGACCAACATGACATCACGCGGGTGGAAGCGACTCCGGCGCCTCCTATTTAGCACCGAGCCACCTCGACCAGTGTATGAAACAGCATGGAATACAACGTAGGCGTGTAGAGAAGCTTGTTGGGCTGTGTAGCGGACGTGGTTTCTGCCGAGAAATAGTGCCCGAATACTGTAGCATACAAGCGGCACCCGCGAACTATATGCCACTCTACCGACCAGGTGAGGCCAATACGACGAGTCAAATAATCATTTAACCTTCTCCAACCCTCTCTCGCACCGCATTTCCCTCTTTCATTGGCGTGTCGTTGCAATTTTGCAGGTTATTGAGAGTCTCACAAACGTCGGCCTGCTGCGCTGTTTTCGGTGGCAGTACAAACGCTCGAAGCACCGGGACCAATGTCGGATGCCGCTAGCCATGTCTGCCTTTACGGCCGTTAGGTAGTACGTATGTTTCAAGCGCAGCTGCAGTCGACAGCACCGAGGGATATATTGTTATCAGGGGCGTTAAAGTCGTTTAATATTCATTTGTTGAGCTTTGCTTTCGGCGTTGCTGTGTTTGGAGTGATTCACTGTGTGTGTGTGTGTGTGTGTGTGTGTGTGTGTGTGTGTGTGTGTGTGTGTGTGTGTGTGTGTGTGTGTGTGTGTGTGTGTGTGTGTGTGTGTGTGTGTGTGCGTGTGTATGTGTGTGTGTGTGTGTGTGTGTGTGTGTGTGTGTGTGTGTGTGTGTGTGTGTGTGTGTGTGTGTGAGAGAGAGAGAGAGAGAGAGAGAGAGAGAGAGAGAGAGAGAGAGATGGCCAGTATTTGCAGGTGGTGAAGCCGCTAATGCGCAAACAAGGTAAGGTTTCGTTCGCATATTGAAACCATCATGACTAAGATTATTGGTTGTGATGCTGCACATGCATGATATGACGGGCATGGAAGCGGAATGTGATACAAGTTAGGTGCAATAACACGTGGAACGCTTGCACAGCAAATATATTAATGTGCGTGGCCAAATAGATTTATTGGTGTGTACGAGAAACCAACAAGAGAAGTCATTCAATGGGAATGTATGAGCAAGGAGTGTATAATTCACTTTTCTTGGTCAGCTGCAGTGTTATTCTCATGCGTATTTGCATGTCCCATGCTGGACAAATCATTCGTGGTGTTGCATACGCTTCGGTTCCCCCGAAGTAGTGGGCAATGTGTTGCAGCATTTCACATGGACAAATCTCAATGCGATGATATCGAACATATATTTTTGGGATAGGAATAGAAGCTAGATAATGTCTCGTGAGTTTGCCAGCAAGTGGTGGGCAATGCGATGGACTTTGAGCCAATGACGAATGAAAACCATAATAGTGCACTCCAAAATAATAATGTGCACTAAAATTCATTCGTTAGCACAATCGACTATTTTTTGTCGGTAGTGCTTTCATGTCATTAAACAATCAATATTTACACAAAAAATCCCAATATGCTAAAGATGCACCCTCAACCCACTGTTGAGGTCATTTGAGCGCGCCATTGCCGCCGGCTGTGGTGTATACGCTCATAGTAATAGTTTGAAGTATTACAACTTGGATTTTCAGATTTTGCCTTTGCGAGCGGTCATTTTCCAATCGGGAGGGTCATATTAAAGTCAACAAAAGTCCACTTCGATGGGCTTGTCAGTGCATGATTTTCATGCTATAGATAATTTGGAGTGTGGGGAGCAACATGTAAGCACCACATTCAATATTTCCAAATCTGGAGAAATTGAAATTGAAATTGAAATTGTTTACAACATGTCCCGGCAAACTGGACCGGCTGCTGTCTCACGGGCCACTCTACTTCCGCCATACAGGACTTATTTAGCAAGTTGGGCCCGGGTCTCTCCGACCAGGTACATTTCTTATCGACACACCTATCTGCAATGTGTGCCGACGTTCCTCGGGAGTTATATAACTGTAAGCAACCGCAGTAATTGCCACAGTCCCCCCACCTAAGCAGTAACAGCGTAATAATTTTGTAATCAAGAAAAACAGATCTAAAAATAAATCCACTTGTCTAGAAATGCAAAACTAAACTGCTGCTCGACCTTCACGATGCACGGCCCGCTCCCGCCGAACCGGGGTGTCGACCGGCCTAGGCCGGTCGGCGTTCGGGAGGGACGACGGGCCAGCCTAATCTAGCTCCCGCGTGACTTCGGTCTTGCCGAAGGTAGGAGGGGAAAGGCTGGCAAAAAACCCCTCCTCGCGCGGTCGCTCGTCGATCCCGCCGCTCCATCCCGTAAACCCCGCCCCAAGGTCTTGCCGCGTCCACCGACGCGGCGGTCCTCCGTGTCGAGGTCCCCCATCACCTCGAGGATAGGTGGGGGGGACCGAGACGCACAGACATAGAAAAATGGGCGCTCCTGCCTCCGCGCCTGAATTTTCCCCGCTCATTTCCCCGGTTTTTTCTCTGTCTGGTACCCGGGTACCTGTCGGTTTTCCGGCCTGTGGCCGTACCCTCCCCCCTCCGATCGCGCGTCCACCGAGCAGCCTTTTCTTGAGCGGGGGCCTCCGCGCTCACCCGGGCCCACGCTCAAGGACTCCTAGGAGTATGAAGGTCTGTCGGGGTAGTGGGTGTCGAAGAGGGGGGGGGCAGGTCACCGTAGCCGGATCCGGCGGGCCGCGGGCGCCCGGAATTAAGCAAAACCCTCCGTGCCGGGTTTTCCGGCGGCGCCGACCCAAAGGGTCGTCGCCGCCAGATCGTGTCGCTCCTCCCGTCGCGACTGTCCTCCTTGCCGTCCCAGCTGTCTCCTCCCCCCGGGAGATGACGCAGGACGACGTAGCGACGCGCTAGTGAGCGCCCTACCCTGGTGCTGCTCCCCAACTTGCTCGACGCCGGGTACGGACATTATTTTAGTGTCCAAAAAAGCCCTCCGTACAGGGCTTTTCGGCGGCGGCTGATCCTGAGGATCGCCGCCGCCTCATGTAGCCGCTCCTCCGTCTGCGACTAGCCACCGTCCTGTGCCATGTCTTGCCTCACCCCTCGGTAAGGTTCGACCGGCACAGGGCTGGTCGATAGCTAGCGAGCGCCCTTTCCTGGCGCTGCTTCCCGGCTGGCCACCACCAGCTCCAACACCCGCCTCCCACCGCTGATCCGGCCGTACCCTCCTCGCCATCAAACGTTGCCGTAGTACAGGTCCCACTCCTAAAAGTAAGGCTGTATCTAGGAGTATCTGTGCGCGAAAAAACATATCGGACGGGCCGAGCGGGAGATCTTGGCGCCGGTAGTGCACAGAAATTATTTTTTTCAAAAGCCCTCTGTACAGGGCTTTCCCGACAGCTGCTGATCCCACGGATCGAGCTGTCGGCCCTCTTAGCCCCCTACCGTGCCATGCCTGGCACGGCTACGGGGTTTCCAGCGCCCACCACGGGGAGGTGAGGGGATGCCGACGGGCCTGCGAGCGCACCCCCCTCCGGGGCCGCCGCCGCTGCGCCGCCGGCGGGCGCCATCTGGAGAAAGTACTAGCATTGAATACACAAGGTGAACAACCAACTAACATTTGTCGGCTGTGTCCGGTTGTAGATAAGTAACACACTTACCAGTGAGCAATGGCTTTGACAATGTGCTGATTGTGGTTGCCATATCCGACTCGAATGGCCCATTATCTGCCATGCACAGAGAGCGTAACAATAGAGGAACATGCTAATGTGTTTTTATAGGGAGTCTACGGATTATATAGACTCTCGAGTGTTGGTTATTGATCGCGACCCGAAATTCGCCAGTGCCTTCTAGCAGACACTTTGGAGACGCCTTGGAACGCAACTCAAAATGTATTCCTGTCGACACCCAAAAACAGACGGAATAACGTCGCGCGCCAACAACACGCTTCATCAGCTTGTACGTTGCTTTTGTTGCCACGAAGGATCAAAATGGACAGACTTGTTGCCTCAAGTGGAATTCGCGTACAACGCCACTCGTGCACTAGGGATTGAGTACATCCCCTTCGAGGCTAATTTTGGGTTCTCTCTTGAGGAGCCCCATGATCTATTCAGCATGCGACCTTCAATCCCGGTTTCGTAAAACGCGTCACAGATATTGAAATTATTACAAGAGGTACACGCTATGGTACGCTCGGTGTTACAACTACACAAGGATGAGATGCAAGCTCGTTCAGAACCGTCGACAACCCTACACTTAGTTCGAGGAGACAAGGTGATTGTTGTCACAAAAAACCTCTTCTTACGTGGACAACTAAACATGAAGCTACGTGAACGACAGCTTGGACCTTTTACAATGGAGGAGTTGTTGAACCGTGCAAACACGATCAGTATCGAAGGTAACTAACGCAAACGTAGTTGCAGTCACAATCACGCAAATAGGACGGTCACAGAGACAACGAGCCCGAGGCGTGGTGTCGGGACAACATAAGTGAGTGGGATGTAGCCTAGCGACAGCTATGTACCGAATCAAACATATTATGGGTATGTCCTATCTAGAAATGTACTAATCATATCTAGAATAGCTTACAATAGCTATCTGCAACTAATAACTAAAAGGTATTACTTACAACACTCCCGTGAAGGTAGCTCCGGGATGAAGCGTTGCATTGGATTTGCTCCTCCTAGGATCGCACTTCGGTGCTTTGTTAGTGCATGTCCCGGTAGACGTTTGGTGAACACATCTGCCACCATTTGGTCAATGGGGAGGTATCTCAACTTGATGGTTCCATGGTCCACGTGGTCCCTAAGGAAGTGCCACTTCAGACCGATGTGTTCAGTCTTCTCGCTGATCAAGGCATTCTGAGAGTACGCGATGGCGCCTTGGTTGTCCCCTCAAATGGTGGTGGTTTCGGTGATGGGGGCGTTGAAGATCTCCCCCATGACTTGGCGGAGGTAGAGTCCCTCCTTGATGGCGTAAGCCGCAGAGTAGTACTCGGCTTCACAAGTGGATTGGGCCCCGTAAGTCTGTTGTTTGGACTTGTAGTTGATGGGTCCGAGGGTGAAGAGATAGCCCGAACGCGACTTGCCGGTGCTGCTGTCGTTTGCATAGCCAGCGTCGGCAAAACCTGTAAGTTGAAGACTGTGGTCCGTGCCCCCCCCAACGTCCGGCGCATGTGGATGGTGCCATGGAGATATCGGAGTACCTTCTTGAGGGCGTGCGTGTGAGTGTCCGTGGGAGATGCATGGGCGGAGCCAAGAATGCTCAACGCCGTGAAAACATCAAGGCGCGTGGAGACGGCTGTGTACATGAGACTGCCCAGGAGGCTAGGGTAGACGTCCATTGCCACCCCGGAAAGGGGGGGGGCATGTGCGCGAGGCCGGCGAGGAAGCCGGGGTCCATAGGGAGGGACGATGGCTTAGAGTCGGTCATGCCGTACTTGGCGAGGATGCCACGCATGTATTTGGACTGATCTAGCGACATGGTGCGTGCCGAGCGGTCGCGGGTGATGTGCATGCCCATGAGTTGGGAAAGGTCGCCTCGGTCCTTGATTTTGAACCGTGCACCAAGTTGGGCCTTGAACGATGTAAGCTAGGAGGCATCATCGCAGGCGGCAGGAATGTCGTCCACGTAAAGTGCGATCATGGCGAAGACGTGACCGGCGCGGAAGATGTAGATGCAAGGATCTGAGACGCATTGTTGCCACCCGTTGTCGACAAGCCATGCACGGAGGAGCATGTTGAACTCGCGAGGGGACTGTTTCAGCCCGTAGAGGCAGCGTTTGAGGTGACAGATTTTGGACGTGCCATCAGTGATGCCGAGGGGCTGGCGGATGTACACGTCCTCCTTGATGGGGGGGTAGAGGAACGCAGTGTGGATGTCGAGTTGACACAGTTCAAGGTCACGGGCGGCCGCGATGGCGAGGAAGGGACGGAGACTGGCCAAGCGGATGACAAGGGAGAACGCTTCCGTATAGTCGAGGCCAACACGTTGGCTGCAACCTATGGCGACGCACCGTGCTTTGAAGCGGGAGATATCGCCCATGGTGTCAGACTTGACCTTGTAGATCCACATGTCTTTTATGACCACTCGGCCGGGGGGAAGGTCGACGAGTTCCTAAGTGCCGTTATCCATGAGGGAGGAGTATTCTTGCTGCATAGCGGCTTGCCAATTTGGGGCTTGCGCGCCGGAGAGAGCAGCGCGGTGGGTTTTCGGTTCCACACAGTCGCGGGCAAAAAGGAGAGCGACGGCGGAAGGCGAAGCTCCGGGCGGGATGTAATGTGGGCCAGTGATCAGATCGGGCAGGAAGGAGAGTTCGAAGATGTCCTCTTTGGCCTTGCCTTGTTTAAGGGCACACCACGCCGTGACAAGGACCGGTGGGTATCCAGCCATGTGAGCGACGAGGTCGCCGTAGCGGAGAGGGTGAGACCGGATGCGGGATGGACGGTCGTCCACATGAGTGGTGTGAGGATTGGGGAACGGGGTTGAGGTAGGGGGTAGGGGATCGATAGGGTGGGAGGTGAAGGGTGTGTTAGGCGGGTCGTCAGCATCATAGGCATCCGCGACGACCGAGTCAACCGGGGGGCGCGCGCCGAACCCATGGGTGTTCTCTTGGAAAATAACATGGACTGAGGTGGTGATGCGGCGGGTCTCGCGGTTGTAGATACGGTAGCCATAGGCGTTAGGTGGGTAGCCAACCATGACGCCCCGGAACGCTTTTTCGCTGAGTTTACGGCGCAGCTTGTCGGGCTCCTTGGCGAAGACGGTGCATCCGAAGACGCGAAATTTGGAGGCGTCTGGCGTTGACGACGTTAGGAGAGTGCGGGAACGCCGCCGGTTTGGCCTAGAGACCGACTGTAGGTACGGTTGCGCATGTACACAACCGTGTTGATAGCGCACAACGACACGAAGTTTGGGACGGTCATGCTGTGGAGCATCGAAGACGCATTGTCCCGGATCGTGCGCCAGGGTCGTTCGGCCTTGCCGAGCATGTGGTGGGCATAGGGAGCCGAGAATTGTACACCGACACCCATGCGAGCACACATCTGCCGGATCGGGGCACCCTCCAAAACATAGTCCGAGTCAAACTTGATGACGGGGGCAAATGCGCCGGACTGAGAATGATGGCGTGCATGTAAATGACGCAGTTTCACGAGGATGTTTTCAAGTTATGTGCACGTGTCATCTTTGGACTTCAAGAATTGTATCCACATGTAGTGTGTGTGGTGATCGATAGCGAGCAGGAGCCGCATATGTCAGAGGAAAGGTTCAACATGGGGCGGGATGGTTTCGTGCAAGGAGTGGTGTTGCAGGGAGTATCGATGGCTTTGTGGAGCAATCATGAGTCGCAAGAGACATTGTTTACACAGTTGGCGAACGGTGGGGTAGTTTGGACACCGTGGGTGTGCATAGCATGCAAGTTCTGCATAGTAAGATGTCCAAACCGGTGGTGCTACAATACGGGGTTGCACTAGGCAGTGAGGGCAACATTGTCGCCGGCACGAGTCGGTGAAGCCGCAGGGGGTCTTATGGGCAGCTATGCCTGGTCGGGCAAGAGGTAGAGGCCGTTGCCGGATGGCTTCAGCACATCCATTCATGTGGGCACCATAATCAGTCTGGTATCACTATCAGTGGGGAAAATGAATTCACAACCGCTATGTGATTGCATCCATTTGACATTGAGGAGGCGACCAATGTGCTAAGTAGAGTGAAAGGAGAGGTCACGGGTGCACAACGCATGAACTGTGTGGCGGAAGATCTGGCTTGACACCAAGAGGATGGAAAGCCGTACTATGCAACTGCCCTGAACATCAACACCGACCCCGCCAACGCGAAAGGGAGTAGGGGGCGGATCGAACGTAACTAATAAATCATGTCGAAACGCGATTAAGTTGATCGAACATGCGGAATAAACCACCCAAAACTGAGAGAGGTCACGACTTCGAGCGATGGAGGATGAGAACGCGACAGAGGTGAAGGGGACACTCACCTCAGTGTCATCGTATTCATTTGTGCATTCTTCGAGTGTGGGTAGGACGTCAACGTCGTCTATGGGGACGTCGCTCAGTAGTGTAGTGTGCGCAGAGGCAGAGCCACCAAGAGTGCCATATTCTTTAACACTCATCCTGCGTTTGGCGAGGGTCTCCTGCATAAGGGCGTCATCCGAGGCTGTGCAGGAGGAAATAATGTGGTTAAGGCTGCTACATGCGCTGCACTTGTTAGGTAGGCCACGACCACCACGAGTGCAATCACGAGAGTTGTGTCCGCGTCCGCTGTTAGAAGCGCGACCAGCAACAACAAACGCGGAGATGGGAGGGGCGGAAGTGTCTTGGGCTGGTAGGCCCGGAGCAGCGACTTCCTCGTCCATGTTGTGTGCCAGGTGGAGGATGCTGGCCATCACCTCGTCGGCGAAAAGGCGGTAGTTTGTGTTGAAGGCGTTGATGACGGACTGCTTGGCTTGTCCGAACGGTCCGTTGTTGGATACGCCACGCAACATGAGCATGCCTAGATTGTGGGGGTGGATGGTTGCATAACCATCAATGAGCTCACATATTTCATTGTAGTCGTCGAACGTGTGCCTCATGAAATGGACGTAGTCGGTCAGGGACTGCCCAGGGCGTTGCGTGAGCATGAGGTTGTCCAACCGAGGGAGAGAGAGAGAGAGAGAGAGAGAGAGAGAGAGAGAGAGAGAGAGAGAGAGAGAGAGAGAGAGAGAGAGAGAGAGAGAGAGAGCGCGCGCGAGAGAGAGAGAGAGAGAGAGAGAGAGAGAGAGAGAGAGAGAGAGAGAGAGAGAGAGAGAGAGAGAGAGAGAGAGAGAGAGAGAGAGAGAGAGAGAGAGAGAGAGAGAGAGAGAGAGAGAGAGAGAGAGAGAGCGAGAGCGGGCGAAGGACATGCAATCCAGCTTTTCACACAGGATGTCCCAAGCTGCAATGGCGCAGTCGGGGCGTGCAGCTGAAACGCACTTTATTGCCTAGTCAGCGCGCTTGTTGTCGTTGGCTACATGTAGCAAGAGTGTGTAGGCGTAGTGCTGGGCCCGCTCATCCAGCCAAGCGCCCGACTCGCGGATGGCTAGCTGGGGAATGAGATACGTTGCTTTGAGGGTGTTGCGAGACATGGTTTTGTGTGATAATCAAGTTGCTACACAGCAATGTTGGTCAAGTAGCATCGTGATAGTACGGCTGTGACTCAGCACTATGAGATGATAAGCCAATCAACAATAGAGAGGATTAGGTTGCTGATGGTGGCAAGTTGCTGAGCGTTATATATCATCTAAAGGCTCAGAATATATGTTGGCGTGTGCTCACCACAAGGTGAGTGCGTGTCCTGTGATAGGCAAGTGCTAGGCACTTGCTGAGGGTGAGATGACATGCAGTGTCACTCACCGAGTGTAAGCATTCCTTATTGCCCCCTCAACTCTGACAGGTTATGGGCCCTCTAGCTGCTAGTTGTTGGAGTCATTTGTCTTGACTGGAACCTAGAGCTTGCTTCTTGAAGAGTGGTAGACCTTTGTGGTGTCGCACGATACGTGAGGTGCGGCTGGCTCACAAAGTGGCTGGCTCTTGCTTGTGTTTGTAGCTTTACTTCGATACCCGGCTGGTAGCGACTTGTTTGTGTCGCTTGGAGCCGGCTTCAACCCCCGAACGCCGACTCGTGTGACGTGAAGATCGGCTTGCTTTTCTTTGTTATAGCTTGGCGCTTTCTGGAATTTTATCGCTTCCGGAGCTTGTCACCCGCCAGTTTCTTTTCTCGTGAAAGCCGATAGTGGTCCGGCTGAATTTTTGGAAAGGCATCTTACCACAAGTGTACTAGCACTCCTGTACGACGTCACTTGACCGACCTTCTGAGACTCGTTTCTGATTGCCTTGGCTGTATAGACTCCGGGAGTACAATTGCGTCTTCGGTCAGCCCTTTGTCGTCTCCTTTTCTGAGCCGTGTTGCCCGCCTCTTCACCGGTACTTGGTGCTTTTCTTGTTGGCATTATTCCTGATTTTCTGGTTCTCTTGCGAGCGCATCCGACGTACCTGATATGGACTCCGTGAAACTACCCAAGTTCAGTGGGGAGAGACGAGATTTTGACGTGTGGAAGAAACGTTTTCGTGCATTTGGCTTGATGCAAAAGTGGGCTCCGGCTTTGTCGTCGGATGGTGCCGCTTCCTCTCAACAACAAGTCGACATGTACTCCACATTGATTCTTGCGCTGCCGGAGGACGACCTTTCTATTATCGAGAATGTTAGCGAGGATGACAAGACCTGCGGCCACACTGCATGGACTGCGTTAGTCAATCATTATGAGGACGATGGTATTTACCGGTGTACGGAACTATTGCAGGACTTGGAGACGCCGCAAGCGGACGGCGAGAGCGGCATTCAATATCTGAACCGGTTAGTTCGACTGCAACGACAGCTTGCCCGAGTTGGGGACGTCGTCCACGACCGGCGTATCATCATGTACTTGGTGAAGGGCCTGCGCAGCGAATACCACTCCATCACCGACACGTGGGACGTACACGACCTCAGCATGGATACCGTCAAGCGTGATCTTCGTCAAAAGGGCATGCGCATCGAGAGTCGTGCGCAATCACATTCAACGGAGCCCCCAACGCCTACGGCTTTTGCAGCGTCTCATGATGACTCAACGACTGAACTTTTGAAGCGGCAAGTCTCCGAGCTCCAAGACCAACTGAAATCTCTTCAAGGAGCTGCGACTACTCGTCGTACCTCATATGGCAGAGGCGGAGCGAGAATCATTCGTGGTGTTTGCTATGGCTGTGGTAAGAAGGGCCATCGCAGGTCCGAGTGCCCCGTCAACAACACCGGAGGTAACTCTGCGCAAGTGGACTCCCCGGTTGCTTTTCCGGCGGTCATGGACGTGACAGCCAGCCCTGCGAGGCCATTCTCCGAGGCTCGACACATGTTCGAGCGCGATGGGGAAACGTGGATGTGGTTGGCCGACAGCGGCGCCAGCCATCACATGACTAGTGTGCGCCGTGACTTCTGTGAGTATCGAGCGCTCACCGACCGGCTTTGGGTGAAGGGTATCAGCGCCCGCGCTGTTGGAGTGGGCTCGGTCCGAATCATTGTGAAGGCTGAAGATGGAGAGGAGATTCCTGCCACTCTAAAGAATGTGCTCCACGTTCCTGAGCTATCCCGTCGTGCGTCGTGGTCTTACCATCGACTTTTCAGCCTCACCCAAGCTCGGCGACAAGGTCATTCTGTGGTGTTAGCTGATCCCGTGGACCACCTTCGTCTTCATGCCGGTCATGGTGGTGGCGTGGTGGTTCCGTTGGAGCGCGCGCATTTATTGGTGTGGTTGCCGGCGCGGGTTGCTTCGTTGAATCCTACCGCTTCGGTCGCCACTGCGCCATCGGAAAAACGGTTGTGGCATTCCCGACTCGGTCACCTTGGCGAGTCGCAATTGGACGGGCTCTTGGCCACTCAGGTGGAGGGTGTGGCGTTTCCTGCGTCGGAGAAGTTGGGCTTCTGTGAGACGTGTGCTGTGTGTAAGTCGCACGTCCGCCGTATCTCTCGTGAGCCGGCTGACCGGAACGTTGGTGTCTTTGAGGTCCTCGGCTTAGACTTCTGCGGTCCTATGAGTGTTCCATCCTTGGGAGGACGACGGTACAGCTTGTGTGCGGTTGATTTCCGGAGCCGTTTCATGCTGCATGATGCGGTCCGCTCCAAGGATGAGGCTCCCGCCTCGTTCCGTCGCATGTTGACTACCATCCGTTCTCTGGGGCACACGGTTCGTCGTCTTCGGGTGGACAATGACACGGTGTTCTTAGGTGCTGCCTTCCGAAACCTCTTGGATGAGTTCAACATCGCTGTGGAGATCACTGCCCCTTACGCGCATTGGCAACATGGCCGTATTGAGCGGCAGTGGGGGACATTGGTCCCGATGGCGCAGTCAATGATCCGGCAAGCCGCGCTGCCTAAATCGTATTGGGCTTTAGCGATGGCCGCTGCGGTGCATGTCCGCAATCGTGTGCATAGTAGCGGAGCCGGCGGTGTACCTTTCACCTTGGCGACCGGTAGACGAGCTGATCTGAGCTCCATGCGGGTCTTCGGCTGTCCGGCCTATGTCCACGTTGACAAGTCTCAACGCCGCAAACTTGACGATCGCGCGTGGAAGGGTGTCTTTGTGGGCTATGCTTCTGAATCACCTGCGTGGTTGGTGTACAATCCTGCTACTCGTCGGGTGGTGAGCAGCCGCAACGTGGTGTTCGATGAGGCTGCAGTCCTCTCCATGGGGGAGAGCAATGCGGAGCAACGCAATGATGATGAAGAGGACAGCATCCCGCGCACCATGTGTAGCGAAGAACCGGATACACCTTCGGGGGAGTCGCCGCTACGGGAGTCGCGGCAGCATTCCGGGTCGACGGAAGAGGAACGGGACATGCATTCGGGGGAGACTCCACGGCCAAGGTATAATCTTCGATCCACTGCTGCACCACAGCAATGCGTACCCAGTCCAAGGTATAATCTCCGTTCAGCGGGCGCTTCGGGAGATGGATGGACTGCGGGAAGTGCCGCAGCTATTAAGTCAGCCAGCAGCCCGACCGTTCAAGAGCCGGTGTCATACAAGCAAGCGCTGAGGAGTCCCCAATCGGGGGAGTGGGAGGCAGCTATCAAGAGCGAGTATGACTCACTTGTATCTCGGAAAACCTGGACATTGGTCCCTTGTCCTGCCGGTCGCAAACTCGTAGATTCCAAGTGGGTGTTCAAGCTGAAGCGCGATGCCAATGGACAGATTGCAAGGTACAAAGCAAGACTTGTGGCTCGCGGGTTTACTCAGGAGAAGGGTGTGGACTACCACGAGACCTTCGCTCCCACAGTGAGGGTGATCTCTATTCGAACGTTGCTCGCGCTTGCTGCTTATAATGATTGGGAGGTGGAGCAGCTTGATGTGGTGACGGCATTTTTGGAGGCCGATATCGAGGAGGAAATCTACATGAGGCAGCCGGAAGGATTCCGTCACTTCGACATCAATGGAGAGGAGCGAGTGTGCTTGTTGAAGAAATCATTGTATGGCCTCAAGCAAGCTCCAAGGAACTGGAATAAGACCATCACAGCATGGCTAGAGGGGTATGGCTTTACCCAATCCAAGGTGGATCCCGGCATTTACGTCTTCATCAAGGAGGGTGAGCTTTATGTCTTGGCGTTGTACGTGGACGACAGCATCATCGTCGGACCAGCGGGTAGCTTCATCGTTGGGTTCAAGTCGGCTTTCGGCGAAAGGTTCAACGTGCAAGACCTCGGTCCAGTGTCTTGGTTGCTTGGCATGACAGTCGAGCGTGATCGTGGCAGCCGCACCATCAGGATTGGACAACAGCAATACGTCTTAGATATGTTGGAGCGCTTCAACATGATGGGCTGCAAGCCAGTGGGCTCACCTATGGCGGTCGATGCTTTGAGCAATTGTGTGGAGACGTCGACATCAAGGTTGCCTCCCGGTCTAGTGCCGTACCAAAGCTTGATCGGCAGCTTGTTGTATGCTTCCGTAAGCACACGGCCCGACATCACCATGGCTGTTAGCCACCTTAGTAGGTACATGTCCGACCCCTCTCAGTCACATTGGGAGCAAGCCAAGAGGGTGCTTTGCTACCTCAAGGGGACCGCAGAGTCGGTGTTGATGTACGGTGGCGCACCCTCATCAAAGCTGGTAGGATGGTCAGAATCTGACTACGCGAGTGATATTGGCGAGCGGCGCTCTCGCACGGGGTATGTGTTCATGCTCAACGGTGCAGCGGTAAGTTGGATTTGTAGGGTTTTGGAAAAGCCAGCGGCAACAAACTGTGGCGTTGTCGACAGCGGAGGCAGAGTATATGGCGCTGACTGCGGCCACTCAGGAGGCGATGTTTTTGAAGCAACTACTCCACGAGTTTCACCAAGACTCCGGGTCTCCCATCACAATTCACGAGGACAATCAGAGTTGTATTGCACTCAGCAAGAATAGCATGACGACCGGACGCAGCAAGCACATGGACGTGAGGTACCACTTCTGTCGGGAGAAGGTGGAGAGCGGAGACATCGAGGTGCAATATTGTGCGACGGAGAACATGCTTGCTGATGTGCTTACCAAGCCATTAGTGAGTGCAAGGCATAGCAAGTTGTGCAATGCCATCATGGGATTGCCTGCGTAGCAAGGGGGAGTGTTGCGAGACATGGTTTTGTGTGATAATCAAGTTGCTACACAGCAATGTTGGTCAAGTAGCATCGTGATAGTACGGCTGTGACTCAGCACTATGAGATGATAAGCCAATCAACAATAGAGAGGATTAGGTTGCTGATGGTGGCAAGTTGCTGAGCGTTAGATATCATCTAAAGGCTCAGAATATATGTTGGCGTGTGCTCACCACAAGGTGAGTGCGTGTCCTGTGATAGGCAAGTGCTAGGCACTTGCTGAGGGTGAGATGACATGCAGTGTCACTCACCGTGTGTAAGCATTCCTTATTGCCCCCTCAACTCTGACAGAGGGAGAGGAAGTTGAGGAAGTTCCTCTTCCACTGCTTGAAGTCCGAGTTTGGCCCCATGGTGGGGACGGACATTTTATGGACAGGTTGAGGGCGTCCTTGTCGAAACCGGTTGCTTCATGGGCATCGCGGCCGACGACCACTGGGTCAATGGTGGGGCGGCGGCCCCCACGTCCGTTGTGTGCTCCACGATGGGCATGGGAGGAATGCTGGCCGGCATAGGGAGCATGCGGGCCACCACGGAATGGAGAGTGGCCTTGCACTGCCAGGGGCAGGCCGTATGGGTGCGGCTTGCCACGCGGCGAGGGGACGTGGTGCGGGCGGTCCGTCGGAAAGAGGGGTCCGTGGGTAGGAGGGGGGTAGCCGACAAGAGGGCGCGGTGGGGGTGGTGGTAGGGTGTTCACATGGGGGTCGTCGTGCGGTGCGTCGCACTGCGCATCACGGCAGCGCTGAGCAGCAGGAATGACAATAATATGAGCCGGAGCAGCAGCGCGTCCGGACGGGCGTTGATGAGCGCCATTTGCTCGAGGACAAGAGCGAGCGTATCATGAGCTGAGGCGAGAGAGCTATGCTGAGAGCTAAGGTTAGGAGAAACAACATGCGCGAGGGGCGGAGAGTCGGCGGAACGACTTTTGATGCCATCACGGTAGACGAAGGAAAAGACATAACGACAGGCAATGGTAAGAACTACTAGCCCGACTTGTGCCTAACATTGGTTTCAAAGAGACGGCCCGATGCCCGCCGACCCCTCGGCATGTAGCCCCGGGGTGTCTCAAAGTGCCTCTTCTGTATCCTCCACTGACTGTGGGGCACAAGTCTGGGCCACGGCCATGTCATGTGGAGCGATGCATTGGCGGTTGAGTCGCTAGATAAATATATAAACTAGTTAAGCTAGGGCTGTCGTGCACCATGTGTATGAGTATTCACCCAGTAGTGCGCCCCCCCTTCTCCAGCTTAGACATGTGTGCACCTTATCCACACACAACGAGTGCGTCGGTGTGGGTGGCTGTCTGGTATCCTCGGGCAGCTTACTTAGGTGGTGTGGTGTGGTGGGTTTTAACGCGCATTTTATACTGGCGATACCGCCGACTACAAGGTGAAAGTACTAAGTTCCTATGTGAACTTGCCTTCTTCGGGAGAGGTGGCGATCGCAGCTCGCCGAGCCAGGTTGTCGCGCGTGAGTGACGTGAGACGGAGGCCCATAACTTGTTGAACCGTGCAAACACGATCAGTATCGAAGGTAACTAACGCAAACGTAGTTGCAGTCACAATCACGCAAATAGGACATTCACAAAAACAACTAGCCCGAGGCGTGGTGTCGGGACAAGAGAAGTGAGTGGGTTGTAGCCTAGCGACAACTTCGTACCGAATCAAACAGGTTATCGGTATGTCCGATCTAGAAATGTACCAATCATATCTAAAATAGCTTACAGTAGCTATTTGCAACTAATAACTAAAAGGTGTTACTTACAACATGAGCAGACTGGGAAGCACACTTACATATTGAAATTGCCGGCAACATTAGGCTTACACCCATTATTTTACGTTAGCAATTTACGACCTTGCTTTACAACTTCTTTGCGACTTGATATCCCGGTTACCGTTCCGAAAGGTGATGACGAGGAGTTTGTCGTCTCTCGCATCTGTGCTCTATGCATTAAATCGTTACGCGGACGTCGAGGCAAATATTTGCGCTTCATAACGCACTTGAGTCATTTGTGATGACGATATTCCATATGTTTGGCACCGGCTAACGAAGCACACCGAACAATTGCGTTACAAGACTTCTTGGAGAGGCCCCAATGGCACAGATTTGCCAAGACTCAGGCGTACATTGACTTCATGCACGCTCACCTAGCGCGCATTCATGAGTCCCATTGTTTGCTTGAGCAAAGAAGCCTAGACCACGGAGGTGAGCCTCGCGGCTGTCCTCAAGATCAGTGAAGAGGGGGAGGCTACGAGTGTGACTAGTACAATCTTGTAATAGTACATCGCATGGCATTGTACATGTACTCGTTACTAATTCCAATCCGTGCTTTTCCATCGGAAGGACGTATATCGTGGGTACGTCGGTACTGCAATTTAGCGAGGGTTCTTGTGCGTACTATGTTACCAGTACTTCCCGGTACGTACATGTACGCATAATATATCTAACTAGCTAGACGACGCGGTGGACGAGGTTCCCAATGCTAACCGGGGCTCCCAATATTGGACGAGCCGCGTCGCTAGTCTGTTAACGACCGTTGAAGAGCCCTAGCACCCGACACGTAGACCAAGCGAGAGCACGTGCAAGATAGCTAGGCGAAAGCTACTTAAGCCTAGTGCAGTAGAGAGAGGTAACATAACCTTTTAACAATTCCTTTGTCCAATAGCAATCCATTGTCAATACACTAAACAATTAAGCATCTTCACATCTCTCCTTCCATTGGCACTGCCACTTGCGGAGACAGCGACAACAAAAGCAAAACATAAAATATTGGTAATTGCAGTTAGCTCGCAGAAGGCCAATTACCACATAACGGTCTCGCTCATATACATGGGTAGTATTTCCGTTGCCACGACTATAGGGACTAGTATCTGCCGTAGGTGGCTGTGGTGGGTGCCCGCGGGGCTGCCCTAAGCTCGCGCTAAGTCGCTCAAACTGCGACATTATTAACCCGTGCGCGGTCGCTTGCGACCTTTCTATCGTTGTGTCCATGAGCTCGACAATTTCATAGCGAATAGTAGCCATGGTACTATCCAGAGTAGTGGGAGCGACATGATCTTTACCGGGAGTGGACCAGGAGGCATGTGTGCGAATCATTTTGCCGCTGCTCCGTGTGGTGGGCGCCGGCGGCGGCGGCTGCTTCCGTTCATACATGCGTAAAACGTCCGTTTCGACTTTTCTCACATGTGTTTTCTCGTTCTATTACCGCGTGTATGGTGCTTATAAAGGTGAGTGAGGGCTCATAACCTCTTGTCGGAGGTGCCCGTGAGACGTTAGGTGAGTCGACAAGTGTGTGCGCAGCGGCGTTGTGATGATGATGATGATGATGATGATGGTGGTGGTTATACGGAGACCTAAACATCAGCAAGACACACAGCTGCTTATATCTTATTGAAAAAAAATCTTAAAAGAAAAAGCATTGGAGGCCACCAAACAAAAAGAAGAAAAGAGGAAAAAACTTAAGCCCGAGGAACAAGAAGGGATACCACAGCGTCAACACTGCCCTCCTGAAAAGCGTCGCGGAGATAGGAACCCAGCGTGCCATGAAGAGCAACAGAAAGACGTTGCATGAATTCACGTCGCACATCCCCCCAAAAACGCCGAAAAGGAACATAAGTAGATCGACGAACGAAATGATGCATACGGACATAACTGTCATAGCGCAAGGAGCGAGAGTCAGCAGCACCCATGCCACGGAAGCGACGAACTCTGCCACCAAAACAGCCAAGCGATCAACCAACTCAACCGTCACCGGCGCCAACCGGCTCCCATCCTCCATGGCGAAGGGGCAGTAGTCATGGATCGACTGAATCGAAGGCGTGCCAAGCAAAGCAAAAGTGCGGAGGTCCGCATCAAGTTTGCCATGCTGAGCTCCCAATGCAAGGCTGCCACGGAGTGGGAGACGAGCACCTATACGAGGAACATTGGTGTTCGTGCGAGCACTTGTAACCGTCAAATCAACAATAAGATGACGGTGCGGAGCCATGAAGTCTAACCAAACCACATCCCCAGGGCGATCTCGAGAAGCTCCCGACCGAATACGGCGGACCTCCAACCGCAAGTCCCGGCCCTTGGTAGCCCCCGCTTCAAGCATGAACTCTTCAAGCACGTGGACAATACAGTCTTGGAGTTGAATGATATACCAAGAGCACGGGCACCGAGGGACATGGTCCATGAGCATAGCGGTTGTTGAGCGCTCACCCGACATAAAGATGCCCGATACCGTCGACGAAGATCCATACCGCGGGACCCTGAAGGAGCCTCATTGCATTGGGGGCACTTTCGAACATGAGAGGCGCGCTCCGCGGTCAAGCCAAGCACCCGGTGGGCTGCCATCGTATAGCAATCGGATGGCACCTTGAAATTGGACTCATGTGAAGCGAAAAAGAGAGCCAAAGCCCCGCGACCCGTACCCGAAATCACCATCATATAGTCCGGTGGGGAAGGTCTGCAAAACGCCAAGAGGTCAAGGTAGGCCCGGGCAAGAAGAATGCGCGAAATACCCCGTTGAATGTGGCCCCTAGAATCTCCCAAGCGAGTGAGAGCATCTGGAGTCGGAAGTTGTAGGCAAGTCAGTTGGGTAGCGGGTGCCACCGCATTGTTGACCGGAGATACCACCAACTCGACATCGGGCCCGGCATAATCGGAAAGGTTTTGGTTCAGTGTGTTAGTCAACACCACGAGATCCGATTCCGAAAACCCGCCTATAGTGGAGTTCGAATCATACGAATTGCGCAATTGGACCGCCCACGGTAAAGTAGAAGTGGCAACATTCAGTAGTTCTTGTCGGATGAGACCGTACAAAGGACCTAGTGACTCGGAATCGTAATCAGTATTCATGTTGGCGAGGGTCGCAGTGAATGAAGCATAGTGAGCAGATTCAGCGTCGAGCTCGAGGGACGGTACATTAAGCCTCCCAATCTCCGCATGGAGGGAAAGCTGTCGTTTAGCACAATTTAGTTGATCGAGTGTATGTGTGTATATATGCTTGTATCTTATTCATATGTAGTTGGTCAACTAGACGTCGAGGTTCTTTTTTCCGCCGCCGCCACCGCATGCGCATGTGCGGCTGAGCTTGGGTCGGGAGCCCGCGAGCACGAAACTTGGTAGCGGTGAGCGTGACGCTTGCCCGCCTATTCGTGTTTGCTTTTGTCTCGGCGCTCTCCAACGCTGTGGCAGCGCGCGGTACATGTACATAAAGTTCTCCTTTTTATCGTCCGCGGTCACTCGCCGTCAGCGGCTCCGGTGCGTTTTATTTGTACCATCGCCAGCGTGACCCTCCCGGGATCTTTCAGTCGTCGCTCGACCCGCGACCGGGTACAACTGCCCGTACCGCCCCTATTATCGGCATCCTCGAGATCATTGGCCGCTACCAGTACCGCTACAACTTTCGCCCGCGCGTGGTTATCCCCTTCAAGAAGGCTCAAGGCATCGGCATCACGCGTCATCGCTATCCTTGTACGTGTACTACAACTTCAGTACTTCTCTCAGCCCGCTAACTTCATTCTAATCACTACCCGTACTCGGATCCCGCTATTTGCAAGGTCATCCTTTATTGCTTTGCGCGCCCTACTATACGGCGTTGTATGACGGAGTTTCCATCCGATTCTTGCGGTGATTGGTACACGGGTACCAAACAGCTTCTTTGCTCTTTTCTTGAGCATCTCCATCGCGGGCTCCAAGGCTCCCCACAACATGCAACGCGAGGTTAGGGGCGCGAAGGACCGGCATCGAGGAGCCCACCACGTCGGCGGCGAATCTTCCCTCCAAGGCACGCCACAGCGCCACCTCGGGCGCCTTCCGGTATAGTCCAAGCCACATACCCCCCCCCCCCCCCCCCCCCCCCCCTTCTTCGACCCCGCGTGCTCTACTTATTTTAGGACGCGACACACGTGCCACCCCAGATGGCCGCCGCAGCGACCCGGCCGGGACATAGTCATCGGCGTCCTCCGCCGCCACCTTTAGGTCGGTCGCCCGGCGGTGGGGCCGGGTCGTGCCTTATGGCCCCCACCCCGGTTGACCTTCCAACATCATCACCTAATGCTCAAGCGCCTTCGCATGCCTTACGACCTGGCAATACTCCGTCTCGGTTTTTACCCCCCGTTCCCACAATGCGCTCCCCCGCTCCTTTGAGGTGCGTTGGTTGATCCGCGTCGTTCCCGACCCCTCAAGCGTTATGCGCCCATCTAAATTCCCCTGCGACAACGTGCACCATCGCGCCCGACAATTGCCCAATTGTGGATGCCGATCGCGACCTTCTCGCGCCGTGCACTTTTTGCGGACGATGCTTTCGGAGCGGTGGCCTTAGTAGACACCAACATTCTTGCTCTCTCCGCAATACTACGCCCTCCCAACCACCGGTATGCGGTGCTTCGCTTCCGCGCGGTCGGCCGTCCCCGCCGCATCCCCAGTCCTTGCCCCCCGCCGTCCAATAGTGCCTTGACCATGGGGCCACTGGTGGGAAGAAGTCCAAAGCCTTCTGCGAGTCCTACCTCCTTTCCTTCCGATCTAGTACGTCCTCGAACGGCGTCCCCCCTTCGGTGGTACGCCTCGTCAAGCCGGTCTTCGAGGAGCTTGTCGGTTGCGTTTTGTCTTTCCGCGGTAGGGCCACCCAAGGGGCTTCCGCGGAAGCGGCTTGGGCGGCGTTCCTCGCTTAGTTTTGCGCCCCATGGCTGATTTCACTTATGCGGGACATCTGCCCCCTGACCCGGTCGCTGATTACCGTGACAACCGCTGAGCCCATTGGGCGTCCGGAGATCTCGATACATTGTTTTCCGCCGCTCGCGCTCACGCATCCCTTACCAATGGGCGGGCACCGCCACCTACCTCACTTTCGAGGGCCGGTACCGACCCCATCTCCCCTTCGCAACCCTTTCATAACGGCGTCTCGGCCAAGGTCGCCATCCGAGCGGCTTGTCTAGCTGCGGTTGGGGAGTACCGTCGTGCTATGGAGTCCCTAAGCTCTAGCCCCGTTGCAAGTGGTCGTGGGGTGCACGAGGAATTATCACGGTTGCACCCACAAGATGATGACGACCTCGCGGACGTGTTGCCGGATCCCTTCTCCCTCCCTCGTTTCAAACTCCGTGCTTCGTAAGTTGATATTATGGAGGTCGTTGCTAGATACCCTCGAAAGTCTAGTCCTCACGTCGACGGTTGGAGGTTTGAAACTCTTCGCGCGTTGGGTTCCCCTTGCACTCTCACCGGTTTAGCCGAAGCCATCGTGAGCAAAGAGGTCCCACCAGGCGTTGCCTCATTCCTTGCTTCTGCCACACTTATCCCGCTAGACAAGCTTGATCCCGAACAACGACGCGCACAAGAGCAAGAACTTCGCGACCAAAAGGGGACGTTGCGCCCAATTGGAATTGGCTCCGTTTTAGTTCGTTTCGCGAATCGCGCGCTTCTCGCCGTAATTGGTGACGAATTGTCTCAATGGTTGGCTGCTTGGCACCAATTTGGGGTTGGCGTCCGCGGCGGGGTTGAGATCGTAAAGTTCATGATTCGAGCCGCGCTTGACACTTCACCGGACTGAGCGGACATGCAAAGCGACGCATCCAACGCGTTCAACGAGTTCTTGCGACGTCCCTTGCTTGAGGAGTTGTCAGCAAATCCCGCGCTTCGACCGTTGCTCCGCGTCGCTACTATGTTGTATGGCCGTCCGTCTACCTTGTACGTTTACGACTCATCAAATGCTCACGGCCCGGCCATGCGCATCCCGAATACCCGTGGAGTCCATCAAGGTTGCGTTCTCGGGGCCATGTTCTTCGCAATAATTGCCTCCCGGGTATACAAACAACTGGCTGCGATTGCACCGAACGAATCCGTTGTCTGCGGTTATTCCGATGATGGGCACTTCTTGGGACCCCCTGCGTCTCTCGTGGCTATTGGCGATGCTATGCCGGAGGTGTATGCTAGCGTCGGCCTCACAGTAACCATCCGCAAAAACTGTTTGTATTCCCCATTGGGTGTCGGTGATGCTTTCAATAACTTACCCAACGGCCACATCATACAAGGAATGATATCTCCACAGAAGGGACGAAAGTATTGGGGGGGCCAATGGGTACATCCGATTTTGCTCGAGACGTGTTCGAAACGGCCTTAAGTAAGTATGAGGCCTACGGCGAACGTCTAAGGGGTCTAGCGGCTCACCGGCACTTTCACACTGCGCTTCGTATCCGTCAACATTGCAACCGCCGCTTCGGAAACTTTGCCCGTACAGTCCCCCGAGGTCTTGGCAGGGGCGAGGGCTACGGTGACACCGTCGTGACCTTCCTCGAGCGCGCTGACAATGCCACCCTAGATGTGGCGGCTGAGATATTGGGCCTTCCCGCAGCTAGCCTACCCCGCAACACTCGCCCCGAGATGTCTCATCCCATACGTTTCGGAGGCATGGGGGTGGGGGACTTGGTTGCCTTGGCGGATGCGGCCTATGTCGGAGCGGCCGGTTTGGCAGTGGGCTCACCTATCCGTTTCCTTACAGCACAAGATACTCGCGTGCGCAGGGATTCCCAAGACGAAGTTCCGATTGAGCCGACCATGTATGGACGGTTAGCGACTGCTATGACCACAGCGGTGTCCCGAAGGCATGGTACACCGGACGGAAACGACGGCGACAACGAACCCATGTGATCGTTAGAACTCGCTTCGTCGTGGGCGCGCCTAGATGATGCGTGCGGTTCTCACGCTCTCGCCGAGTCTGAACCCTTGATAGCCACAGCCTTAGCGATGCTCCCCCCGCAACGTCCAACGGTAGATCGCGCAGGCTGCGTAGCCGAAGCCCGATCAAACAACGAGCAGATTGCTCGGTCCCTTGATGACCTACCCTCGCTCGTACCCCTTTTTGCGTTTGCCACGGACATCTTTCCAAAGCTACAAGCCGACATCAGTGAGCGCATCAACTTGCTTCGCTTCGCGAAGCTCGCTCCCACGTTTTCCAACCGCGCTCGGTCGGAGTCTAGGCGTTTTGTATCTCGTCTCGGCCACGGCGCCCTTGCGTTTTTGGCTTCGGACCCGCCTACTTCGGGTCGCCTGGGCGAGCTCCGTGACAAGTTCCCTGAGCACTACGACGCAGTTTTCCCCGTCGCGGTTTGTCGCATCTTCGGCCGTCCCTCATCCCGCATCCTCTCTACTCTACGCTCCCCCACTGCTTGTGCTTCTTGCCATCTCTCCGTTCAAGCTATGCGGGGTGCGTTCTCGTCGGCGGGTGTGTCGGTAGTGACATGTCGGACGATGCGTGGGCCACTGATTTTGCGGACCATTTGGCTCGATGCGGCGGAGATGCTTCGGTCCACACCGCTCACTCTTGGGGAGTGACGGCCCTTGCGGAAATCATCTCCGAGGTTCGTGGCGCACCCGGGGTTGGCGTCGAGGTTCTCACAGATCCCACGATGTTAGTTCAACTCCTCAACGACAACGACGGTCTCCCCGCGGATGTGGGTGTCTTGCACTATCACGGCATCCGAGGCTCAAAACTTTCCCTTGATGTCGTGATTTTCGGTTTGTTCGGCGTTTCTAGCCCCCCGTCACCCGAAGTCGCTCTCCGTCATGTTGAGAAGACCAAGTTCGAGAAGTACTCGGAGGGGGTGAGGAGTCGCCCCGATATTCGTTTCACTCCCTTTGCAGTCACGGAATTTTATACTCTCGGCGGCCACGCCACGGCTTTCTTTACGGAGCTAGCCAAGCAGGCAGCCGCATCTAAAGGGATGCATGTGGGCAAGTTGTTGGCCTCCTGGCGTCGAAAGGTCTCTCTCGCCGTCCATGTTGCTCACGCGGACAACGTCTTGCGCGGTTTGTCCGCCGCTGCGGACGGCGTGGAGGCCGCTTCTTCCCCGGCTGGGATGCTTTCTCCTGCCACGGCGCTCTTCACCCGCGCCATGGGCCGCAAGCGTCCCCGTGCTTCCTCGAGCGGCGCGTGAGGCGCCGCTTGTCGCCTCCACGTGTTGCATTCTTGGCGTGGCCTGGGAGTTTCCTTAGTTTAATTTGCTAGGTTTGTGCACAATGTAGTGCTTTCCTTTTGCCGTGCTTTGGATTCCGTGATCCTCTTGTCACTCTTGCCCTTTTGTTTCCCCTCCCACTTTTCCTGTCCGTGCTCATCTTCTTCTTCTTGTAATCAAGGTTTTCAAGTAGACGTAATGACTGATATATAACGTTCACAACTGTGAACGTACATGCACTGATAATGATGCACTGAAATACGGCGTGCTCATCTAGTTTTTCTTGTAACCAAAAAGGCAGGATGCACTGAAATACGGCGTGCTGTGGTAGTCCGCCCAGCCCCGCCTCCCCCCAAGCGCGAGTTCCCAAAGCAGCTGCTGACCATACTCGTCGACCTCTTCACCGCGTTGTATCGCTACATATAATTCGAGGTCAGTGGGATTCAACGGAACCAGTCACAGTGCCGCTTATTCTCACAGCGTAGTAAGGGTGTATATTTTTTGGGACGAATGGCCAATCCAATGGAAGACACATACTGCTATCAGTGTACCAGGACTTGGTCTGGGACCGAGCACGCTCCGAGGACGGACGCGGACTCGGGCGAGCGCCTGTGCCCCGTTTGTGGCAGCGACTTTGTCGAACTGGTCGCCCCTCGCACGCATCAGGCTGAAGGGCAGCAGACCGAGGCCACCAATGGAGAGAGTCTTGGCATGTTTCAGGGTAGACAGTTTAACCAGGTCGTGACTCTCCCCAGCGGCGAGACAGCCACGGTTTCGGTGCGTGTGGTAACGGCGCCGTTCGGGCCACAAGGCGCGGGGTCTCTGTCGGCCGAACAGTTGCAAGGCATGCTGCCGCCTGGCGCCGCAGTTTTAGGCTTTGGTCACAGTGACGGTAGCGGCTTCGGCTCGCCGTTTCCCATTAACTTCGGGGACTTTGTTGCCCCGGGCGGTATGGAGGAGATATTGGCCCAACTGGCCGAGCAGCACCAGCCGAGAAACGACCCCGCTTGCCGAGAAGTGGTGGACGCGCTTCCCAAACTCGAGGTACGCCCGCGCGCCGTTCCACGAACATATCATCCCAGCCAACCTCAAACTTGAGGTTCCATCAGTTTTGCCCGCTTCTTTTGACAGCTGGTGGCCCTGCTTGTGCCGCGGTGCGCAGGTGCCAGCTCATTACCTGGGTACCAACCGGGCTGCGGACTCAAAGTATGCTTGCTGTCAGTCTGGAGAGCCCTGTAGTGTCTGCCACTGCAGCTTCAACGCTGGCGAAAAAGTGACGCAGCTGCACTGCCAGCACTGCTTTCACCCCAACTGCATATTGCCGTGGCTCGACACGCACAACACTTGCCCTATCTGTCGAGCTGAACTGCCGCGAGTCGTGGCGCCCGTCCCCCCTTCGAGCACCGAACGAGGCGACGGGGCGGCAGAGTCGGTGAGCCTGCATCCGTCCCACCCTTGACCTGCCTGTCCCAATGGATACATCACTCTGCTTACCCATCTTTCAACCTATAACTGACCCTATGTCCACCCATTCACTGTAACAGGGGGAGGCCGGTCCCAATATTTCAGTAGCTGCAAGTGGCAGTGCTCCTACTTCCTCTGTGGGTAACGTATCTCACCCACCGGCAGGAAGTGCGGTGAATGCCAGGGGCCCGGACGTGGCTGCGTCTGACAGTGGGGTGAGAGATGGGCCCTCTGGTGCAGGTGAGTCTCTACCTCCTTTATAGAAGCACACTTAACTGGCGTTATTACGTGCGTCCTCTTGGGCGGCCTTATGCCCAGAGCTGCAGTTGTGGGTTAGTTGTTGAGACCTTCTGTGTGTGTGGAGTACAGGTGATGTGGAAGGTGGAGCGGCAAGCGGTTTATTGAACAGACGCAGTGGGCACGAGCAGCTGGATGTGTTGCAGCCGAGCACAGAGCAGGATTCGCGTGTTGAGGGGGCAGTGGAAGACGACGATGCAGAGGACAACAGTGCGGCGAGTTGGATCGGGCGAGCTGCATCCTGGATGGCCAGGAGCGCATTTCGCAGGGGATGAGCCCAATGACGCCGCAATTGGTCGTTCTCATATAGGAGAGTTAAAGCGGCACGATATACAGGCTGCTGAATGAAGCAAGTATGATATCCGGTTGTGTTGGTGAGGGTTAGGATGTTTGTGGGCCTTTAGTTTTTGCGGTGGTTGTTCGCTCATGCGGATTATTAAGGGTTGGCGAGGCAGCGGGATTTGCTGGCCACTATAGATGCGAATGCACGCAAATATGCCAGCCTACTGGGTTAGAGTGAGGGCATAGAGTGCCGTAGGCGACGGACATGGCGATTGAATTCGATGTTTACACGGCAATATAATAAACTTGCAACAAAATGAGGCCCGTGTGCAGACACACACCGCAGCCAGCCCGTCATGGTAAACAGAATCGCCAATCACCTGTGCCAGGCGTAATTGTAGCTTGGGGGGAGGTGAGAAAGGCGGTGGTCCAGAGCTGACCGAGGATTGTGTAAGGATGGAAACCCGATGAGACCGGGATCCTCCACCCCCGTCTCTGCAATTTGCCGCGCCTGCTGGATCCTCTCCACTGCGCACAGCACCGGAAAAACCACATGCACACGTTTCAAGCCACTGCCTCCCGCTCTCACAATTGATCTGTATGCACAAGAGCTGTCCAGGCACCATCTCATGCAGGCATGCCCCACCTTGATCTTCAGGCCAGAAAGGGATGGGGGGAACCAGCCCGGCGTCGTTCATCGGACGACCTGCACGGGAGAACTGCGACATGTGCTCCAAGTAGGCTGTATCGGCATACTCGGCTGGGTAGGGTGGAATCTCTTGGGAGAACTGGTACCTGCAGAAACACAAGACACGGCACGTAGTATTTTCAGGCGACTGATGACAGCAGATATTGGGAATAGCAAGCGCTTCGCATGTGCTCCAAAAAAGGGGGTGACTGTTAGGGAAGTAATGAGGTGCACCTGGCTTCACGAGCACGCTCCTCTCGTCGACTCTGACCCCAAGACTCGGAGTGTGGACCCCTGACACCAGGCACTCCATCCGGCCCAGGCAACTCCATCGCCGGCGGGGGTTGCCACTCTACTTCAGGCGACGGTGCACGTTCGGCGTAGGGAGGGTGCGCACTGCTGCCCGCCTACAGTGGAAAAGTAAATACCGAGTGAAGGTTAGCGAACGTTTTTCAGTCAGAAATGAAACCTAGAAAGACAACAATCACAAAATACTCCCGGACGTCGATGCCCACTCATCCAGATGTAGGGAGTCACAAGACAGCACAGTCACCAAAAGGATGGGAGGAGTGTCGCGTTTGCCCCCTAAAAAAATTAAAAAAATATGTTTATCAACATCTTATCAAGACCATGCCTACTTGTAAACTTGCAAGTGTGTGTGTGTGTGTGTGTGTTGAAAGGGGGGGGGGGGGAGGGGGGGGGGGAATCATTCAGCCCATGGTAGCGGCTGATTTTTCAGATGTGGTATGATCCATTGGAGAGTAGAACTGCAAGGACATAATCAGCTTGCCTGGTTTAAAGTCATGGCACAGGTGGTGTCCTACAGTACGTTGAATGCACAGGCGAGGTGGTGTGGGGAGGGGGGATAATCTCCACAAACTACATTACCACTGGCTGTGCGTAAACAAACAAGACAACCTATATCGGCACAGTCAGCTACAGCCCCACCTGCTGTCGCGACCAGCGGGGCCCTGCGGTGGCCCCACCATACTCGTACCATGAAGGGTGCTGTGGGACAGCCGCCCTCCACGCTTCACTATCCATGCCATCGTAGGGCGACCAAGCGGTCCACTGCAACGAGCAGAGCCACAAATCAACCTAAAAAGAAAAAACATATTCATGACTATGTGTGGAAACCTCATGCAACAACCCCACAAGAATAGTACGCACACTGGACCCCCTCCCGCTGTAGTCACGACGACCATAAGGCTGGATGTCCTCTTGACTGTCGGGCCAGACTGGACTCTGCATGTTTAGACCCGCGAGCACATGATAAGAAGAATACGCCGCCCGCTAATTTGTTGTGTGTGTGTGTGTGTGTGTGTGTGTGTGTGTGTGTGTGTGAGAAGTGCTGGTTTGTACAGCAAGTCGCGCCTGTTCCCCCTTCCCTTCTCCCCAAACACATATAGACAAAGTGCCACACCTCATGCCAACTGCGCCGATGATTGACAACTCCACCTTCTCTGGCGTAGGCTTGAAATACTCGATCACGAGCGTCTGCATCCAATGCGCTCTCCTAAAATAGATGCCACAAGTCGTCACTTATACTGATAGCAACGTGCGCATCACATGCCATTTCTCTCCGGCCACGAGATGTGTGCGACACTTTACATACCGTCTTCGGAAACATACGCCTTTCGGCGTCCAGCTTCTCATGGAGAACGCCGCCGCGAGCATCGCCGAGTCCTGACCCTTCTCCTCGCCCGCGGTACCCATTTGCACGCTGTGGCAGAAGAGAGTGCAAGGTTGCGATCAGAGAGTCTGTCATACCCACCAGGAATCAAATTCGAAACCAGGAAGAGAAAGCGACAGGGTTTTTGAGGTATAGAATGGGGGGCGGTAATACCTCTATTGGCTGAGAGGGTTTCACTGACTTGCCAGCATTCGAAGCAGTCGCCATGTCCTCTTCAAAACGGGCAGTCTTTGGTGGTCGACCGCGTCCTCGTTTTACAGGCGTCGGCGATCGAGCCTAGAGCGAACCAACAGCAGGATGGGTGAATATGGGGCTCACTCCATGTGTAGAAGTGAACATGACCAAACCTAGCGAACATCAGAAACAGGATCCCGGAAGTTTAAGAAATGCAGCGCAATTGTTCACACACGAAAGCAGTCCGAGCTCACAAGGTTAGCCGCCATCCGGGCTGAATTTGGTGGTCGACCCCGTCCTCGCTTAGCTGGAGTGGGGGAGGCAGCCTGAAATATAGAACACCACAATGAGTAAATTTCCTCACATGATGTTCACCCTTGCGAGTCCACACTGTCAAGAGAGCCGGAATCGCATGTACGCGGTATAACACTAGCAAGCAGGTGGTGCTCACAATATCTCCAGTCGGTGGTCGCCCCCGTCCTCTTTTGACCGGCAGAGGGGATTCAACCTGATACACGTGACGAGCCGATGTCAGTGGATGTGCGTAAGGGCATAGGCATGTTTGCGTAGAATAAAATCGGAGTGGCTGCAAGAATGAAAACGAGGATCTGAGTCGCCTGAATTGCGGTATATTCCGTGACATTAACAAGCAGACGGTGCGCACAATATCCTCAGCCGGTTTAGGTTTTGGTGGTCGGCCCCTTCCTCGTTTGGCCGGCGTAGGGGATCCAGCCTGGAATAAATGACGAGCCAAGGTGAGTGAATGTGCCTCGCGGTTGGTTAAAACAGCACTGAAGCGGCTGAAAAGCAAAGAAATAGCATATTGAGTCGCAAGCATGCAAAAATGCGATACACTCGCTGACAAGTTAAAGCAGGCAGTTCTCACAATGTCCTCCGTATTCCGGACTGGATTTGGCGGTCGCCCTCGTCCTCGATTCGCTGGGGTAGAAGAGCCAGTCTGGAGGTGAGCAGCAACATCAAGTCAATGCACTTCACACCATGCTCACTCCTCTCTTAAATAGCAGGGACGCGACTAGCAAACCAGTAAACACGAACAGGGTCCCAAGCATGCGTAAAATACGGTGCACTCTATGACACTTGCAAGCATGCAGTGCTCACAACGTCCTCCGCCGCCAGGACTGGCTTTCGCGGCCGCCCCCGTCCTCGCTTGACCGGGATAGGTGATCTTGCCTGGGAAAAAAAATAAATGAATGAGGGTGCATCACGACATGGAGATCCTTGCATATAGTAACATTTGGCAAAGCAGCAAGTCCCAAGCGCATGGATCTCATTCAGGGGAATTCGAGAGGTACAATATGCGAGAGGGAGCTTACAATGTTCTCTGCCATTTTGGCTGTTTTAGGGGGGCGCCCAGGTCCGCGTTTCAAAGGCACCGATGGAATTGGCGGGATGAGGCCATCCTGTGCACGGGCGTTCTTTGGGGGTCGTCCACGGCCCCGCACCGGCACACTCATGCGGGCTCCCTCTGTGATCAGGAAATCTTTCGCCAGTCCCGGCCATGCCTGAATACACCGTATTGATAAGCACTCAGCCGCAAGATTGGCACCCACACAAAGACCTTGCCATCTATAAGGGTGAGAGGCGTACCTGTAATGCACTTGTTGCTGCCCATGAAATGCTCTCCTTATGGAACTTAGAGAGACGCAACAAGGTACGCAAGAGCGAATTATCATGCTTGTCAACTCCAACATTCGTTTTATGGAGCACCTACACCAACAACGAAGAGAATTAGTGGTATTCTAGAGCAGCTTCTGAGCCAGAGAAGCGCCCGCTGGCATTGTGCTGCACGTTGTTTACCGCTGTCAAACGCTCTTAGCATTTCAACTGCACACATACACACACGCGCGCGCACACCTGAATACACAAGCGCATCGTCGAGAACTGCTCCTCTGCTTCCGCGGTATCCAGCAAACTCTGCAGCACGATGTGCAAGCCTGCAACGACAAGGAACTGCACGGCCTCCGACGAAACTGTGTTCAATATGGCCTCCAGCATGGCATCTTGCACCTGGATGAACATTTGGGCCTTGTTCAAAACAGCCCCATGCGCCACTGTTACGTGAGAGTATCCCCGCCGATGAGGGTGATATGCGGCTCACCTCAAACGACCTCTCCCCCGCCATCATATCGATAAAGGCCCTACTGGGCTCATCGCCATTTCGCAATCCTCCCAATGCATCCAGAAACTGCGCCATCTCACCAACCCGTTGCGCCACGTACTCTGCATGCGATGCCCCTTGGAGCCATTCTAAAGCCACATGACAATGAGATAGATCAAGGGCCTACCATTTGGAGCTGACAGAGGTGTAAAAGCATGGGAGGCCGTGTTGATTACGATGGTGAAGGTTTACCTGTCGATTGAACGGCCACGGCTTTGGATTCATTCCTGTCATGGATATTGCTGCGGACAAAACCTCGTAAAGTGTTCTTGAGGCGCGAAATGAAGCGCAGAGCGAGAGTGTCACTGCAACCAGCCTGCAATAAAAGCGTAACAATATGCGTAGATCAGGCATGTGCCCTTGTTCATGCAAGTGGGTGCTCTGGAACGCGTCTCTTCTGACATACCTCGGCCGCTACGCCGGCGACAAGACCTGCCGGGATAGTGTCACACACGGCAAAGATGTCGTATAATCGCGAGACGCTTTCGGAGGACAGCGAAGTTAGCATTGGCGTGTAGTTCTGAGCCGACAGGTCAGGTAGAGTGCTGCAGTCAGGTAAACTGCGTACGGTGCTGCTTGCGGGCTGCCGAGCCAGTAGTTCACGGAGCTCCGACAGCTGTTCGGGAGTGATCACATTATCCTCCTCTTCGACGTCGCTAGCCGGATGTCCGGCGCTCGTCTTAGAGCCGCTCATCGTAGAGCAAGGAAAAAACGGAAGAAACGGCTACCAGTAGACAGGGAATAAGTCTTCCAACCTTGTAGAACTCGTGAGCTGGCCGTGTCGCGTGCTACGACCCGACCAGTCGTTAAGTCGAAGGGTCGTCTTTTCTCAAAATTCGAAAATGACCGCTGACGAGTCTGCAGCGAAATCAGCCGTTGCTTCCGCTCCCGTCGCCGAATACTATGTCACTTTGGGTTACCCAAAAGAGCTGTAATACTATCAACGATCTTCCACGAATAACCAGGCCAGCCCAGGAGCTGTTGAATGAACGCTGTGAGTCAGATGTGTCCAGTACTATTCAGGACCACACATCCGTCAGCTGCGTATGGGAGAAAAAAGCCGTAGAAAGTGCCCGACAACCGCAGCGTCTTCCTACTTATACCCAATCCTCCCTTGGCATCCCTTCTGGATCACAATATAGAAGTCCTTCCTCTGCATAGGTACACTGGGAACATGACAGTCAGTGAGATGCAGTCGCCGTTGTGTGTCGCCGCTCTCGAAGCGTGCACAGAGGGCTATGCCCTGTACGTCACTAGTCACGCGCTAGGTTCGTGCTTGACTGAAATCATGGTGGCTGCCCGGCTTCTGGAGCATCCGCCGCAAGCTTGACAACTTTGACGTTTTTAATAATGGGAAATGGTACTTGCATTATCCTCGCTCCAATTGAGCTTCTGGACAGACTGTTCTGGACATCATCACTGTACTTTTGCTGCTCAAAATTACGTGAAAGTGTACGTGTACATGTACCCATTATATCAAGGTAGTACATCAGTAGTGGCCGCGTATGCTGGTGCACTACGCCACCTCCCCGCCCATACCCGAGTCGAACCCTCCGTTGACCCACGCGTAGTCGATGCAAACACCACGACCAACAGCCAACTGCCACATAACAAGTATGTCTTTTGCTCTCCACCGACCCCACTTGCCGGTTGAGGCGCTGCGGGCGTTACCGTCGACCCCTCCGGCCATGTTATTACTTCGATAACGTGTGTGGAGCCATGCGCGCCCGTGCATGAACGTCATGCCAACTACCGTCAGGCGAAAGTCCCGCCTCTCACGACGACGACGACGCGCTTGAGTTTGACCATATAGTAGTAGAGACCCCCCCCTCGCGTTTACCATGTCCGCGCCACGGGGTCGGTTGAATACTAAGTTGTGACGCGCTACGCATATGATTACGCCAAGGCCGTGGGCGCCGATAATAATAAGGGGGCGGGCGGGTTTACCCGACGCCTCCACATAGTATGGCGAAAACCCCGTTAGACTCAAAGATGTAGATGCAAGGGTCAGACATGAGTTGGCGCCAACCTTGGGACTTGGTCACTTGGGAGACCAGCCAATCGCGAAGGAGTTCGTTAAACTCTCGAGGCGACTGCTTCAACCCGTACAAGCAGTGACGCATGTGGTACACGTTTGGAGTGCCGTCAGTGAACCCAAGCGGTTGTTTGATGTAGACATCCTCCTTAATGGGGGTGTACAAGAACGCGGTATCAATGTCAAGACCGCCCAATTCGAGGTCGTGCGCGGCCGCGATGCTAAATAAGATGCGTCGGCTAGCAAGGCGAATGACAGGCCGGAAGGTTTCGGTGTAGTTGATGCCCTCGCGCTCGTTGAAGCCTTTAGCGACAAACCGGGCCTTGTACCGCGAAACGGCGTCAAAGGCGTGTGTCTTGGCCTTGTAAACCCACATGCTACTTACGACGCGAGGTCTTGTAGGGAAGGGAACAAGTTCTTATGTATGGTTAGAGGTCACGGAGTCGAACTATACTTGCATGGCCTTTTGCCAATCCGCGGATTGTGGGCTTACCAAGGCTGCTTGGCATGATGCTTTATCGAAAAAGAAGTTCGCAAACACCAGTGCCACATGTGCGACTGGACCCTCGATAGATACGTGCCGTGGGTGAACAACCATCAAGGTGAAGTCAGGGACATGCGCAAAGTCCTCTATGTTGCCAGAGAGGTCAGGCGAGCATGCGTTAGTGACACACAAGCGTGGTACCGAGGAGACATGAGCGACGTAGTCCTCAAAGTGAGCATGCGGCCCACGAATTCGAGTGGGTCTATCTCACTCAAACACATGGATAGTGTCCTCTGTTCCCGGGCTAAGATCAGTGGCCGAGTGTCTGTCAGGGGCGTCTGCTACATCGTCTGCGTCGAAAAACACATCGATCGAGGAGTCGACAAGATGTGAGGTCCCAAAGCATGGCACCGCCTCTTGGAACTTTACGTGAACATACATAGTGATTCGCCGCGTTGCGGGATTGTACACGCGGTAGCCTAGTGAGTTTTGGAGTACCCCACCATTACGCCTTGGAACGCTTTCACGCCAAGTTTCCGTTTGAGGTTGTCTGGCACCTTAGCGAAGACGGTGCACCCAAACACCCGGAAGGCTGATGCATCAAGACCGGCACATGTGAGGAGTGTGAGGGGAGTTCCTCCGGAGGGGCCGATAGCGCGGTTGTAGGTGCGGTTGCGAAGGTGGACGACAATGTTGATCGGACACGACCACATGTTGGGAACATACATGGCGTGAAGCATAGCGAAGGCACAGTCACGCAATGTGCGCCACGGACGCTCTGCTTTCCCTAGCATGTGATGAGCATATGAGGCGGAGAACTTGGTGTTGTGCCCTAGGCGTGTGCACATGAGTTGCGTGTCAGTTGCCTCGAACACAGAGTCCGAGTCGAACTTTATGAACGGGGCGAATGTATGGAGTTGTTAATGGAATTGAGCATGGATGTGCCGCGCGTCCAGGAGAATGGTCTCCAGCTTTGAGCATGTCTCATCTTTGGACTTCAAAAACCGAACCCACATAAAGTTTGTGTGATGGTGAATGACTAGGAGGCAATAGCGCAGTCCGTACGGAGACGGTACGCGGACGGGACCCCACAGGTCACGAGGGAAATGCTGAAGCGGCGTTGCATGCTCTGAGATATAGTGCGATTTCGTGGGGCCGAGGTGGCCTTATTCAAATTGCAGGAATCACATGATAGATCGATTACATAGCTAGGCATGACCGACACAAAAGGGGTATTGTGTGAATGCTAAGCATGAAGGCTCTGCATGTTCAAGTGACCCAGCAAGCTATGCCACAAAGCAAGGTCGAACTCAACAAGAAGTGCGACATGGTTCCTACTATTATTGCTTTCGTTTGGCGAGGTTAACCACGCAACGTCATGTGACCTCGGAAGGAGGTACACTCCGTTCCCCGACGAAATTAGCAGCCCCATTCCAATGGTGACAAGCAGCATGCCGGAGGCAGAGTATGTTGGAAAGGAGAATTCACACCCTCAATGTTTCTGCATGTAGCTAACGCTAAATAGTCGACCTATTTTCTGCGCAGACCGAGAGGAAAGATCGTGCGCCTAAAGTGCATGAACTCGCCGGAACACCGTTTGACCGGGTACCAAGCACATAGGGATGCGAACAGTCCCACTGCCTTGCACTTTAACACTACCCCACCCACGGTGTCGCGTCGAGAGGGCGGTGGGTGAAAATCAGAAAGGTCTGACCGGAACGCAGTCAAGTTGACCGAGCATGTAGAGTCAACGACCAAGTAGTTAGACAAGTCAGTTAGTGAAGACGGAGATGATGCGAAAGGATGATGGCAAACGGCATCGTGCCACCACATGGGCATCGACATCGACACAGCTACAAGTTACTTCTCCACCCCAGCGGAAAAGCTTCAGAAGCTCGCCAAACAAGCTCGACACCTATTGCAACGTGCAACGATAAACATGAGATGGCTCCATGTCAAGGAACTCCAATCATTCGCTAGTCAGGCGCAGTACTTTTTTCTTGCTATCCCGGCGGCAAGATTCTTCATGCGCGAACTCCACTCCGTACTTGGCGACAAGTGGGGAGGCCGCGTCCGCCTCACCCCGCAGCTCCGTCGCGATCTACAGTGGTGGACACAGGTACCCAGCCACGCAAATGGCAAGAACATACACCGCCCGGTCGAGTCAGCGTACATACACTGCGACAGTTCGGGGTATGGTTGGGGGGCAGTACTGAACGGCAGACTCGAACCGCGCGGCTTCTGGGGACCAGAGGACGAAAAACAGCACATTACCTGGAAGGAACTGAAGGCCGTCCGTTTGGCCGTCCTCAGCTTCTTGCCACATCTAGCTGGCCGCAACGTCCTCCTCCACGAAGACAACTAGGCAGTCTGCCACGTCATGGCCGGCCTTACGTCCCGCTCCCCAGAGGTGATGACCGAACTACGCCGCATGTGGTACGTGTTGGACGGCGCCCGCCGGCGGCGCAGTGGCGGCGGCCCCGGAGGGGGGTGCGCTCGCAGGCCCGTCGGCATCCCCTCACCTCCCCGTGGTGGGCGCTGGAAACCCCGTAGCCGTGCCAGGCCTGGCACGGTAGGGGGCTAAGAGGGCCGACAGCTCGATCCGTGGGATCAGCAGCTGTCGGGAAAGCCCTGTACAGAGGGCTTTTGAAAAAATAATTTCTGTGCACTACCGGCGCCAAGATCTCCCGCTCGGCCCGTCCGATATGTTTTTTCACCTACAGATACTCCTAGATACAGCCTTACTTTTAGGAGTGGGGCCTGTACTACGGCAGCGTTTGATGGCGAGGAGGGTACGGCCGGATCAGCGGTGGGAGGCGGGTGTTGGAGCTGGTGATGGCCAGCCGGGAAGCAGCGCCAGGAAAGGGCGCTCGCTAGCTGTCGACCAGCCCTGTGCCGGTCGAACCTTACCGAGGGGTGAGGCAAGACAGGATACAGGACGGTGGCTAGTCGCAGACGGAGGAGCGGCTACAGGAGGCGGCGACTATCCTCAGGATCAGCCGCCGCCGGAAAGCCCTGTACGGAGGGTTTTTTTTGGATACTAAAAATAATGTCCGTACCCGGCGTCGAGCTAGTTGGGGAGCAGCACCAGGGTAGGGCGCTCACTAGCGCGTTGCTACGTCGTCCAGCGTCATCTCCCGGGGGGAGGAGTCAGATGGGACGGCAAGGAGGACAGTCGCGATGGGAGGAGCGACACGATCTGGCAGCGACGACCCCTTGGGTCGGCGCCGCCGGAAAACCCGGCACGGAGGGTTTTGTCTAATTCCGGGCGCCCGCGGCCCGCCGGATCCGGCTACGGTGACCTGCCCCCCCCCCTCTTCGACACCCACTACCCCGACAGACCTTAATACTCCTAGGAGTCCTTGAGCGTGGGCCCGGGTGAGCGCGAAGGCCCCCGCTCAAGAACAGGTAGCTCGGTGGACGCGCGATCAGAGGGGGAGGGTACGGCCACAGGCCGGAAAACCGACAGGTACCCGGGTACCAGACAGAGAAAAAACCGGGGAAATGAGCGGGGAAAATTCAGGCGCGGAGGCAGGAGCGCTAGTTTTTTCTGTGTCTGTGTGTCTCGGTCCCCCCCACCTGTCCTCGAGGTGATGGGGGACCTCGACACGGAGGACCGCCGCGTCGGTGGACGCGGCAAGACCTTGGGGCGGGGTTTACGGGATGGAGCGGCGGGATCGACGAGCGACCGCGCGAGGAGGGTTTTTTTGCCAGCCTTTCCCCTCCTACCTTCGGCAAGACCGAAGTCACGCGGGAGCTAGATTAGGCTGGCCCGTCGTCCCTCCCGAACGCCGACCGGCCTAGGCCGGTCGACACCCCGGTTCGGCGGGAGCGGGCCGTGCATCGTGAAGGTCGAGCAGCAGTTTAGTTTTGCATTTCTCGACAAGTGGATTTATTTTTCGATCTGTTTTTCTTGATTACAAAATTATTAGCTGTTACTGCCATTGGAGAGGTTGGGATCAGTGGTTAACGGTCTACCTCACGCTTCTAAGTCCTGTATGGCATAGCAAAAGGGGGGGCCCAGAGACGGCAGCCGGTTCATACTGGTATTGCTGTAAACAATTTCAATTTCAATTACGTGTTGGACGCGTCATCTCCCGGGGGGAGGAGTCAGCTGGGACGGCAAGGAGGACGGTCGCGACGGGAGGAGCGACACGATCTGGCGGCGACGACCCTTTGGGTCGGCGCCGCCGGAAAACCCGGCACGGAGGGTTTTGTTTAATTCCGGGCGCCCGCGGCCCGCCGGATCCGGCTACGGTGACCTTTCCCCCCCCCCTCTTCGACACCCACTACCCCGACAGACCTTCATACTCCTAGGAGTCCTTGAGCGTGGGCCCGGGTGAGCGCGGAGGCCCCCGCTCAAGAAAAGGCTGCTCGGTGGACGTGCGATCAGAGGGGGGAGGGTACGGCCACAGGCCGGAAAACCGACAGGTACCCGGGTACCATACAGAGAAAAAACCGGGGACATGAGCGGGGAAAATTCAGGCGCGGAGGCAGGAGCGCTAGTTTTTTCTATGTCTGTGTGTCTCGGTCCCCCCCACCTGTCCTCGAGGTGATGGGGGACCTCGACACGGAGGACCGCCGCGTCGGTGGACGCGGCAAGACCTTGGGGCGGGGTTTACGGGATGGAGCGGCGGGATCGACGAGCGACCGCGCGAGGAGGGTTTTTTTGCCAGCCTTTCCCCTCCTACCTTCGGCAAGACCGAAGTCACGCGGGAGCTAGATTAGGCTGGCCCGTCGTCCCTCCCGAACGCCGACCGGCCTAGGCCGGTCGACACCCCGGTTCGGCGGGAGCGGGCCGTGCATCGTGAAGGTCGAGCAGCAGTTTAGTTTTGCATTTCTCGACAAGTGGATTTATTTTTAGATCTGTTTTTCTTGATTACAAAATTATTAGCTGTTACTGCCATTGGAGAGGTTGGGATTAGTGGTTAACGGTCTACCTCACGCTTCTAAGTCCTGTATGGCATAGCAAAAGGGGGGGCCCAGAGACGACAGCCGGTTCTTACTGGTATTGTTGTAAACAATTTCAATTTCAATTTCAATTACGTGTTGGACACCAACAACATTCACAGCATGCCAAGGTACATTCGTTCTGCGGCAAACACGTGGGCAGACAAGCTCAACAGCCACCTCGACAGCGACGACTTGCAACTCGACCCCTGTGTTCCACGAAATGGACACACAATTCGGCCCGCACACGATCGACCGGTTTGCGTCGGCTCTCAACACGCCACTGCCCCGTTACAACGCAAACTGGCTCGACCCATCGTGCGAAGCAGTGGGCTCTCTTCACCTCGCCGATTCGTTTTGGCGAGATGAAAACAACTTGTGCAACCTGCCATGGCCCCTGCTACCCAACTTCGCCCAGAAACTACAGCATAGCGGCGCAGCAGCCACGGTGGACGCCCCCCGTTGGCAAGGAAAAGCGTGGCATCATGCCCTTACCGAATTGGCGTGCCACGAGACGGTCCTCCCGGCCCGCGCTCACTTGTTCCGTCCCGGGCGGCGGCACGGACGCGGTTGTCGCGGTACAATCGGTAAGCCTCAATGGCCCGTCACTGTCTTCCGGATTCCCTCCCGGCCTGGTTGTACCTCCACCGGGGCGCTGTCATCGCTACCCAGACCATGCTCAACACACGACACATCATGCAAGCAGTCCATGCGTACCCCACCCGAGCAGCAAAAGTCCGCTACAAGGTAGAGGTGGCAAGCTGCAACTACCCATGGGCCGCCTCGATGCGCCCCTACATACAACGCATGTTGGGCACTCACAGCCTTGGATCTAAAACGCTCGACTTACTGACCGCCGCTGGGGCGAAAAGCACGTCCGACACGTACAACAACGCGATCAAACTGTACTTTCACTTCTGCGAGGAGCAATGCCTACCGCCGCTAGCCACAACAACCACTACCATGGCCCGCTACATCGCATGGATCGGGGAACGTGGCACCATTAAGGCAACTAGTCTACAACCTTACCTCTCAGCAGTGGACGGCTTCTTCAAGGACCACGGCGCAGAACCAGCCGCACAAGGCGATTTGGTAGCCAAGGTCCGGCGAGGTCTCGCAGCGTCCCAAGTTTCCCTCCAGCCCAACCGCACACGCATGTACGTGCCAGCCCGGATTCTTGTATCATCGCTACGCATGGCCAAGGACCTCCGCACACAGTTGACAAACACTTGGACTCAGGCTCAAACGGACCTCATTCTACTTTTTAGAGCGTGTCTGGCGACGGTGCTCATGTCCACATTTTTTCGTCGCGGGGGAGCGGGAGTTGAGTGCCGGTTTGGAGACATGTTGTGTACTCCAACCGGTGGAAACCTCCTCTACCACGGAACGAGAAAAGGTCAACGGGGTACTTCCACGGAGCGAAAACTCCTATGTGAACTACCGGACTCGGCTCACCTTGACATCGCGGAACTACTAAAGTACTTCGACGCTGCCCGTACCAAGTTCTCCGCCGGGAAGATACCGGACATACGATGGGCCATTAGTCTACACGAACCTACGACAAACTGGACTGCGGACACCCTGACAGCATGGCTACAACGGGTACTTCGTGCATTACACGAACAACCTCCGGACGGTTTCGCGTGGACTTCGCACTCCTTACGAAAGGGTGCAGCTCCTACAGCGTACATTATCGGTACACCGATGCAGAAGATCAAGTTCTTCGGCGGTTGGGCGCGAGAATCGGACGTAGTCCTCGACTACATCGACCCAACAGTACTCCCGTGCCCGGGAGCTTGACAACTTTTTGGTTGGATGACCCATGGCGGCGCCCCACCCAACGTTACACGCCAGTCGGCGACATATGGCATAAGAAGTGAGCCCCAACACAACTTAAATGGTCATATTGGTAATATAGAGGTTTGAATTACATGGCTAGAATTACGAAGTAAAAGGCGTTACCTCCGACGTTACAAGCGTTACCTCCGACGCTACATCTCCCCTAACGGTTCAAGCGCCCACGCGCGTACGGACAGCTAAATGTCCGCACACTATATAACGCACCAGCAGCGATTGTGTGTCCACCGTCTGCCTTTTGCGAGAGCTATCGCTCACGCAAACCCACCCACCCGATTCCCTCTCACATTGCGTGTAGGGTGGCCCAAGGGCCACCAATACCAAATTCTGTAAGTGATCCACATCCTTGGCATAAGTGAGCCCCAACACAGCTTAAACCGGTAATCAACCGGTATAAAATAGCGTAATTCATGCAATTAACCGGTAGCGTGTGATTTACCCCACTTTCTTTTTACCTGGTAAATCGACCGGTAGCAATTAACGCAATTAACCGGTACCGCTTGATTTACCCCGTAGTTTTGTTTACCACCGATAATCACCGGTAGCAGTTATCGCAGTTAACCGGTACTGCTTGATTTACCCCGCTTTGTTTACCGCCGACAATCGCGACTGACCCGTTCTTCGGTACTGGTTTCGATAAAATTAATCCGACGAAACTCGCGAATGACCGGTGATTCAGGCAGTCATATTATGCTCCACTTGATTGCTCCCGATAATCCCGGCTGACCCATGCTTCGGTACTAGTCCCGATATGAAATTCTACTTATTCCGATAATCCCGGCTGACCCATGCTTCGGTACTGGTCCCGATATGTGAAATTCTACTTATTCCGATCATCGCGGCTGACCTGTGCTTCCATACGGGTACCTGTATCGATATATTCAAATTGTCCGGACGTTCAAGTCCAAATGTTGGACAGTCCAAGCCGTCAGAGCTGGACATTCGCAGTCGGATATCCTCGTACTTGTACTCAAGCAGAAGCACCACAACGCGCACATCAGCTTAACAATAAGGATTAATAAGGATTACATGATCGAGCGACCAGACCAGAGTGTCGTTCCAGATTCCCCGATCGGCTAACATCGCTAGCTCAGACTCTCACAACTGCACACCCTCCCCTCCCCATCGCTTCCTTTGCACACGCCTATTTTATAATGGCCGCTCCTTCAAGCTGCAAAGCGGCTGTCTATGATCAGCCCGGTGCTGATCCGTCAAACGTTCGCGTTGTGGGCGATGCGCCCGTCGTTCCTGCCGGCCCCGGGCAGGTGGTGCTAAAGGCGGAGTATGCTGCGTTAAACCCTATCGACGGCATGGTGATGGCCGGCAACATGAAGGCAGCGGGTTGGGCCCTCCCGCTTCCCTTTACCATGGGCTACGATATTGCGGGGATAGTGGTTTCCGTGGGCGAGGGCGTAGAAAACTTGAAGGAGGGCGACGCCGTGTTCGGCGTGAACTGGGGCGACGGCTCCCACAATGTCGACGGCGGCCCGGTGGGTGGTACGTTCAAGGAGTACGTCACCGTCAAGGCATCCGTTCTTTCGAAGCGCCCCGACGGGTGCCCGCCAGACAAAGCTGCTGCGGTGGCTCTCGGCGGAACTACCGCATACCAGGCGCTTTTCGAGTGTCTGCAGCTGAAGAAGGACGACCGCGTGCTGATTCTCGGAGCGAGCGGAGCGGTGGGACAGCTGGCAGTGCAGTTGGCCAAAGAGGCGGGGGCCTGGGTGGCTGCCACCTGCTCCTCTCGCACCGTAGACTTTGTGAAAACTACCTGCGCTCCTGACCTCATCATCAATTACAGGGAGCAAAAGTGGTGGGAGGTACCCGAGGTGAAGGACGTGGATGCTGTATTTGCCTCTGTGGCGGAGGAGACGCCATGGACTCACGCGAAGAAGGTGTTGAAGCAGGGGGGCAGGTACTGCTCCATTGCTGATCAGGAATGTGGGTTCGACCCCACGGGGCACGCTGAGGAGGGCTACCCCTTTGCGTCCTTCTTGTGCCTCTCCAGCAATACTCAACAGCAGGACAAGCTCGCTCAGCACGTTGCGGACGGGAAGCTCAATGTAGTCGTGGACAAAGTGTGGCCGTTCACGGAGGAGGGCGTGCGGGAGGCGCTTGCCAAGCAGAACTCCGGCACTAGCATGGGCAAGAATGTTATCAAGTTCTAAGGGCATAGCAGTGTTGTGTAGCCCTATGATGGTTTAGTTGATCGGGGACGGTGAATGTAGGTTCACTCATCCACTTACAGGCAGACATTTCATTTGTTCGACTGGTTGGCAGTGCGAAATTACGATTCATTCAAAAGCGTTAGGATAATCTCTGGGTCGTTGACGTATGCATGTGTGACACCATGCAATAGCCATCCAAGTGCATAATGAAGTAGTTGACTGATTGGATCTACACAGCTGCGCCTTCGTGTAATGCTGCAAGCCAGATATCCGCATGACAGTCAGAGAGCTAAACCACACAATGTGATAGCACAATCAACATCGCCCTGCTGTCTATTTCACAAGCAAAGGGGCTCTCCACTTGCCACGCCTGCCTCCCCACCCTTTCATTTTGTATATACTCAGGCAACGTGACAATGAAAACACGCGTAAATCATCAATGCGCAAGTTCACGCGCGCACACACACACACACACACACACACACACACACACACACACACACACACTCTTCTGTTCTGTTAGGGTTTGAGTTCTGGTTGATGCAATAAATATAGTCAATCGCAATCGACGCAAAATCTGCTCTTCAAATTTGTTGTTCTGTGAACCTTTGATTTTTAAGCCCTGCCAGATAATGCATTGCCTCGTCATTGCTTTGGCTGGACACTGCCGATGGCAGTCAATTCAATAGGTGCGTGTAGTTTGGTACCGGAGCATTGGGCTTGTTCTGTGCAAGTTTCCATTGAGCAAACAAGATATGAACTGGAAATGTCCACGCCAACAGTGGCTTTATTCTGCGGTATCATTACATTTGTGACGTTGTTCTGCTTGCGGCTCTGCATCTCTGCTGCCGGGCACTTCGGAAGCGACACAACGCAATGCAATGCAATGGAATGGAATGGAATGACCTGGTTCGATGGAGCATGGGCGTGGCAAATGCCGCCGCCATTTAATCAATTGAAAGCGGCAATGGTCTGATTCATGATAGCAAAGAATACGATGAAACTGATTTGCTGTTACGACGAGGAGCAGTTGCCAGAAATGATATCATCCATGCTCTGAAATAAAGGGATTCCAGAAGCATTAAAGTGGATCCATGCTGCTTACACAAGATTTGTTACGTCAAATTTTAAAATGATGTGACAATAAAACATCAACTTGAGGCGCAAAAAATGAAAAATCCAGTGGAGGCGCAAACAAGTTCAAAAAAATTACCCGTATCGCTAATTCTTTGCCCTTCACAACTAGAGCGACAGTGGCAAACAAGAAAATTCATGAACAAATTTCAGTCACTTGGCGGCCTCTAAATCAATGAAATCGTATAGAGCAAGAAAGGAGGATTGTACCATCGTCATCCGCAGCAGTTGAAGAGGGCAGAGCGTCAGTTGAAGACCCGGATAGCCGCGGTGAAGCACTTGCTGAGCCACTTGCCGGACACCGTCGTTGACGCTGGCGCGTTGGCAACTGTGGAAATCCCTAACTCGCCGCATCTGAACGGGAAACTGCAAACGATGTTGACAGGCATGAGTCTGTGCAGCGCGTCGTCGTCACGGCAAGCTGGCGGGGTCAGGCCTCGACCCTGTCCCTTCGCAAACCGCCGTGCCGCCCGTGTCGTGCATCCCCCAGGAAACGGCCTGCATAAAGCACTTGGTCGAGAGGCATGTGAAATTTCAGGCAGCGAGCCGGTCGATAGAGTCCCAGCTTTGCAGGTAAGGTCTGGCTCTCCGCGCGAATATACTTTGAATTTACCGGCACCTTTCACCGTTCCTTGCGATCTGGACAACGTCCGCTATGCGGCGCGAGTGCTATTGACTAGTTTGTCGTTCGGCTCGAGACGCCCAGCCCATCACGCCCCTGTGTAGTCGAAAACGCACTTCCAACCTTGCTTATTTTTCTGTTCGGCGTGATGTGACCAGAGCCAAGTCGGCCTCGGCGCGGTGGACCGGCGCACTTGGCTTGGCTCGGTCGGTGCTGTTGCCTGCGCTGGGGTCACAGACGCCTGGCTGCAGCCTTCGTTGGCCGCAGTGCAGGAAACGGTCACCTACACCGGGTACGTGGTCCTTTGAATACTTACGCGCTACTCACAACGGGCGACAGAAGCCTTTCCTTTTCCGTCCCACTGCTCTCGACACTCGCACCAAGCGAAACGCCGAACAGACTAGATTTATTAGTGCTTGGAAGCGAAGATTTTTTATGTTTTGCACATTAAATTTACAGGCTGTGCTGGATGGCATGTGGGTAGGGCTGCAGGGGTGGAGACACCGGTGAACTGCTTTGTTCCAAAGCAGAAAAGAAAGGTGCTGCTCATAGTCGTCCCCTGCCACTCTTCACCTACACGCAACAAATGCCCCACTCACTTTCCACTCTCCCTTCACCCCCCCCCCCCCCCCCTCCTCTCCCCCACCCTCACACACACACAAACACAGACACACACACACACACACACACACACACACACACACACGCACACTCGCACACACACACACACACACACACACACACACACACACACACACACACACACACACACACACACACACACACACACGCACACACACACACGCACGAGCGGGCGCGCAAGGACGTGCGGCAGCCCCGTAATGCCAGATAAACTATTAAGCTCAGCTTTTTAATTTATATACGGCAAGTATTTAAAAACATTCATGTAAGCATGTCCGGTTGCTAATGGCAAGCCACTATTGAATGCATTCGATGAGAGAGGGATTAGCTCAATCCGCATCGGAGTGGATCGTGTGTGTGTGTGTGGTGTGTGTGTGTGGTGTGTGTGTGTCGATATGTCTGCACCAAGCTTGGAAGTCGTGTATGGAAACATGTGTTTTCGTGATTTTGTGTCCACGCGCACTTGTGTGTGCGTGCTGGTGGTTGGGTGCGTGTGGGTGTATCTCTGTGTGCGCGTGTGCGTGCGCTGCGAAGTGGTACAGCTTCTTCAGCAGCACAGCATTGTCTGTAACCGGCTAATGCACTGAGCGACATGCCTGCCTGGGTTGCAGATGGGTAAAGTGGACCTGCTGGGTGGAAATTTCACCTCCGATGCACCGTGCACATTTGGCGGATTCAAAGTGAAACTCCCATACAGCTTCCAGTGCCCCTCCTACTTTCTCCCCCTCTCTGGTTTTGCGGACGGTATGACTCACTGCCGTCAACATCCCCGCTCACACGACTTCCAGCAACCCCCTCCCATGGGCAACCTTGAGGAACTCCCTACTGCAATCGCTGATTTCTTCTTTCCCTTTTACCCTTCCACGCTCGAGTCCAGGTGGGCCTGATCCAACGGGACAGCTTGACGCCCGCCTTCAGGTAGTACCATGTCTGACTCTTGAGCCACATTTCATATTCCCTCCTTGTCCCTCTTCATCCCCTCCTCATGCTTGAGTACGTGCGAGCTGCAGGACCCAAGCACGGATGCGCTGATTGTCGTGTCAAGCGCAGAGCCACCAAATGGTAATACAGTCCCCCCCATTGCACAAACACACACACACACACACACACACACACACACACACACACACACACCTGCGCGCGCGCGCGCATGACGCCACGCAATTCATAAATCCAGGGACGCCGACTCTACCCCCTCCCACCCCCCCCCCCCTTTCCTCCTGTTTTTCGCAGCGACGGACGCAGCGAAGCTTCCTTGGCGCGGGAAGCCAAGGTATCGCTCTCTCATCTCCCACCTTTGTCTTTGGCGGTGCAGGTCGATAGAGACTAGCTATCTCCCACGTCGTTTGTACTCTCACCAACCGTTGCATCCGATTCCTGCGCGCAGCCTCCCCGCGACTGGAACGCCGACGGAGGTGCTTGCGTACCTGGGCCCAAACTTGGCTCAGTACCTCGTCGATACGTCTGTAGAGGAGAAGGACAGCGTCGTGTATTACAGCTGGGAGCTACGAAACACAACCTCTAAGTGCGACATTGCCTACTGCCTCCTGTCTGTGCGATTAGCGTGTGTGTGTGTGTATGAAAGAGAGAGAGAGAGAGAGAGAGAGAGAGAGAGAGAGAGAGAGAGAGAGAGAGAGAGAGAGAGAGAGAGAGAGAGAGAGAGAGAGAGAGTGCGTGTGATTTATATCTGCGGATGCCCGTTTGTGAAGTGTTCTTACGTGTAACGTACTTGTGTGTTATTCATGTGTGTGTGTGTGTGTGTGTGTGTGTGTATTGCCTGTAATGTGTACGCGTTTGGTACCACTGCGTTGTTGGGATTATGTCTATTAAGTACTACTGTGTGTGTGTGTGTGTGTGTGTGTGTGTGTGTGTGTGTGTGTGTGTGTGTGTGTATGTGTGTTACCTATGTGTATATGTACGTGAAGCTTCCCTGCGTGCGTAGTTTCACTTTTTCATCTGCCTATGTGTGTATGTGTGAAAATGATGATGAGCACCAATGTGTGCTGGGTGGCAGATATAACAACCGCCGGCTGCTGACTGCGTGTGTCCGCGACGGGGAGATGGTGCTGCTCGCCTGTGTGGTCAGCGACAAATACTGGGACGCCCTTGAGCCCGCCCTGCGAGGTGTCGTCAGCTCTTTCAGAGTACTTCCTTAGTTTATACTCAACCCTTTTATTTATTATAGAGGGTTTGTATTGCCGGCGTGAACCTGTTCCGCTCACCCCTCGCGCTCACTGTATGGAGGCACTGAATGGGAGACCCTTTATTAGAATGCAGGAATGCAAATGGGTAAGCTTTTCTTATTTTGGACTTAAAAGTAATACATGGTTCCCACAGCTATGCCACCCTCGTTTTTCATTTGTCTGTGCATTACCGGACATGTCGTGGGTGCCTCAAGGGTCAGTGGTGTGGAGTTATCCGTAGAGTGTGGTGCTATGCGCTGTGATGATAAAGCGACGCATGATAAAGAGATGCTGTGATTCTATTGCACTCAGTGTCAATAGGGCCGTGCCCTCTGTGATGGGCTCATTTGCAGCAGACGGCTGTGCAGCTGATTGCTTAGCTTCTGCGGAATACTCTACTTCAGAAAAGTATCCGTTAACTCGCTGAGTTGGTTGAGGGACGGGAGGGGAGCTGGCGCCCCTCTCCCTCTTTTGCCCACCTCCATTTCTTCCTCTCCTCATCAGAGCGCTTCATAAAAGTAAATACAAGAGCCCCCCAAATAGCGAGGCACCCACACAATCACTCGTGACATTTGCCATCACACCACCAGCACCAATTGGTGCCGCTCACTGACATGTTATGCACGCCCGCTTGGTTTAGTACATGCCTTCTCGACGACCTATTGCTTCGTGAAATAAACGCCAGTCACTACTTACAATACGACGTAATCTAATTACATACAGACACTAAGTACATGCGCATAATTGGCACTGGGTGGAGGTGATGCTCCTCCCTTGTGTGTGTGTGTGTGTGTGCGGGGTAGGGGGGGTCTATTTGGCGGATATCCATCCCCCGGCTGTAGACTTGCCTTACCTTGCACTGTATTCCAATCGTATAGCATTTCATTCGAGAATAAGGCCGGGCGTATGAAAGCAGACTGGCACATAAAAACGGGTGGAGTTCCGAATGTGGAAATAATGTTGGGGAAATTTCCAAATGCAGCACCACAACGCTTTGAAGTTCGAGCCTTGAGAAAAGGATGCTACGGGGGACTCTACCGTCGTAACAATGTGGACCCCTCACTTGAACTAGTTTCTTCAAGGATCCAGGGGGCAGCCCCGCATTATATCGGGCGTGACTGCTGATTAGGCTGGCGGAGAGCGGCAACTACTAATGTTTTACACGCCGTCGTCATTGAGAACGTGCGAGGAGTACGGTAGTGTTGAACTGCTGCATCCTACTCTGCGAGCCGTTTCTCTTGTAGCCCAAATTTTATCTTCTCCAGCCAAGTGAACTTCCCTACATCCACAGAATCCTCAAATGCTTGGAGGATGCCATTCCACGCCCTACCTCTACACCCCCCCCCCCTCCTCTCCAGCTGGCGCATGGAACCCCCCACCAAATCCCCATAGGCGCCTACGCCAGACGACCCCATACTTCACGTCCCCAGCAGAAGGAGTTAGTGCTGAGGCCACATGCACTCACTCTACCTGCGGCCACACAGACAACCACTTTCACCCCCCCACTAAAATTATACCGCAGTGATGGGATAGACTGCGCATATGAGGAGAGTGTGAAGAGGGCGGCTGGGCCGCAAATTTATGATGCGCGCACAATATTCTGAAGCATCTTGTTGTCGCAGATGAGAAGGATGTCTAGAATTATGGAGCCCATCGGCATGTGAGCCGCACACATGCGAGTGGATAGATGTTTCCCCGTATCCCAACCGCCCATAGTTGGCACGTGGAAGGTGAGATACCGTGTATGCAGAATATTCGGAAGATAGTTTACCACAAATATAAGTCTCTCCCACATTAGGCTGTTGGTGCGCTAAAAGATTACCAGCATGTGATTCGAATGTCAACCTCAACCGTGAGCTACACAGCAGACGAGGAGATCTGCGGGAGGAGCTGGCGCCAGGCCTTGGCAGTGTCGCTGGAAAGCTTTGCTTGGGCTGCCGCAAAATCGCGCAAAACGCGGCCGATATCTGCAGCACGCTCCATCTGGAAGCGAGTCAACTCCGACCCCATCCTCTGAACTATGACTTCGTATTCCTGTGCACGGAAACAGTAACAACACAATACCTCTAGAATTCCACCTCCTGCCATCTCACAGCATTAAGGTGGCTACCACAAACAGAATAACCGACTGGCACAGGAACTCACCTCTTTCGCCTTCTCTGCATTGGATGTGGCCTCGTTCAACTCCCGCTCAGCTTGGGCAACCTTTTCCTCCTTCACACCGGGAGTTCCTTCGAGAGCATAGTCACCACACAAACACATACTGCTCAGTTGTGCAGAACCCATGGGTCAAGGGGTACTACCACATGTGTCAGTGGAGCCTCGTCAGCATTTGGCTGACATCGAGCTTGTTTGCATCCGACAGCGTCCAGGAAAGACACAACAAGAAACCACCAGTTATGAGTGACTGGGTGAAGCAGGACGGAAAGAGGGAACTGACCTTTGAGCTTGGTGACCTTGTTGCGTTTTGCCCAGGCATCTTGCTTGAATTGCTGATACACAGACAGCGCCGAGGATCGGTCTGCAAGACAGTCTGACTCAGTCATCGGGCCTACAGGTCCCATCCACACACTCCCCATTGGCACTCAGCTCCCACTCTTCAGCCGCTCAAATACAAACAGATGGAGGGCTGTGATGGTTGCGGGAATATGGGATTACCAGACATAACAGTTTTGACAGACTTAACCATCATGCAGGCTTCTTTGAGCGGTGCCTCAAAGCTGAACACCAAGTCGTGAGTTTGATCCTGGGATGCATGTAAAAAGCGGGTGAGTGTGCTGCAAGCTTCCGATGCTGTCCATCAGCAGTCATTGGAAAAATAAACAACGCCACATCAAGCAAAAGCAGATAGATCGATAGTGTGAGTGCGTGTGTGTGTGTGTGTGTGGGGGGGTGGGGGGGGGTGGGGGGGGGGGGGGGGGGGGGGGGGGGGGGGGGGGGGGGGGGGGGGAGGAAGAAAGGGCAGCGTACTAGTGTGACCTTCGCCAACTCTTCAGCCTTCATTCCAAGCAGCTTGAAAGACTGCTCAAGAGCGGCATCTTCCATTCCAGAAATAGATTGAGAAGAAACTCCAAAGCTCGCCAACGCATCCGCCATTTTGTTCTGTCAAAACGCGTCATGGTGTGTTCACGTCAAATTCGAGGGCACGGCAATATTCTGCAGAATTGAACAAAGTCCCCACCTGCCATATGCAATGAGCATCTCTATGGACGATGACCTCACACCTGGACCCCCCCCCACCACATACACATAACACCACTTCTCCCGCCTACCCACTTCCGCGTTTTCAAAATCCGTTTCCGACGCCGTAAGGAATGCTGATGCGAGAGTCCAATGACAACAAATATGTACAGTAAATATCAACGCCACCTCCGATTACTTTCAAGCACATCTAAAAAATCGGTTGCCAGCAGTGTGTAGCTTGTGCAACTGAGGGTATGAATACATACCTGCTTCTTGATCAACCTTGCAGACTGCCTATGGGCCTCAAGCAGGTGGCCTTCCAGAAGGGTCACATACTCCTTCACTTTCAGGTACTCTGGATCCTCCTCCTCTTCGTCTGACTTCCCTGCCATGAGATTGCTAGCCGTGTGCTGCAATTCCTGGATGGAATGCCCCAGTCCCTGGGGTCAGCATGTTCCATGATACAGTTCAATCCATCAGCAAAACAGTTATGCAGCACGAGCCTGTTGTTTGACACAGCTTTCAGCGTGTCCGCATTACCCTGAAGAACTGAAGAGTGTCACTAATTCTGTTCCCGACGTTCTTCTGCTGACTGTTGACACGGTCCACCTCAGTTCTCCACTCGATCTCACTCCCCTGAGGAACAACCGATGCGTGCATTCAACTTCCCCTGACCTGGCTGCATTACAATGACAGTATAAATGATGGAGACATCGCCCTGTCCTGTATATGCAAGCGCGTAACCAGTACATCCATGGCGCCAGGGCACAAGATTGAAACATGATAACAAAAAGTGCCATGGGTAGCACACCTCCAGGAAAAGCTGAAAATCTGGACTGTACTTGAGCACTGGATGTTCCGCCTGGAAAGCAAGAGCTGGAAAGAATTAGGAGGGGATAACCGTGTTGCGGTAGGAGTAGCCAGTAACCTGTGCAGCTGCGTACCACTCTATTGATAAAGACTTGGAGCCCACGACGGCGAGTCTCGATGAAGTCAGTCGTTGCTGATATTTTGGCCACTGCGTTTTTTTCCGGCATGGGAGGCACTATGACACCTCGGTTTTGCTCGTGCAAGCGCGTGCAGAGCCAGTTGAAATCATTGTATCGACGAATGACCTCCGACTCGGGATTCTTGTACTGAGACAGCTTGGTCTTGGACCAGACCTTGTATGAGACATACGCCTGACGTGCATCACACATGTGGATTATCAATGCCTGTCATGCACGGGAAATGAAGCAATCACTCTGCACAGACAAAAGTGCTGCAGAGTGCGCTGGCATGTACCCCTACTCCGTCTCCCTGCTTCACTGGGTCCGTGACATAGATCTCGAAGTCTTTCGGGCCATCCTTTTTCTGTGGGGACATCATCGACGCAAGGACAAGAAATGGTCTCAGAATGCACCTTTCAGCGTGCCTGTGGGTATTGCACGCACAAATAAACCATCCATTGCATGCTTCTGATGAGAGGCGTCTTTGGAGCACCTACCACAAGGCTAGCTGTGCTGGGTGCAGCACTACTGCTGGGGACGCCACTGCTCTGCTCTGCAGGCTGCACTCGTCGCGCAAGCAATATTGAGGCATATGGGAATATGAAAGCATACGGATGATGTTTTGGGAAGTAGCGTGCATGCAAGGCTCAGCTCAAACCCACCTCGTCGTTGGTGAGCACCAGCGAGTCGTACGCCGGCGGTGGCCCGGTGGGCTCAGTCTCATGGTCGGCGTCGAGAACTGGGAAGGGGTGCTCCACCTCGCCGAAAGCACTCAAAGGGTCCTGCCGCAGATAGGTTAAGCGCAACTCAAACGAAGGGACAGCTACCTCGACTGTGAGCAGGTAGCAAAGTACATAATAGACAGCCTGCGCTGATAATATTCTAACTCGTGCTTCCGGCTTGTGCAGGTGCCCCACTAAAGACAGCTGGCATCCCTCCCACATACGCCAGAGCTTTCTCGTCACTGCGAAGATGGACACGACTGAACAATGGCGAGGAACCGTCCGCGTCGCTAATCCACCACCGCAGTAGATTCAACCTATAAGAATGCGTCGAAAATACGAGGCGGAAAGGCACGATGTCGCGCCTCGCAGCTTCCCGTATTTACGCGGTGCCTGGATAATCACACTCCACCGATCTCACCTCCATGGTCCGCAGAAAGACGTCCCCCGCCTGTGCTCCGAAAGGTGCGCAGTGCTTCGTGTACCTTTCCGCCTAGATCAGTCCGAAAGCCGCTATGCTTTTGGAACTTGAGGCGTTGTGACCCTGAGCTTAGATTTCTTTTATCAAGCTATGGCCATCCTGTGACAGGATAGAAACACGAAACCTTTCTAGTGTCGCTGTTGCGTTACCAGATCTGTTTGTCCCAGAGAAAGTCAGCAGGCGTGCAGTGAAAGTTTCCGCGCTGCAGGCCAGGCCCGGGCAGGACGGACAACGCCAGCGCTCGGAACAATAGATATATCCCGCGACGGTGCGCACTGGTGACATATCAAGTACATGTACATGTACGACGTCCTGCGTGTATAGTCAGATTGGTTTTAAATCTAGAGGTTTGCAAAACTTACTTACATATGTGACAGAACGCAAACCTGAACGGTAAAGCGTTACTGTAAAAGCGGCGCGTCTCACCCAGTCCTCGAGGTGACCCTCGAGGACTGAGGAAACGCCTAGCGCAACGCCCCATGTTCTGCCCCAACAACACTAGCTAGCGGCAGCCCCTTAAGCCGGTGCAACCCCCGAGCACTGGCACTCTCTGCTTTGCGCTCGCCCATCTGGCTCGCGCAATTGCAGTCTCGACTCTCGTAGTCGAGCAGGGTGTCAGTTTACCATCGCCTCATGCGCACCCGAGCGTCACGAGACACTTCCCCACGTTCTACGTCGCCGTCTAACAACATGCAGCCTGAGCCGTCGTCCTCCGCCCCCGGAGTCGACCCTCTCTCCCCTATAATCGAACAGCGTACTTCCGAACAGATTCAAAGCGCGGTTTCGGCCCTCGAACTCCGATTAGCTGAGCAGATTCAGGCGTCTAACACCGCCTTACTAGCCCAGCTCGAACGACTAACCGGACCACCCGTGCTCCCGAATCAACAGCAGTCCATTCCCCCTGACGCGACCATTGCGACTGAGGGTGGTAAGGCAGCCCCTGAGCAGCCTATCGACCTGCTGAACGACGAACCCGAGCTACACGAGCCCGAGTTCGTCGATTTTGCCACCTACGGTAAAATTATTCCGGCCGGTTTGGAGCGACCCCCTCGCGACATCGACGAACCTCGATTGTGGACGCTAACGGACGACACGGCCCGCTTCCTCAACGATCGGAAATCTCAAGCGGGGTACGACGAGTACCTCCACATCGGGTGCTATGCCTTCTTCGACAGCTGCGCCAACGCGGCAATCAGCGAGGCTTTGGACACGTTGTCAGCCGGACCTCCTCTACCAGCGGAGCAAGCGGCGGCCGTTGCCCTCATCCGAGCGGGTCATCGCACCCACACAGCGACGGAGGAGGCCGCCCGTACTCGACTGGGCTTCCTCCGCCTCACCAAGGGCGGACAAACGAGCTCGGATTCGGACAGAGTGATCGCCGAACTTGCCCACGAGCGCTACTGCCGCTTACGCCCTACCGCGGTCTCGAGCGCACTGGACGAGCTACGCCAAGCGTTCGTCGACCGGACCCTCGAAGTCAGCCTGCATGCCGCCAGCAAAGCAGCTGCTGGAGCGGCGTTCGCTCGAGTCACGCCGGACAAGCCGCCCGGACAAGACGCCAAGGCCAAGAAGGCAGCCGCCGACAAGCGCAAGGCCGCAGCAGCAGGAGCAGCAGCAGCAGCGTCCGGGACTAAACCCATCGACGGAGCAAAGACCACCAAGAAATGATGGTGTGACCCGCCGCTCCGATTCCTGCTCCCCGACATCCAACTACATGCGTCACCGCGTGCGGCTAAGATGGCGGGAGTGGGAGCATATCGGCGCGAGCGGTCAAGTCGTGAACTGGATCCGCCATGGCGTGCGGGTCAAGTTCAAAAACGGCCTACGTCCCCGACCTTTCAACCACGGTGTCTCCATGAAGGACGCCACTCAACCTCAACTCGACTTCCTAGCTACGGAGCTTCCACGCTTCGAGGCCTGCGGAGCCGGGGAGCGCGCCTCCAACCCTCGCTACGTCTCCCGAATGTTCCTCGTCCCGAAACCCGGTATAAACAAGTGGCGGCTTATCATCGACCTCCGCGAACTCAACAGCTACTGCGCGGAGTTCAAGATGTCGTGCGAGACCCTCAAGCACTTACGCCACTTGTCCCGCCCAGGCGACTACTTCGTCTCCCTCGACCTAGCCGACGGCTACTACACGCTCGGCATTCGGGAAGAGGACCGCGACTTTTTCACGGTCAACTACCGCGGCGAGCTGTGGCGCCTCGCATGCCTACCAATGGGCTGGTCGGGATCGGCTTACTATTTTTGCAAGCTAACCCAGGTGTTCACAAACTACTTGCGTCGGGCGCCTACCCCGATGACCGCCAACGCCGCGACGCCGTACAAGCCGTCACGACGTTTCCTCCGCAACGTCCGATGGCGCGGAGTACGACTGCTACCTTACATGGACGACTTCATGTTCATGGCCAGTTCGTACGACGCAGCTCTACTGCTACGCGACCGCATCGAGTCCCTATTGAACCATGCAAACACAGTTAGTGTGGAAGATAACGTACGCAAACGTAGTTACAGTCACAGTCCCGCAAACGGAACAGTTAAGGCGACAACCAGCCTACAGGCGTGGTGTCGGGACAACAGAAGTGTTAGAGCTGTAGCCTAGCGACAGCTCTGTACCGAGTCAAACAGTTTATCGGTATGTCCGATCTAGACATGTACTAATCATATCTAGAATAGCTTACAGTAGCTATCTGCAACTAATACGTATGCGGTATTACTTACAACACTCCCCCTGCAGGTAGCTACGGGATGAAGCGTTGCATTGGGTCTTGTCCTCCAATGATCGCACTTCGGTGTCTTGCAAGTGCCTGTCTTGGGAGGAGTTTGGTGAGCATGGCAGCGTCGGCAAAGCCTGTGAGTTGGAGGCTGTGGTCCAGCCCCCCCCCCAACGTCAGGCGCATGTGAATGGTGCCATGAAGGGAGCGGACGACCTTTTGCAGAGTGCGCCAATGTGCCTCTGTGGGTGAGGCTTGGGCGGAGCCAAGGATGCGCAAGACCGGGGAGACAGCGGGGCGCGTGCAGACGGGGGCGTAGTGGGGGCTGCCCAAGAGACGGGGGTGGACGTCTGGGTCAAAGTCGGGGGTTGCGTGTGTCGGTCGCCCGATGACTATGGGGTCAACGGTGGGGCGACGACGGCCACGGGAGGTGTGGTCGCCACGCTTGGCTTGGGAAGAGTGATGTCCATGGAAGGGTAGAGGTGGGCCACCCGGAAATGGAGAGCGGCCAGCCATTGGGGACGGCGGGGCGTACGAATTCGGGTGGTCACGGGAGGGGGGGACGCCGTGAAAGGGCGCCTCCGGGATGAGAGGTATGGGGTGGTGAGGGGCATATCCAACGGGGGGGTAGGGAGGGTGTGGCGAGAGTTGTTTAACCGCGATGTTGTGATGGGAGGGGTCGCTGTGTAGGATAGGATCAGCCGGGGGGTATTGGGGGGGTGGTTGCAAGTGTTCACCTACGAGTTCGAGGTGAGCATCATGGCGGCGCCGAGTGACAGGGGGGTGCGGAATAGCACTCGCAGCAGCAACAGCATCCTCGGCCAACTGCGAGTCGAACCGAGCTGTCAAGTGCGCCACTTGCGCAACAAGCAGCACGAGAGGATCCGGGGGGTGTTCGAGGGGGAGGGTGTGCACGTGGTGGCCCTCCGGAAAGTGTGCGAGGTGAGCGACGTGGCGGCGCTGAGCGACATGGGGGTGCGGATTAGCACCCGCAGCAGCAACAACACCCGTGGCCGACTGCAAGTCGAAACGAGCTGTCAAGCGCGCCACTTGTACAAAGATCAGCGCGAGAGTATCCGGGGGGTGTTCGAGGGGGAGGGTGTGCACGTGGTGGCCCTCCGGAAAGTGTGCGAGGTGAGCATCGTGGCGGCGCTGAGCTACAGGGGGGTGCGATATAGCACCCGCAGCAATGGCGGCCGACCGCGAGTCGAGGTACGCGTCAAGGCGCGTCAGTTGCACACGTAGCAGCTCAAGAACACCCTGGGTAGTATGGACAGTGCTCTGCTGAGAGCCTGACTCAGGGGAACCAACAGGTGAAACAGGCGGGTTTTTCTGCGCCATTTCGACAGAGGGCAAAAAAAGAAAGAGCTGGAAGAAAAACATGGGGCGTTGCGCTAGGCGTTTCCTCAGTCCTCGAGGGTCACCTCGAGGACTGGGTGAGACGCGCCGCTTTTACAGTAACGCTTTACCGTTCAGGTTTGCGTTCTGTCACATATGTAAGTAAGTTTTGCAAACATCTAGATTTAAAACCAATCTGACTATTTACTCGAGGGCACGTTTTGCCAGTATGTAATAAACCGGAGGTTTAGCGCAGCCTAGTCTTGATGAAGCGGTTTAGCGGGGACGAGCCAGCCGAAGTACTGCCAAGCCGCAGGAGATGGGGTCATGGTAGGGTCGATGTATTTCCCTTCTGTGACATAACTGTTCTTGGCCCAACCACCCATGTATTTGACGACGTGGAGTGGGGTCCCGATGCAACTAGCGGCGGAGGCCGCCCCTTTACGGAGGCTGTGCGATGTCCATTTAAATCCGCTCGGAGGTGTGGCGCCGACGGCGTCGCATGCGTCGCGGAGCCAGGCGGAGAGAGTCGCAGCTGCTTGCCAGTCGTTGGAGTTTTCGTAAGGTACGAAGCTCCATAGTGCGGCGGGAGGGGAGCAGTTGTAGAATTTCTTGCAGTAGGCGGTCCGTTGAGTGCAATAATATTCCAGTAGGTCGGCTAGCACCGGATTGGCAGTAGTTGGGATAGCAAGGATAGGCTTGTCGCCCGCGCTGCGTCTTTGATCGCCCTTAGCTTTGCGTATGAAAAGCCAGATTTTCTGCGAAGGTCGGTCGACGACAAGGTCGCCTGATAAACACCTTACTCCCGACTCGGCCCGGCAGAAGAACGCATAGGTAGTGCAAACTGCCAGCAGCGCTCGAAAACGAGCGATGAGGTGGCGGGAAGTAGGAGTCCACTGGAGGTGCGTACTGAGCTTAGCGGCCGCGGTGAGTAGCGAGAGGGCGAGCGGAGCTGGTAATGGTAGGCGCGAGTCCGCCGCCTGTAGTCGTTGCTGTTGCATCTCGAGTCCGCGACGCGCGTCGGCCAAGAGTTCGCCGACGGCGATAGGCTGCTGTTGGTGGTCGCGGAAAAACTTGTTGATCGCTGAGTAGTACTGCTGTAGCGATGCGGCAGCGACAGTACCTTGCAATCTCAACCAGGCCGTGTAGCGAACGACCGATTGAGTAGTAGCATGTAGCGGGTGAATATTTTCCTCGTGGCAGAACGCGGCAAATTGACGCAAGCCGCTGTCGTAGTTGGCGTACGTGGTCGGGGCTAAGGAGCTGCTTAACATGTGTAGCGCAGTGGTACCGATGAGGTCGGTGCCCAACAGGTTTCGCAGTCCGGTAGTCATGCTAGCAGTCCACGGTGCGTGTGCGTCGGGTATCCGTAAGGTGTAGCGGGCAGGCCTTGTGGGCTTGTTCGCTTGCGTAACCATTGCGCGTAGGTCTGTGAGGCTGGCGTTTGCAGTCCGTAGCGTGCGTCCTATTGCGCCCCTGCGGGTGTGGAGCCAGGCCGGCGTGGCAGTCGAAAAGCCACGACGCTCCATCCTAGTCGTCCGACCCCCTCGCGTGAGCCTAGCCGACCGGGAAAGAACAGGTCTCGCGACGGGGGGTAGTGAATAGTCTCGACGGCTGAGCTGTGGAGGTCTTGAAACCACGGTGCGTGAGGCCAGTACGGGGCGATGACGGTAGCCGCTGCTCTTGATTGGCGTAGTTTTGCACAGAGTTCGGGAAGGGCTGACCACGGGGGGTTGCAGTAGTTTATCTCTCGTTGCCATGCGGTGTCCGGAAGGTTTAGACAGTCGACGTCCTCGCATTTGGGGTCGCGCCATCGGGCGTTGAAACGCGGGAGTTGAGCGTTTTCCATTGACGCGAAGCGGTCGATGGAGTGTGGTCCCCACGTTGACTGAAGGTAGTCGAATATTCGAGGGTTGAGCTGCCAGTCGTCGCGGTCGAGCTCCCGGCTTAGGCTGTCGGCCCAGATGTTCGCCGCTGATCGGATGTAGCGGGGCCGGATGCGGATGTCGTTGACGTCGAGTAAGTGCCAGAGCCTGCGCAATTCGGTCATCATGACCGGTGAGCGCGTAGTCAACTTGGAGAGCGTAGCCACGACGGCTGTGTTGTCTTCGTGTAGTAGGACGTGTCGGCCTCGGAGTTGTGGCAGAAAGGACTCGATCGCGAGACGAACGGCGCGGAGTTCCTTCCAGGTGATGTGTTGCTGGCGGTCGTCGTCGTACCAAAACCCGCGGGCTTGGTAGGCAGGGTTGTCGTTCAGGACGGCGCCCCACCCGTAACCACTTGAGTCGGCGTGTAGGTACGCGGTCTCGATCGGTTTGTAGATGGAGCGGCCGTTGTGTTGGTTGGGCACAGTGCGCCACCACTCGAGGTCGCGGCGTAATTGATGTGTCATCCGTACACGTCCGCCCCATCTAGTTCGCGTAGCCAGAACGCAGTGTAGTTCGCGCAGAAAGAAGCGGGCTGGTGCGATGGCGAGGTAGAGGAACTGTGCCTTGCCAGCAAACGCTGCGAGTTGTCTGGCGGGTAGCCACCGAGCGGAAGTAGCTGCGCGGCCGAGTAACGCTGAAGATTGTTTCGCGAGGGCCTGTAGCTTGTCGATCGGGGCTCGGAATTCGCCTTTGAGGAGGTCGACTGTCATGCCGAGGTGGGTGCCCACTTGGGTGGGCTGCCACAAGCCTTTGTCGGGGTTGCGCTGGAGGCCTAGCCGGTTGAGGAGGGACTCGATGCGGTCGCGCAGCAGTAGAGCTGCGTCGTACGAACTGGCCATGAACAGGAAGTCGTCCATGTAAGGTAGCAGTCGTACTCCGCGCCATCGGACGTTGCGGAGGAAACGTCGTGACGGCTTGTACGGCGTCGCGGCGTTGGCGGTCATCGGGGTAGGCGCCCGACGCAAGTAGTTTGTGAACACATGGGTTAGCTTGCAAAAATAGTAAGCCGATCCCGACCAGCCCATTGGTAGGCATGCGAGGCGCCACAGCTCGCCGCGGTAGTTGACCGTGAAAAAGTCGCGGTCCTCTTCCCGAATGCCGAGCGTGTAGTAGCCGTCGGCTAGGTCGAGGGAGACGAAGTAGTCGCCTGGGCGGGACAAGTGGCGTAAGTGCTTGAGGGTCTCGCACGACATCTTGAACTCCGCGCAGTAGCTGTTGAGTTCGCGGAGGTCGATGATAAGCCGCCACTTGTTTATACCGGGTTTCGGGACGAGGATTTTTTTTTTTTTTTGTTCGTCGACCGGACCCTCGAAGTCAGCCTGACGTAGATGAACCGTTTGAGGCGCATTCTTATCCACGCATATAGTGCGATCTATAAACGGATCGGTTTCGGATTGAGAACGGAAACTACCAAGTAACACGACATCCAGCAAACTACTGCCCTCATAACTGGCCCACTACAGTACCAACAAGCACATGACATTCTCAAACCACGCTCCACACCTCTCCCTCCTCAACCGCCTCACACCCCTTTGGAAAAACGGCATCACCGAATGGTCGCAAGTGGCTTTACCTGGTACGCGCTACTAGTATTAAACTCATACTCAAACCCACAACCCACATTAAGAGACTCGAGGGCGCAGGCATCAACATCTCCACCCCCATACACCTCCACGCGGTTCTCAATGAACTAACAAATATCGTACACAACCGCTTCTCCCGTAAACCCCCGTAACCCTTTTACGCAATGGCCACGACACTCGCACACCCGTGGTGGATCCCACTGATCACCCCGCCCCCTTTCCATATATGAAACGCCAACACAACACCCAACCCTCCATCACCCTTGAATCAACATACATCGATGCAACATACCTCACCACCAACAACATAAACTACCCTCTTTTGTTATGTGATAGATATTCTCTCCAAGCACAAGGACTCAGCCACCCACCAAATATAATACATGGTGGAATGGGCAACGACTCACCGAATGGCAACCGGGAAATACAACAACAGATAGAGCAAGGATTCGAACCACTAACATGCACACCTATCGGCCAACATAAGCCCTTTTCCGACCCCTACACATGTATCTCATGGCACGAACCTCTACTTGATGACATCCTCCCGTGCCACGCATGCCCTAACTTTGCTATCCACCCAATGTGCGGTACTCGCAAACGCCCGGCAAGATAGACATGCAATTGGTGCCAACACGAAAGTCAACATAGCCTCACATCCCTCAATAATATCCAAGGGGCCATGTGCATGCAACTCCGGGACACCATCGTTACCGCCCCTTCCTTTATGGTGGCCTTCACTACATTCGAAAAAAGCTTCACCCCCGCAACGCCCCCATCCTTCCGCAACCATGCCCTCCACCATGGCGCAACTTTGCGGTCACCATTGACCACTCCCCTATCAACCCCGATATAAACATGACACCCACATGACAGTTTGCCATCCACCACCACCCCACCATACCAACCGTAGCTATACTCTGCCTTCCCAATGGAAGGTCAATTACCACCCTTTCCCTTGACCGCATCACCCACCTCTACCGTTTGTTCCGACCCGAACTTACCCACCTCACATTCGAGGAAGAGCTCTATCGCCTTGTCACGCGCCTCGGCACAACATCCAAAATCGAAACCCCTATCACAATAGAGACTCACAAAACACATGGACCACCCGGGAAGACCTCCTTGATGCCCTACGCACAACCTTTAACACAACAACATAGTTATACTCTGACCCCCTTTGATAAATGACTAGGCTCACAAACCTACCACTCCCTCTACCCGGAAGATATGGTATTCTCCTTTAGCGGTAGTAATTCTGCCTTCATTTGGCAAGCGACCAACATCGCAAACCCTGAATACGACCACACTTACATGCGACGAGCTACGGAACATGCCAGAGCCATCGCTCATAGACTGGAACCACACACTCCATCGGCCACAATACTTGTCCTCCCACATTGGCGACACACACCATACCGACATGAAAAGTATATCTCCCCACCGTACACACACCTCCACTGTTAGCTCCTTGCCGACAAAAATGCATTCCTCTCCCCTAACCAACACACATGCATCCCTACACCCACCCCCTTTGCCACTTAATGGGGGGTGGATATATATCTCGTGTGCAACACTCCTGCCTTACCCTTCCTTCCCTCGCTTGACACACTCGACACACTACACCGTACCCCCGAGCACATGTGTAACACACACCTCCCCTTCCCATCTACCACATGCACGCACCCCACCCTTACCTCTGAATGCAACCTCCACGAAGTTGGCACATACTACTCCTCACCATCCAACGCACACCAGCTCACCTACACACCCGCTCACCGCACCCACTACCACTACCTTCCACGTCCATGCGACCTTGCCCACGATTGGACAACCTTTGTTAACACAAACGGCTCTAAAAAAGGCGGCTCCACCCCCCTAGGGACCGCAACTACTCACCCTCCCACAAACACTTCTCTCAAAATTCTAGTCTCCTCTACATCACCACCCATACCATTAATGGGACCGAACTTGCAGCTATAGACCCCGGACTCAAACTAGGATATCATGCCCTCGTATGAGACATCGCATGCTCCCTCAATCTCATCCATAAATACATCCGTAGCCCCCACAATATGCAATAACACCCCCACAGAGAAATACTCTCATCATCCTATCTACACTCCAAACCCGCACCACGGCCGGTATGACGACACATCTCATCACAACACCTCCAAGGGCAATGAAATTGATGATCACTTAGCAAACACGGTCGCACATGGCCATTGTCGGCCAACCCCCTAATGCAATGTACTTCAGAGGCGCCCACATTCATCTAGGACAGTGGACCTAGCCGCACACCACACAACCTGACGAGCCTAACCCTCCTACGACCCTAGTATGCACCAACTTCAAAATAGGTGCACGAAAATGCAGTCTCTCCTCCACCATCACTCCCCTTCACCACTCCACCAAACATGGCGACCTCCTCGCCCCAGCCAAAAGAAATGGAGTAGATTTTACCTACCATGGTCGACACCCATCCATCACATCCATTCAATTCACACACAAATGGAATTAGTGTGGGGCGTTCACAACACCCGCCTCCTCCCTTGGAACAAAACTCTCAAACGCCCAATGTGCGGCCACTGCATTAGCAACGGCCTCAGGGCAGGCAACTGCCCCTCAATGTCAGGCCTTAGGCAAGACCGCCACAATAGTGCACTCCATTTCCTACTCACACTGCTAGAACAATCAAACGGGGGGCGATGGGAAACGATCATCGCCGACTTCGGTAATAAACCTATTGAATCATTCACATCCCACACATCAAGCGAGCCACTCTCTCACCTTGACACACCCTCCTTTCATCACGGTCAAATGAACACTCGTAGAGTGGACGCCGACGAAGGCCTCGACTATTCTTCCCTAGCCCGCTACTCCGCAGCCTTGCCCGAGGATATGCTGGCCACCCAACTCAAACCCCCGGCACACAAACCCGACTTTATGAAACTCATAGAACCCCGCCTCGTCGGCCATACCTCCTCTCGACGCAGATATTCCGCTATTCGTAAAATTCAGATAGGAGAACGGAAATAATGCACATGTAATACCCTTAAAGACACCCACCACCTCATCATAGAAAAATACACCCCCCTTGCATACGCACTGCTCCTCTCACACTCGTCAGGCACACAAGTGGACATCGTACCCATAGATATGAGCCGCACCAGCACACCCCACTCCCTCACACACCAACATCACTACCCTAATCCACCCTAGAATTGGCCCACTAGACAAACCCTCCAATACCCCAACCCGAGACACTACCCGCATCCTCTCTCGCCTACACATCAACAGTGTTCAATGGCTGCACCATATACTCCGCATCTACCGTATCAAATCCTTTACCACTTACAAACAACTTCTTCACCAACATTTCTAACACTACCCACCAATCTTCTACCACACCCAACCCTACCCTGCCAAGAACCTCCAAGGGGGGATTAATGCCCCACAACACCTTTGGAGAGGATGGGCAAGGAGACCACCCCGCCTAAGTTTTGTATTCTATGTCCGAGATGGCATATGCAAAAAGGCCCTTCCTTAGACAACAACAAGAATGTGCCTAGTAATTAGTGTAAATCATTTTCATTTTCATAACACGATGTCAACCTAGTATGTATTTCATTTTTTCTTGCGATACTTTAAACCCTAAGCCCCTATACAACTAATCTAGTATGTATAGTGCATTCATTTTGAAAACACTACAAGTAAATTTCTTACAAGAAAAAAGCAGTGGAGAGTGGAGACCACCAAGGAAAAGGAAGAAAGGAGGAACATGAAGGCATACCATAACATTAGCAATGCCCTCATGCAAAGCGTCGTGAAGGTAGGAACCTAAAGTACCATGAAGAATAGCAGAAAGACGTTGCATGAATTCACGCCGCGCACCCTTAAAAAACGCGAAAAGGAACAAAAGTAGTTTGACGAACGAAATGTTGCATGCGGACGAACATAACTGTCAACGCGCAAAGGAAAGTCAACAACACCCATGCAAGGGAAGCGACGATTTGCCACGAGAATAGCCAAGCGATCAACCAACTCAACCAACATAAGCGCCAACCGGCCCCCATCCTCGAGAGCGAAGAGATAGTAGTCGTGGACCGACTGAACAGAAGGCGTGCCAAGCAAAGCGGACGTGCGGAGGTCCGCATCGAGTTTAAAGCATTACAAGTCTACTTGTACCGAGCGAAACAACTTCCGTTCATTACTATTGTCGGTTCGTTAATGTAATAACTAATAATGTTAATTACAAAGAAATTAGTGGAATCCACGAGCAAAGAATAAGCAAAGAAAAAATGCACGGAACGAAGCCTAAGCCCTCGGAGCAGGGAGGCAAGCAAGAGTAGATGCACCACTATCATCTTGCACGGCATCACGGAGATAGTAACCCAGCGTGCGATGAAGAACCACATAGGGCGTTCCATGGACCCATGACGCACATGCCCAAGAAATCGACGGAAGGGCACATCTGTAGATAGAGCGCCGTGCAAGTACCACATGCCCGGATAAACTCCGTCATGCGGGCATAACTTTCAAACCATAAAGAGCGAGAGCCTGCCGCACCCATGCTTGGGAAACGTCGAACTGCCACCATAATGGCCAAGCGATCAATAAGGTCAACCGCCACATGAGCCAACGGGCCCCCGTTCCCAAGAGCAAAAGGGTCATAGTCATGAACATGCTGAATAGAAGGCGTGCCAAGTGATGGGGGACGATGTGCGGAGGTCAACATAAAGCTTATAGTTTGTTGAGCCCCCATAGCCAGACTGCCGACTTCGTTATTTGCATGGTTTAAGGTGGGAGTTCCTATTGTTAAACAAAAGTCGTACCGGACACATAGTACCCCGGATGATACCATTTTTTTCCCGGCGGGCTTCACAATACGAGACGAACCGGGAAGTTCTTAATTCAAAAAGGGTTGCTCCCACCGAGGCGAATGGCATAGCGAGATATTTTCGTCTCACAAAGAGCCGGCCACCGGGAGGAAATATTCGCCATGCTTTCGGCATATCTTTAGCGGCTCGGCTCTTTCTAAACGCCCGCAGCTCGGGTCGGGTCTCTCTTTCTTGTCGCTCACGCACATTGCGCAGAGGCGAAGTCGTACCTCCCTTGCGTGAACGACTACAACGCTCCGGCCTCGCACTTCACCGCAACGTCTCAACGCCCCGAGTATGTGCAAGCCGCGAGACCTTGCCGGTCAGTGTCGCACGCACGAGGCCTTATGAAGTGACTTCTCCCCCAACCGCTAATCCAACCACCAATACTCCCGCTAAGCCAATCGTTAATCAACCTTGCTCGCCTCCGCCAAAATTATCCTCGACGACAACGTCCCGCCTTATGCCTACGGTAGCCCCACTCTTTTACCGGCGGGTAATAGAGGCGAAGATACTACATGTACTAAACGTTCTAGCGGTGTTAGCAACGTTGGAAACAAAGAGGAGAAAGAGGAAGGGGAGGACAACGACGACGACGGAGTTGTTGGTGATGAAGATATCACAAAAAAATGACCCATTCCTCGTTGGGTCGCCCCTGAGTATTTAGCAGACACCCTGGCACGCTAGCGGCCAGCCGATAGATACCAAAGAGGGTACCATCGGAGTAGAGGCGAGTACCGCTTACATAATAATACAATATGTATGGTAGAGCCGCGAGTAAATGGTCTGCGGCCTTATAATCCGCCCTCCACAACACATTTACCGGTATTGTGCATCGGATATTTCAATATCGTACACGCGTTTTATTAGCCGCTAGAATCGCGTCAAATCATGCCGCCAACGCACATGTACCATTCGCTCCTACCCAAATACAAATGGAAATGATTCACAACATTTACCGCAAACGCGTTGTGCGGCTGTTGTCTAAGGGCCTTCTTGCATATGCCATCTAGGACTTAAAATACAAATTTAGGCCAGCATCCCTAACCCTAGACACTCCTAGGCTAGGGACTAAGTGAGAAAAACCGGGGGGGGGGTGTAATCAACCACCGGGTTGCCGGGGACTAGAAGACACGGCATTACATATTACTCGGCGGTAAAGTCCCGCTTTGTAATCTACATAATCCCCTTCCACCGCGGAAAGGAAACAACATGTAGTTGGTGCTATCGCTAACTCCGGTCGCCTTGGTAAGTGACTAGCATGATGGTCCCTTTCTCTTCCAGTATTTTGAAATTGAAATTGAAATTATCCACAGCATGTGCCGGCAAAGTGGACCGACTGCTCTCTTTCGGGCCACTCTACTTCGCCATTCATGACTTATTAGCAAGCTGGGCCCGGGTCTCTTCGACCAGGTACACCTATCAACACACCTAGCTACACGGTGTGTCGACGTTCCTCGGGAGTTTAAAAAACTGTAAGCAACCGCAGTAATTGCCACAGTCCCCCCGCCTAAGCAATAACAGTGTAATAATTTTGTAATCAAGAAAAAAGATCTAAAAATAAATCTATTTGTCGAGAAATGCAAAACTAAACTGCTGCTCGACCTTCACGATGCACGGCCCGCTCCCACCGAACCGGGGCGCCGACCGGCCAAGGCCGGTCGGCGTTCGGGAGGGACGACGGGCCAGCCTAATCTAGCTCCCGCGTGACTTCGGTCTTGCCCAAGATAGGAGGGGAAAGGCTGGCATAAAACCCCTCCTCGCGTGGTCGCTCGTCGATCCCGCCGTCGCATCCCGTTAACCCCGTCCCAAGGTCGTAGCCGCGTCCAACGCGACGGTCCTCCTTGTCGAGGTCCCCCGTCACCTCGAGGGCAGGTGAGGGGGGCCGGGACACACAGACATAGAAAAAACTGGCGCTCTTGCCACCGCGCCTGAATTTTCCCCGCTCATTTCCTCCGTTTTTCCTCTGTCCGGTACCCGGGTACCTGTCGGTTAGTCCGGCATGTGGCCGTACCCTTCCCCCTCTGATCGCGCGTCCACCTAGCAGACTTTGTTGAGGTTGGGGCCTCCGCGCTCACCCGGGCCCCCCCGCAAGGGTCTCGTCTATCCGGGTAGTGGGTGTCGAGGAGGGGGGAGGGGGTGGGTCACCGTAGTCGGATCCGGCGGGCCGCGGGCGCACGGAAATTATTCCAAAAAACCCGCCGTACGGGGTTTTCCGGCGGCGCCGACCCGGAGGGTCGTCGCCGCCAGATCGTGTCGCTCCTTCCCTCGCGACTAGTCTCCTTGCCGCCCAAGCTTACTCCTCCCCCCGGGAGATGTAACTTGTCGGCGTAGCGGCGCGCTAGTGAGCGCCCTTCCCTGGTGCTGCTCCCCAACTAGGTCGACGCCGGGTACGGACATTAGTTTAGTTTCCTAAAAAGCCCTCCGTACATGGCTTTCCGGCGGCGGCTGATGATCATGAGGATCGTCGCCGCCTCACATAGCCGCTCCTCCGTCTGCGACCGGCCACCGGCCTGCGCCCTGTCTTGCCTCACCCCCCGGGAAGGGTCGATTGGCACAGGGATGGTCGACGGCTAGCGAGCGCCCTTTCCTGGCGTTGCTTCCCGGCTGGCCACCACAAGCTCCAACGCCCGCCTCCCACCGCTGATCCGGCCGTACCCTCCTCGCCTTCAAACGCTCATGTTGTATAGGCCCCACCCCCTCGAGGTAGGACTGTATTCAGTAGTATCTGACGGCGAAAAAACATATCGGACGGGCTGAGCGAGAGATCTTGGTGCCGGTCATGCGCAGCAATTATTTTTTCAAAAGCCCTATGTATAGGGCTTTCTCGACAGCTGCTGATCCTGCGGATCGAGCTGTCGGCCCTCTTAGCCCCCTACCGTGCTAGGCCTGGCACGGCTACGGGGTTTCCAGCGCCCACCACGGGGAGGTGAGGGGATGCCGACGGGCTTGCAAGCGCAACCCCCTCCGGGGCCGCCGCCGCTGCGCCGCCGGCGGGCACCTCTCTTCCAATACCCACTATTGGCACTCCTCTTACAAAGAACGGTTAAGGCAGTCACGGACGGCTCACCGTTGGCATTTTTCACCGGGGCTAAGGTCGAGGCACTGGTGCTTATCTTGGTCTGCCACCAACGGAGTGGGCAGATTCTGGGGGCCAAGTGGGTGTGGATCGGGTGTCGTATGGTGATATATCCGCTGCCACGGACTCGGAAGGAGGGGGTCTGGGCCGCTGAGGGGTGGAGGTTGCATGACGGGGTAGGAGAGAAAGCGTGGAGGCATGAACGTGGCGTTGCATTTTTCTACTAGAAGCGGGAAGTTGTAGGGCTTTTGTCGGAATCGGGAATGGATAGTTACCCGGCGGTCGTGCCGGCCCCACAAGGGGGCCGGGTGTGGTGACTAGAGAAGTGAGAGGAGAGAGATGGCGGCCGGCGAAGGCACCGGCATGGCCGGCCGACCGCCACTAGTCGGGAATAGAGTACCGCTAATAGCATAACACTAAGTACTAGGATGACAAATAGCTACTGTGTACATAACCACTAGGCAACGGGATGTTAGTGCTAACAACCCCCGTCAAGGTAGCCGAGGTTTTGAGACTCTTGGTGTCGTCCTAGCTTGCGCCGAAGACTGTGCCATCTTGGTCGAAGGTGTAGTGCTTGTAGCGGGTGTCTCAGGTTGGGTAGGTGTAGCGACATCCGCTCACAAGAACGCGCCGCTACCGGCGAGTTGCCGATATGAAACGGTTCCATTTGTACTACATAATGCATTAATCTGACATGTAGCGAGATAAACTGTCCACGGGCGAATTAGTCGACGCAGGGTGCGGCCGGCGAGGAAGAAGCAAAGCCAACAAGGTTGTTAGGAGCGTGTAGGCACGCAAAAGCATACACGGGCGTTGCTCGTGTTGACTCCCCTCTTTGACCGTGGGAAAGGTTAGCTCCTCGCTAATTTAGGTGAGTGTTGCGGCGTTGCCTCGGGAAAAAACAAGAACATTACCAATTAAAGCACGCACGGGCCGAATTTTCGCGGGTCGGTTTTAAACAACCGGATCTGGTCGAGAGCATCGGAAGGCTGAAGGCTAGGTGAGACTGAAAGCTAGGTGGGGCGAGCGTGGCGCCAGGCGCTTTACACGCGCTCTTCTCATTTTCACGTGGGAGATGGTAGAACAATCGCGGACAACCAACTTGAAGGCGAAGCGTGGTGTCGGTTGGACGATGAATTACTAGCGTGGCGCCGAGCGCTTTACACACGCTATGCTATTTTTTACGTGGGAGTAGGTAGGACTAGCGTGGCGCCGGGCGCTTTACACACGCTCTTCTCTAGTGTAACTTGGTGGAGGGCCCATAACATGTCGGAATCGGGAACGGATAGTTACACAGCGGTCGTGCCGGCCCCACAAGGGGGCCTAGTGTGGAGACTAGAGAAGTGAGAGGAGAGAGATGGCGGCCGGCGAAGGCACCGGTAAGGCCGGCCGACCGCCACTAATAAGGAATAGAGTACCGCTAATAGCATAACACAAAGTACTAGGATGTCAAATAGCTACCTTGTACATAAGCACTAGGCAACGGGATGCTAGTGCTAACAAGTTCCTCGGCCAACAATGCGGCGTACTCTTCCGCGAGTTGCTGGCGGGAAGTGGGAGAGGCAGATCGGAGCGCCTGGCGGAGAGAGACGACACGTTAAACATAATTGTCTAATGCATGTGAGTCGTCCGGGGCTGTTGGAGTGCGGCTCTTAGAGGGGCGGGCTTGTTGCCATTGTGTTTCTTCGGGGGGGGGGGGGGGGGGGGGGGGGGTAGCAGAGTGGGGGTTAGGTCCGTCTGGCATGAGGATGTCCTCCTCAATATCTGTGGGTTGGTCGTCTTATCTCCATGGCGGGTTAGTAGTCGGATCGGTAGTATCGCCGTCGTCGAGGGCGCGTGGGAAGGTGGAACTGTCGGTTGGGTGAGCGTTGGCTCTCGAACGAGCGATAACATGTTGGCGTAGCAGGTTGTCGATAGCTTGGGTGGGTTGGTCGAACGGTCTATCGGGGAGACGACTTCGGCCGAGCCTCCTAGGAGGCTCGAGCCGTGCGCATTCAGCGTTACACAAGAGGAGATGATCTTGTGTCTGTCCATGATGTGGTGGCAGCGAAGAGGTCGTGTTTTCTTCCGGTAGGGTAGTCCGATGGTGACCCACGTGTTGTCGGCGAGGAGGTCGGTAGCCATATCGGTGCGATCGAGCGCGGCTTGGGTGTGCGGGACATGCTTGGGGGGTAGGATCTCTCCTTCCTCTATCGCAGGTTTCGGGACGCGGTAGATTCACAGGAATCGGGGGTTGATCGGGTCGGGCATCATGTGAATGGTAATTTTCTAGGGTAGTGGCGAAAGGGAATAGTGGAGCGGAGGTGAGGCTGAGAACTACCTTGCGGGTGAGGCTGAGAACTGCCATAGCTATAGCTCCAGCTCCGTCCGGGACGTCGGTAGCAAGCGCGGCTCCGGCTTGGTGCGTAGTGACGTTTACTCCGGTCGTTGATAGGAAAGATAGGAGGGCTTGTAGGGTGGTTGTGCCTCGTGCAATGTCGAGATGGTAAGTCACGGAGTCGGTGACCACGACGGTCATCTTGTCTGCATGGGGAAGGATAAAGTTGGTGAATTTGGATTTTGGAGTTTTTGGAGGTTGGAGAGCCGATGTAGTGAAGCAAGGTCTACTAAACATTGGCTATGATGTCGCAGATTGGTGTGAAAACGTTGCCCGATATTTTAGGAATCGTTTTGATGGGAATGAGGCAAAACAAACTATTTTAGTTATGGCACAATGTGTCGATTTGATATTGTTTGTCGTGAGTTCATATGCGCCGTTTTCGTCGTTTGACGCGTATTTCGAAGCGCGGGTCTCTCTTAACCTTCTCCGCATCCACACGTGGATGATGGAGAAAGGTAAGATCAACATGGCTGGCTTTTCTGTGTGTTGGAGTCTATGCAAGGCATTGGCTAAAGCAATGCACGAAGATGATGTTTCCTTCAAGGTGGAAAATCCCGAGGAGCAACATAGATGGCACGCCGACAAAGAAGGTAAGACTGCCGTGTCTGGAACCGTCATTCAAGAGGAGATCATGACAAAATCCACGTTTTACAAGTTGTGCCCTTGGTTCATGTTAATGTACATTCACTGTGTGCTCAAGATTTGCAATGAGGCTGTTGTTGAGGGCATGTGCAGCGTTGTCGCGAAGCATGCTCATGGAACTCGAGGTCTTATCTTTGACATGTATGCAAAAGAGAGCATCATTGATTATAATGCGCCTCATAGAGCCCACAACACCTTGTTCACTACTAAAGCTCTTGATCATTACTTTTCGACCAAAAAGTACAAAACATCAAAAGGGGGACTTGGCGTTTATTCCGGTCTGACTCAAACTTTTGGCGCCGCGGCAACATTTTGCCTCAAATGCTAAAAAACATGTTGAATGGAAAATCTGGTCTAGGGTTTATGAATGCTTGAGTGAACGATGCGCTGAATTTGTGCAATCCAGTACATTGTTGAAGTCTAGGTACAATTGGTGTTTTTAAACACCGCAAGATGGGAAATTTCTTTGTAAATGGGGCTTTAAGTAACGATTGTATGAATACTTACATACGGCTGAAACATGTATTACCCTAAAGCGAAAATGCCCTAATTTGCAATGTATGTCTGAAATTTTTTCTAGGGGGCGCCCGCGGCGGCGCCCCTCAGACCCCCCTTGCCGTGGGGGTTTTCCACTGCGCCGCAGGCGGGGGTTCCTACGGAATATACAACCCGGGGACACGGGCTCCCGCGCTACCGCTCTGCCGTCCCGCCGTACTAATTATCGGTGTACATGCCGCCACGTCGCAAAAAGTGAAATAATCTATCCGGCGCGGTGCGTTTACACCGGTTCCCGGCGTAGATAATTTCAGTGGGGGTGGCAGCGGTAGCTACCGCTGCCATCCCCGCCCCCTTCCCGCCCCGCCGTACTAATTTTTATACTGGTACTGCTTTTTTATCCCTTAGAGGTCCTTTAACTCGACCATATTTCGCGCGTCGAGCCAGCCATCGATCCAACATACCAGCCATTCAAGAGGCGGAGCAACTCTTAAAAGACCGGCGCTCGCGACTATTCAGAACAACAAGCTTATTCGCAGCATATCGATATGTGTAGCGACTTGCCATAACCCATTCAATGAAGTATACGCGGTTCCTCTACTCAATCGCGTGGGTCAGCACCACCCCCGCTCGTCGGGATCCTTCGCGCAAAATGTCCGAGTCCCCAACTATTCCCGGTAGTTTTCCCTCACCGGGAAATTATGTCAGTATGTTCGCTTCATGTGGAGCCCTGCCCATTCCCCCTATCCCCCGGTGGGGTGCAACCGCTGCTGCAATCCCCTATGGCACAAGCGGCGACGACAGCAAGCACCGCTTTTCCCGCGGTAGTGGTTCTACTCCTGCAAAATATGACCGCCGCACCGACGAGTCCCACAACCGTTGAAGGCATGCCCTCCAATATGTAATATTGCAACAAGATTCGACAGTCGTAAGATTGGGTTGGCAGGGTTGCGATGGGGTGGGATGGCAACGGAAGTTTTGAATTCGCTGCGCAAGTCTACACGCTCTGTTGCTATATGGTGTCGCTACGGCTACGGGTTCCTATATTTCTCAGTAGCGCGGGAGCGCTACCGCGGTAGCGATTTTTCGTCTCGTGTCATATGAGATTATCCTCTTTTCTTCTTTTTGCTTGGTGGCCTCCACTGTTTTTTCTTGTAAGAAATTTTTAGATTATCCCGGGATAAATAAAGTGCATAAACTGAAATTCGACGCTTTTGATTGGTCAGTGCTTTGCGACGTGGCGGCATGTACACCGATTATTAGTATACGGCGGGACGGCAAAGCGGTAGCGCGGGAGCCCGTGTCCTATGAGCCTTACCTTACCATGAGCCTTACCCATGCATCCCCTAGAAGCACACATTGTGCACTTTTTTTTTGGGTGGGCGGTGGGCGCTGGTAACCCCATAGCCGTGCCAGGCCTGGCACGGTAGGGGGCTAAACGAGGTACCGGCAGCTGCGATCCGCGGGATCAGCAGCTGTCGGAAAGCCATGTACGGAGGGTTTTGGAAAAACATAATATCCGTACACCAACACACGGATCTCCCGCTCGGCCAGTCCGATATGTCTTTCCGCGACTAAATACTCGCAGATACTCTTCCGACGATGGGGCGGGGGCGGCGTTTGCGAAATATTTTTTGGCGAAGAGGGGTACGGACGGATCAGCGGAGGGACGAAGGTGTTGGAGCTGGCGGCGGACAGCTGGGAAGCAGCGCTAGGGACGGCGCTCGCTAGCAGTCGCCAGCCCTGCGAGCGCCTCGGATCTCCCCTGGGGGCGAGGCCTGAGGCTACGCAGGACGGTGGTTGGTCGCAGCCGGAGGAGCGGCACGGTCTGGCGGCGGCGGTCCTTAGGATCACCCGCCGCCGGAAAAGCCCGGTACGGGGGGTTTTTGAAAAAATTTACCATCTACCTTTTGAGGACCGGCGACTCGATCCCTGTGTTCTTCCTAACCCTTCCCTAGTCGGTACCCAGTTATCGATAGGCTGCCTCAGGCAGTGTGCCTAGGGTTATCGTAACGGCATCTTTTTCGTAAAGGCGCCCCCCTAACAACGTAAACCACCATCTTTTGAGGACCGGCGACTCGATCCCTGTGTTCTTCCTAACCCTTCCCTAGTCGGTACCCAGTTATCGATAGGCTGCCTCAGGCAGTGTGCCTAGGGTTATCGTAACGGCACACTGCTCGTAAAGGCGGCCCCCTAACAACGTAAACCACCGGGGGAGGGCACGGACGGCCACAGCGCGATCAGATAGGTGTTGGAGACAGACGGGAAAAGGACAGGGGACAGGAGAAAATCTGGCTCGGAGGCAGGAGAGCCAGCCGGACACCGTCTGCAGCCTAGTTCTTTTCTCTTCTCAGCCCCCGAAGGAGGAGAGAAGACTCGGCTAGGTGGCGAGCTGCGTCGAGAGGAGCGGCTAATACCTTGGGCGGGGTTGAGCACGGATCGAGGCGGGACCGACGACGACCTTTGCGAGGGGGGTTTTTTACCTGCCTTTCCCCCCAAGCTCCGGCACGACCGGAGTCGCACAGGAGCCGAGGTCAGGCAGGTTCGCCTCGACCAGCTCAAGCTGGACAGCTCTGCTGATCAGCGACCCCGCAGCGGCTTGAGCAGGCCGCGTATCGTGGAGACTAGCGACATTTTATATTTCATACCTGTATGCAGACAGTACTTGTTTATGAGTATGTTTTAGACGGTATCGTTACTGCCATTGGAGAGGTTGGGATTAGTGGTTCACGGTCTACCTCAGTCTACTAAGTCCTGTATGGCATAGCAAAAGGGGGGGCCCAGAGACTCCAGCCGGTTTATACTGGTATTGGAGTGTTTAATTTCAAATTTCAAATTGTGCACTTTTTCAACTATCTTCCATAGGCCCCTAGGTAAGATTCCCAAAGCTCGCGTCGGGAGTATGCGCCGGCCGGTGGCCCGCACGGTAGCGGCGGGCGCCGCCGCGCGGGCAATCGATCACTTCCGTCCGACCCCAAATCGGCGACCGACGGGTGAAAGAGGGGAAGCTAGTTATGGCCCTTACATTTTAAATTTTGTTTTGTGGTGACTTTCAATGAGTCATGGTGGTTGTGGCGGTGAGGCATGGGGTTGGGTGACGAAGGTTTCACTAGATCCCGGGCCACAGGGACCACGCGGGCACGCATAGACCACGCGTGCCTGTCACACGGCCTCTGCGTGCCCGTGACAGCTCGTTTCGTGTCACGCAAGGCACGCGTGGTCGCGTGGCGTACTTCTACGAGTAATTTGTAACATAATGTACAAAAAACATACAGGACCACGCGGCACGCGTGCCTTTTCGCTCTGTATAGGACGGGGGTTAGGGCCGTCCTATACAGAGCGAAAAAACACGCGTGCCGCGTGGTCACTTTTGTACGTTTCTTGTCGTGCTAGTACAGTTTCCAATGTGTCGATGTTGCCGTCCTATACGACAAAGTGGGCACGGCGGCACGAACACGCGCGGTCGCCGCCTATGATGTTTACTTGATTTAGTAGCGCAACTACCGCTAGCTACTAGCTAGTATGCCATTATGGCTCGGAGGCAAGCGATGGCGAAAGAATCCTACCATTATCGCTAGCATTTTAGTAGCGCCATCGTTTGCCTCTAACCATATATACCCGCACCTTGTCTTGCTTCGCGCGCACCGGTCAATTAAACGACGGGAGCGCGCCATCCCACCCGCACTCACACGCTCTACTACATGACTTTCAACAAGCGACAACCTAATTATTATTCACCAACTATCTACCCATGCATCTCCTAGAAGCACACATTGTAACATTTTTCATTATTTTCCGTTAACCTAGGCGAGATTCGCAAAGATCGCGTCGGGAGTAGGCGATCTTGCTTCGCGCGCACCGGTCAATTAAACGACGGGAGCGCGCCATCCCACCCGCACTCACACGCTCTACTACATGACTTTCAACAAGCGACAACCTAATTATTATTCACCAACTATCTACCCATGCATCTCCTAGAAGCACACATTGTAACATTTTTCATTATTTTCCGTTAACCTAGGCGAGATTCGCAAAGATCGCGTCGGGAGTAGGCGCCGGCCGGTGGCCCGCACCGTAGCGGCGGGCGCCGCCGCGCGGGCGACCGATCACTTCCGCCCGTCCCCAAATCGGCGACCGACGGGTGAAAGAGGGGAAGCTAGTTACAGCCCTTACATTTTAACGTTTATTTTGTGGTGATTGTCATGGAATAATGGTGGTTGTGGCGGTGAGGCATGGGGTTGGGTGAAGAAGGTTTCACTAGATCCCGGGCCACAGGGACCACGCGGGCACGCAAAGACCACGCGTGCTTGTCACACGGCCTCTGCGTGCCCGTTATAGCTCGTTTCGTGTCACGAAAGGCACGCGTGGTCGCGTGGCGTACTTCTACGAGTAATTTGTAACATAATGTACAAAAAACATACAGGACCACGCGGCACGCGTGCCTTTTCGCTCTGTATAGGACGGGGGTTACCCTCCGTAGTCGTGTTTACGAACCGCCGCCAATAGAGGGTGACGGTCCGGGTTTAACTGCCAGGCGCATATCCCGGCGCGGTGCTGGCGCAAAAAGAAGAAGAAGCGGGCGTACGTACTTGTAGGAGGTACGTACTATACCCGTACTTCGGTTTCCCCCACACCGGGGCGGGCGGTAGTATTTCGTACATTTTGCTCATTTGATTTCACGATTTCAAGGAGGGCAGTGCTGGTGGTGTGGCATGCCTTCCTGTTCCTCGGGCTTAGGTTTTTTCCCTCCTTTCTTCTTTTTTGCTTGGTGGCCTCCACTGCTTTTTCTTGTAAGAAATTTTCGATTTCACGATTTCAATATCAATTTTAGTGGCTCAATCGTCAATAGGGGGCCTTCGCGGCAATTTGCAATAAACTTTGCAGTAACACGTCAGCATCATCGCGACACGTCAGCGCGTACACCCTCGCGTACGACCAAATTGCAATGAACCTTTATTGCAATCTAGTCTCAAATTGCAATAAAGAAAGAGATTGAAATAAAGATTACAGTAAAGATTCATCCGTGTTCTTCAATTTGCAGTAAAGCAAATTGTATAGCTACGGACACGACAGCGCTACCACTTGGGCACTCGCCCATCTTGCCTCCACCACGGACAAAGCCATTTCCCCCCTCCACACCCTGTGCATGGTCCCGCTATGTCAGACACGAGCTCGGACAACGACGAAGTGCAGGATGCGCCAGAGAAGAAGGTCGCATCAAAGGAGTGGAAGCGGCGGTGGGAGTCGGATGTGCGCTGGATCTCTGCGCTTCTACACGCCGCATATGCCGCCAGTATCGTCGCGTTGTGGAAGGAGCCCAGCCAATTCGGGCGCAAGGGTCGGTTTAGGGAGAAACTGGAGAATAAAATGCGGAAGATGCGCCATGTGAAGGGCGAAAAGCTTCCCGACGGGCGGAGCATGCAGGACCGGGTGGAGCATATCGTGAAGGCGTGGGCAGCCGGCGACAAGCGGAAGAATAAGGACGGCGTCAACGACTCTATGTGGCAGGCGATGCTCGAGCAAGCGCGTGACGACTCCGCGCTACATAAGGGTGACCCTGGTTACAAAGCCTGGTCGGAGATTCGCGAGTACCTCTACTTGACGGGGTGGGTCGGAGAGGACTTACCTGAGGACGACGAGCGCATACCAGACGAGGAGACCAAGAAGACGGTGCACGGCTACTTGGCTATACTTCCGAGCTTGCGGGACGCCCTGGTCGCGCAAGAAGCCAACACCGAGGCCGAGAAGATGGGCAAGGCGAAGAAGGCCAAGGTAGACGCCGCAAAGGAGGCGCACGGCCTAGCGGCAAAAAGGTGAGAGTCCCCCTCTTATCTACGTTGCCTGGCTGCCGGCTCGATTTTTTTGGCGATCCCGCTCGATCTTGACCCCCCCCCCTCCCTCTACGTAGATTGGCTTTGGGCTTGGGATCCCGCCGCCACAACCTAAAAGCCATGAAGGCGGGTGGGCGTGAGGACGGAGAGCCAGTCGGGCAATCGGACTCGATAGAGGACGACAACTACGACCCAGACATGGATGACTTCGTGCCGCCGGACGCAGCGGACGTGCTAGAGCTCACAACGGAGGAGAAGGAGCTTCGGAAGAAGTGCACGTGGGAAATTTTTACCACATTGCCCATGCCAGAGCCTGGTGTAACTGAACTGCCGAAACCATGGAGCTTCCTCAACTTCATGGATCAAGGTAAGGCGGTTGAGGACCAGTGGGCGTTGGACGCGCACATGTTGTAGGCATACACAATTTTGCAGCACGAGGACAACGGCAACGGACAGCATGAGACTTCCGCCGTGGAAATGGAAAGCATGTTTCATAGTTTTCAGTTGATGGAGCGACTTGCATGCTTCCCGCACATGCACACGCTGAACGATGGCGGGGAGCCCGCGAAGGGAAAGGACGCGTCACCAACCCACCTACATTAGTACTACGCATTCCGCAGGGAGCAGACATAGCGCAACGTGGCAATACTGAGGGGAAAGCCCCCTGATCAGCGGTTGTTGGCAGTTAAGTACGCAGCGATGTACTTTTGCAGTGTTGCAATACGCTGCATAGACAACATGTGAGCCCCGCCCATCATGCGTTGTGATTTATAATGCAAATGTATTTGTTTGTGTTGGCTTGTTAGCACGAGTCAATGACGTTGAGGGCACTACTTTAATGTATACAGATTTATCAACAAGACCCCTGAGAGGGCGGCACAATACAAACTTGCTATGGACGCAGCCGAGAAGGAGTTCCAAGAGAGTCGCGAGTTGGCGGGCAACAAGCGCAAGCGTAGTAGTGGCGCTAGATCGAGCAACCCCTCCGGTAAGCATGACCTCACCGCTTTGAGAGAGCAGCTAGAGAACGAGCTGCTGCAAAGCATGGACTCGTACATGCAAGAGGACAAGGCGAGAGGACACAAGCATATAGAGTTGTTGACGCGGATAGGCCAGGGCATAGAAAAATTGCCAAATGCACAAAAGGATATGGCAATTGCGCAAGCATACATGACAGCAACACACAAGGAAATGACGGTGGCACAAGAGCGCATATGCACGATTTAGAATCAGACATGGAATGTGCTTAGCATGATGTTTCAGCAGATGCAGCAGAATCATGGCAAGTGAAGTTTGTAATCATTTATGTTTTACAAGTTGCATTTTCTATAATGTCAAGTAGCTAGTCAGCGATGGCGGCGACAAGTTGAAATAGGAATAAAAAGTGGGGGCTTGCTGTTTGGCGCATGTGATGTAATTAGTGAGGAGCACGGCTGCCTGGTAGAACACCCCTACAGGTGTGACGGCTAGGTTATTTGCAGCCACATCACCCACCCACGGAAAATATTGTTGCACAAGCCCAAAAGCCCACTCACCAGAAGTGCGGGGGGCAGGCATTCATAGCACGGGAGAACTGGTCCTTCGCGGGGTCTCTACTACGTTGCACTCTATTATAGCCCGTTGCTATGGTCTCTGTCTCGGCGTATGCTGCATCGGCATATATGAGGTAGCGGGTTCCTTGCGAGCGCTGAATACCTTGCACGTAGTCCTCAAGTTCGGACTCCTCCAGAATCATGTTGTCCCCTCGCCGACCTTGCACGGGCCCCGCCAAGCAACAAATCAACCCATCCGGGACGGCAACAATCTGATACTTCATGCCATGTTTTTTAGTGACCGGAATATATGGTAGCCTGTCCATATTTCACCCGCCGAGTGCCTCTAAGGGTGCAATCGATGAAGCCGAAAACTCGTAGGTTGACGGCAGTCCTTGCCTTGATGGCGTCCACGTAAGTGGGCAGCCGCGAAATATCAAGTCCGCATACAACAGTAGCCCCCCAGCGCTGCCGCATCGACCGCACCATCGTCACATGCATTTTCGACACGCGGTCCGGGTTCATCCTTAGCTTCCGTCCCAAACCGTGTAGGGCGCCCGCAGTACCGAGACGTGCCAACAAAACGAGCAACCCCGTCGTCCCTGTGAACTTGGCGCCGCGATTCGGGTACATCATGGTGGTCGGCACCTATGGCGCCTCGAGTATTTCGCCAAAGTATGCCGGTTTCATACGGTAAGTATCACGAAACAACCGTTCGTTGGCACTTTCATTCTTGAGGTTAACGTTCGTATGGCTAAGGTGTGCTGGCCAAGCTCTCGACGTCCGCTGCCGTAGCCGTTGGTAGATCCGAAGGTGTCCGATAAGGTGCGGTAGACATACGGAGGCGAGCGGAGGTTTCCGAAAGCTAGCCGCGAAAATGACGGCGACTGTCTTAAAACCAGACAAGGCATCCGCTTGTTGTCGGCCACTTCCGACCCGGCGGACCATGGCTGCGACGCTACGCGGACAACATACCGCGAAGGAGCCGGGACAGTATGTGATGGGAGACATGAAAGACTGAAAGTGTGTGATGGGAGACATGCCGGGAGACATCTTGTTTCCCCTCCCACTTTCCCTGTCCGTGCTCATCTGGTTCTTCTTGTAAGCAAAAAAAAGAGACATGCCGGTATCCCTACCATAATTCCGAGTCAGCTGTAATGATTGCATGCTGACGCATGCGAGCGCGCTGCGTGGCACGCGGTGCGTTTAGTACAAAGTTTATTGCAAATTGCCGCGAAGGCCCCCTAATAGTCTGAAATGGTCGCAAATAGTCTCAAATAGTCTCTATACCTTCCGCATGCTCCCTATTTCAGCATCAATTTCCTCATGTGCCTGTACCAGTACGGGTACGGGTGGAAGCGCCAGAAGCGTAGTAAGTACCTGTCGCTGATGATGACAGCAGAAAGCACACGACACGATTGACACTCAGCGCGCTACGGTATATAAAGCTATGGATGTGCTGAGGGGAGCGGAGGCGCGGGAGATAGCAGCAGCAGAGGTAGAGCTCGTTCTACGCTTCAACAGCCAGTGCATGACGTGACCATGCGAATATTGTCTGGCCTGCAACCCGTGAGAAAATTGTCGCATAGGTCCTCGCGTGTAGGATTCATTCGCCGCTTAACAACTTGTGCAGAATCTGCACTACTTCTTGGTACTACACGAGCGGGGTACTTTCAGTCTCGTTCGTCTGCTTCGTTTAAGCCTCATCAGCCAGCAGCGTCCTCCCACAGAGCCGCGTCGCTCGTAGCACGTTCCACCCGTCGAAGAAACGCACCGCACCTTGCCATGCAGCGCTGCTGCGATCCCTACTCTTCGCTTCGGAAGTATCCCGAGCTTTTCGACGCTAAGACAGGATGGCGCGAGGAGTGGCTGGCTGGTAGCTTGGTGGCGGCGTTGCAGGAAGCACGCACCACTGGAACAGCGGACCCCATCCTCTCTATCCTTAAGGTTGTCGAAGCGCAAACGCAGGTCGCTGTGTGAAGAATCCTGAATACGACCGAGCAAGTGTTATAGAGTTCGCTGCTGTTCTGATCCTACGGGGGTGGTTGTGCAGGAGGAGGCTCCCGGCATATATAGCTTCGACCTGTTTCGGCCCGAGTTCTGCACAATGTTTCTGGACGAGCTGGACAACTACTACGCATCGGGACTGCCTATCCGCCGTCCAAACTCCATGAATAATTATGGAATCATCGTCAACGAGGTAAGTTCCACTGCTATTCTACTGGTCGGAGGTGGGAAACCAGTTGACTAACAGTCTTGCTTTTGTGTAAGCGAGTGTGTGTGTGTGTGTGTGTGTGTGTGTGTGTGTGTGTGTGTGTGTGTGTGTGTGTGGCGCTGTGCTGCGTTCTGTCGTTGCGTCTTGGGTTTCAATGTGTTGTTTTGAGCGATGATACGATTTGCTTTGTGTTGTGGTGCGAATTTTGTGGCAGTGTATTTTGCTGTGCTGTGTTGTCGTCGTTGTAGGTGTAGTTGTTTGAGTCTGTCCAAGCACTCACCTGCGAGTGCTTAAGTATGTGTATGTTTGCGATCATCTAGGTGTAGTGCGTTTGTGTATAAGGGTGCGCTGGAGAGGGGGGGGGGGGGGGGGGGGGGGGGGGGGGGGGGTGTTCTATGCATGCATTGTTTGTGCGTCTATTCGCGTGTGTTCTGTCATTGCTCTAGGCGAGGATCGAAATACTCCATGCCACCATCCATGTATTGATTCCGCCCTGTGCATATGTTGGCCATTGCTGCCCTGCTGTCGCAGATTGGACTCAAGGGGATGATGACACGGCTGCAGCAAGAGGTTCTGTGGCCCATATCGCGTGTGCTTTACCCACGGGAGGGCTCTGAATTCCACGACCACCACACCTTTATGGTGCAGTACAAGCAGGTGCTGCTGCCCTACTGCATACCTTTTGACATTTTATAGCAACACTCTGCATACGAATTTTGAGCCTTCCGGCCTGACTGGCTGTCTGGCACCCCAACTACTGTTGTGTGGCTGTAGTTGTGCAAGGCCGGGTATTCTCCATATCCTTTTTGTAACTTGTGTGTCTCTTCTTGCGTTGCCTTCCGTCGCCGTTTATTGCAGGGTCAAGACTTAGGACTGGACATGCACACCGATGACTCCGATGTGACCTTCAATGTCTGCCTGGGCAGGTAGCTTCACAATGTATGCAGTTGTTCCGCTCTGCCTCTGTGTTTGGTTGGGTGTACTCTATTCTCTGCGGCGGGGTGCCACTGAGGCCAAAGTCTGATGCAAGAGGGTCGTCCGTGGTAATGTGTGTAGGGAGTTCACCGCCGCGGGCCTCACATTTTGCGGAGTGATGGGAACAGCGACTCACAGGAAGATGACATACCAGTACCAGCACGTTCTTGGCCGTTGTCTCGTGCACTTGGGATCGCAGCGGCATGGCGCTGATGACATCGCGACTGGAGAGCGAAACAACCTCATCATCTGGAGTGCGCTCACACCCTTCCGCTGCCTTCCGCGCAATAACACGATCCCCCATTCGCCCCTCAATTTCTATCGCCTCCTCTTTTGTCTGCCCGACAGACTGACTGACTTGCCACGCCCCACCACACCGTTCTAGACCACAACGACGTGTTCAGAGCCAGTCCTGCTTACTTGAAACGGCTGTACGAGAAGGAAGACGGCCCGCCTGACGTCCAGTGCCTCTCCTATACTCATGACCGGGACTACGGGGCATTCAAGTAGGGCATCACACGCTGATGATGCCGATTTCTGTCTGAGAGAATTGCGTTCCTGTTGATGAAACTTGTTCTGCGCGATGGGGTGGGCCCTTTGTTAACGGATGCCGCGGTCGTGTGTCGGCGCAGGGAGTACCCGGAGGGGAAGGAGAAGTATAAAAACATGTCGTGGTGTCCGCCCTCCAAGTACTGTTATGATCAGATGGAGCCGATCAAGCAGTTGAGGGACGAGTGAGTTGGATGCGGAAGTGTGTTGCCGCCCCGTGCTCTATTTCGTCACTGAGGAGCACTTGCCATAGTCATCCTCATCAGGAAGCCGACATCGAGAAGTCACCTTTACTTTATTTTGGACTTAAGCAGCGCAAACAGTGTCATGCCACACTTGTGGACTAGTTCTGTTGCGTTCCTTCGGAGAAAACATGTTAAGAATAGCATAGCCGTCACCAGTAAATCGTTTACAGTTCTGCATATTGTGTTGGCTTGATTCCCGCCCTCTCATTTGTGGAATTGTGCAGTTAGTTGAACCCTGCAAGCCAGTATCAGTTCGACTACGGAGCCATCACATCGCCGATGCGCATGACATTCCGCCTGAAAGGCAAGAATGGCATTTCAGGTTTCGGATAATTCTTATCTGTTGGCAACAGTTTACGTCACACTCGATTCACTGCTAACTGCGCGCTCTGCATCCGTCCATCAGCAGCAGTATCACGACTGCTGTGAAGCGTCATCAATGCATTCGGAGTGTCAACCTTTGGTGGTGAGTAGTGGTATGGGTTTTTCACAACTTTGGCGACGTGCTTGCGGCACCGCTCGAAGCGCATGAAAGTGACAAAGCTGTTGCTTCGATGGGAAACGTCATATGCTACAAATGGTAGTCGGGTGTTACATTTTCTGGACGAGCACTGCGAATTTTTTCATGGCCACATCACTATACAAATTGGTTATTCATCATATCGTCCATCATGGGGAAGATTCGAGCCGGCCAATCCTTTACGTCGAGCACCTTAAAAACGTAACAAATGTAAAGCATCTCTTGTTTTGCCGAGAAATTATGACTCGAGTTGTCCGTAGAGATTTTTAGTAGCGAGCTTGATCCAACCTCACGCCCCTCACCATGCTTGCACGATTTGACCAAAAACTCTACAACCACCTCATTTTGTTGAATACATTAAATTAAGTATTGAAACACGCGATTGCAAGCAACTACACTCCTCCACAAAAGTCCGGACATGCATTATGTTAAGCATAAGCTAGTCACGAACACGCTCCCCTCTCACCACGTCAAGCACGACGATACCACCCAATTGTAGGAGAGCCGAGAAGCAAGCAGTAAGCCGCCACCCGGGGTGGTTAGACCTCAGCTTAAAGCGGGAGTTGTCGGTGGAGTTTGTCGAATTAGGCCATAAACTCCCGGGAAATTGTCTAGACTACACACGTCATTCTGAGCGCCACGCTTGGGCATTGCTTCAGCGCTCATACCAAGCTGCATACTTCTCTATGCTCCACATAACCGTATTTTTGGGGGCTTTTTGGAGTGGGTTTGGAGGCGTGGGTGCCGTGTTCAATGCGCGAGGTTTGGTTTGCGGGTGTGTGAATAGAGCACGGAAGTTCACGCCGCTGGCACGGGTGAATTTTTGGAAAGCAAGCGAGAAAAAACGCACATTACGTAGGTTTGGATAAGCACTGCACGTTGTAAACATGCGAGGGCGATTGGCTTAGGGGAGGGGCGAGGTCGAACTTGGCCGTTAGGGACGCATCACGTTGACTGTGGTGTTTGGAATGCTTGGGTATGTGCTTGTGCCAACCACACCCGCCCCACGCGTGGCACGCGTCGGGAATTAGGCTCAGAAGTCAATAGGAATGAAGAATTGGTAAGCATATATCGACAAACCCCGCACAAATCGCCTCATGAGGTGAGTCGAATTCGATGGGTGTTGCTTGGCACTGCGGCTAAGCTTTGTAAGAAAAAATCGTAAAATAAAATAATTCATAACAAATCGATATGTGGATGCTTGAACTCCTGAGTATGTGCGTTTGACGCGCAATGAAAAAACGCGTCCAACGGCACCTGTTACAAAATTATTTTGACCATATATGAGTAAGTTATGATCGCTTGAACATTGTGGCCGAAAGCGGCTTGCCCTCGGGTTGTGCGCATATCGGTGGTAAGTCTACATACGCGCTTTCGCGCGTTTCCCCCACAGCGTCCTGCCCAACACCTCCTCCCTCCGTCGCTTATGCATTATATTTTCGCGACCGTCGCATCAACGTTCATATTGCGACGTTGTGCGCCCGTTACTCTTTTCGTCTAACCATCCCGGCGACTGTTTGAAAGAGCGTGCGTGCCGCACGGGTGCGGGCGCGATAGCCCCAAGTACACAAGCCCGGCAGTGTTCGGATTCTCCCCCCTTAGTTGTCGGCGCATTCCATTTCCGCGCAAAAGCATTGCCTAGGATTTCAGGAGATTTGTCAATAAAATCCACGCATGGTTACATTTTCTACTTCCGAAGGGAAATCTTTTCCGGACTTTTGTGGAGGAGTGTATGTTTATGAATTTCAGGAAGCATCTTAGCACGTAATCATTCTAAGAAATCAAATGTGCAAACT
>JAPMLY010000175.1:0-27500 GCA_026401115.1 Tetraselmis chui | reverse complement strand
GTACACCGCCACCCTCCAGCCCCTCGCAGCCGACACACATGCCACCGCCCCGGTCGCGCTCGCCGACGCGCTTCTACGGAGCCTTCACAACGACAATCCGCCAACATACGACGATGGGCTACAATATCGTCTTTCCCTGCCGGAGGCTCCTCACATCGCCAACGACGCGCACGGCCGCCATCGGCCGCCATCTCCGCCGTCACGACCTCGCAAACGCCAAGCTAAGCCAACATCGACATCTACCACCCGAGTGGTCCGACGCCTTCCGACGCCGCCGCCTATAGCATGCTCGCCGACCCCGTCTCCAACGCTACGGGGACGCGACGCCTTTCTCCAAGACAACGCCCTACGAATTGTAGACGTCCCGGCGGACGGGTCGTGCGGCTTCACAACGGTGGCCGTCGCCATGCGCATCATACCACATCCAACGTTCGGCTTGTCCATTTCCCACAACCGACACACGTGGGACTTGTTGAACCAGCTCCGGACTCTCGCGGCCACGCAGCTCCTCCACAGCAGCGACGTCAGGCAGCTTTACTCCAAGGAGTTCTTGTTCCTCGAAGGCACTACCGACCTAGACGACGAGATTCAAAATATGCTACGGCCCACTCTCGATGAGGAACCGCCCTCTCCCGGCACCATCCTACCCGTAAGCTCGTGGATGCTCTATTCCACCCTTAGGGTATTCGCCATCGCTTTCGAACGGCCATTCATTCTACTTTTCGACAACGCGGAGTACCCGTGCTTCAAGTTCTTCTCCCACCATCGCGGCGAGTGCAACTTCACCGCTGCCGCATTGGACGCAAAGCAGGCGACTATGGAAGAACTGCGATTCCATCTAAAGGAAGAGCACCCCGCCACCGCGCCACCCATCGTTGTGACGGCAGACGGCAAGGACCCCGACAGTACACTCACGCACTACCAAGCGTGCGTGCCGTCGTGACTCTTGTGCTCTCCCAAGCATTCATTTACCCGAGGATTGACACATTCATCATATCATATTATATGTATGAATTAACTAGCGATCACACATTCGAATTTATGTGTAAACAATATTTAATTCCAGCCAAATGTCACATCCGGACCCAATCCCATCTCATGCATCGCCGCCCACGTTCGCATCACTCGCATCAACTAGGGATCCCCCACCTCCCATACATATCATTCTTGCCTTTTGTAAGCAACTATCCCACGCGACGATGGATTTTTGTGCCAGGTCGGCCGAAGCCCCGCCGCCGACGGAAAATAATTCGGGCGGCCGCTGACGACAACGACCATCGAAGCTCGGCTACGATTGAAGATGCATCAGCTGTTGCGTTGTGCACGGTACGCACCTTAGCGCTACCCGACTGCGCTCCTACAACGACAGCGTCCAGTGGTTTCCTTTCTTTTGTTAAGTTTAGATTTGCACCCGTTGGGAGAGCGGCTACGGAGACGCGTGAACCAAATCTCATTGCCGATACTGGGATTTGGGTCTGAGGCATACTAAGATGCAGCTCGTCAGCATGAGAGCGCTGGGCAGGATTGCTCCCCATACGGGACTCCCACTGTCTGGTGTACGTGGCCGAGTCTCCATCGGAGCGTGCCGTCTTCCTGTCGCCGTGGTACGGAATTCGTCGTCGTCGTCGTCCGTCGGAGAAAAGTAGCCGCCCTCTCCCGCACTGCCCAGTCCCACTTTATTCACAACAGCACAAGCACGAAGACACATATGCTTCATAACGTATCCGGGGGCGGGTGCTAGCCGCGCGAATGCGGACTGCACGCTTTGGCTGTGTTGCGGAAAGTGGCTTGACCATGCGGTATAAGAGGGGTCGGGGACGTATGGTAGCCGTGGGTATCTGATAGGTTTCGTGTGTCGTCTTTTCGCGTTTGTTGTTATTTATGAGCAGGGCGGAAAAGTCGACCGACGGCTCTGACGACACCGGGAACAAAAAGGGGAAGAGTGCCAACACAAACAACCGTCGACAGCAGGCGGCGGCACAGGGAGGGCGGCGTCGCAAGGCGGAGTCCACGTCAAGTTCGGAAGAAATTCGGGCGCTGCGGATTGAAAAGGCGAGTTTCTTCCAACTCGGCACACTTTACGTAGCTCGCCTACTCCGAACGTCATCAGCACCGCTCGCTCTGCACGACACACACCATTGTTCCCACGGCAGTCATACACGTGTTAAGTATGTATACACACCCTTCAGAAGCACGCTTTTCTCAGCTTGCGCTGCGGCCAGGTGATGACTGTCGGGTGCGGGGCGTGTGACACAGGCGGAGTCTTTCAGGGAAATGGGGCAAAATCCCTACACCTACACCTTCTCCAGATCCCACATGGCGCAGTCTCTTCAGGACACTTACACGGATCTGCCAGATGGGGAGGTGCGCATGTCCACTGTTTTGATGAACAAGGTCTCTTGCATCTAAGGGGAAACCACAGGAAGAAGAAAGCATTTGGGGGACGGTGACGGTGATTTTGCGGCAGTGCAGATGCGTTCTGACGATGACAATTGCACAGCAGATTACACTCATACCTGTGTCATGCTACTTAACAGGAAACACAGGATGTATCCGTGTCGGTTGCTGGTCGCATCACGGCCCGAAGAGTCATGGGGAAGCTGGCCTTCCTCAGCCTGAAGGACGACTCTGGCAGCATTCAGGTAGCGCTAAACATTACCTTGGTCCCCAAGGCTGCAAACACGCGCACACACACACACACACACACACATGCACACGCACACACACACGCACACACACACACACACACACACACACAAACACACACACATGGAAATGCACACACGCGCGCTCGCACGCGCGCACGCACACACACACACACACACACACACATAAACACGCGCGCACGCACGCACGCATACACATACACGCACGCACACACACGCACGCACACACACACACACACACACACACACACACACACACACACGCACACAAACACATACAAACACTCGCGCACGCACACACACACACGCGCGCGCATGCATGCACACTCACACATGCAAACACGCGCGCACGCACACACACACACACACACACGCACACAAACACACACATAAGCACGCACACACAAACACGCACGCGCGCACGCACACACTCACACACGCACACGCACGCACACGCACACCTTGTTCGAAGCAATGTAGAACGTATAGCCCGAGATTGAGTTGCCAAGCTGCGTTGGGTGGTGGCGATATTTGCAGATTTACGTCGACAAAATGGAGATCGAGGGCAACAGGGAGGGCTCATTTTCGGAGCTGAAGCAATTGGTCGACCTTGGCGATATCATTGGGGTCTCGGGCGGCCTTAAGGTGATCACCTTGGCTTGCCTTACCCTGCAAAGGGACAGGATGCAATCACTGTCCCCCCCCTCGCTTGGCTTGCCGTCGTGGCCCGTGATGAATGTCCCGATAAAATGCAATGAGCACAGCAGCAGTGTCAATGCTATTTGATTCGCTGCCTTATCCTCTGACTTCTCCACCGCTCCATGTCCGGGGCTCCAGAGGACAGAGAAGGGTGAGCTCTCGGTGAAGGCGCGCTCCATCGAAATGCTTACCAAGGCCATCCTACCCCTTCCTGACAAATGGCACGGTGCGTCCATCTCTCGATATACCCTGACCTCATTCTTTCATGACGCAGCTGCTCCTCACTGCCTTACTGTGCTGACATACTTTGAAAGCGCAACAATTCATTCTGTTTTGGTTCAACGCTACCTGATTCCTGCAGGGCTGTCGGACGTGGAGAAGCGCTACCGTCAGCGGTATGTGGACATGATTGTGACGCCGGGAGTGACGGATACTTTCCGTAAGCGGGCAAGAATAACCTCCACCATCCGTCGCTTTCTGGAGGCGCGCGATTTCCTGGAGGTGTGTTCCACCCACTCCTTCCCCTCCTTACCACCCTCATCGGCCTTGTTTTCGTGCCATGCATCTGTGTAGGTGCTGTGGTTGGTGTTAATGGAGAGGTGGAATGGGGCGCCAGGTGGAGACGCCCGTGCTGGAGTCTGCCGCGGGAGGCGCAGACGCCCGCCCTTTCCGAACCCACCACAATGCGCTTGACAAAGAGCTGACGCTGCGCATCGCCACTGAGCTGCACCTCAAGCGCCTAGTGGTTGGAGGTACGCGTCCCAGTAGAGCCCTGCAACAGTTTGCAGAACTAAGGCAACGGAGTCGGCCGCAGCAGGACTGTGCGTTGGTCAGTTGGTGTATTGTATGGCACGTGCAGGTTTGGAGAGAGTGTTTGAGATCGGACGCATCTTTCGTAACGAGGGCATCTCCACTCGACACAACCCCGAGTTCACCAGCATTGAGCTCTATCAGGTGAGTGGTGTTGGCGGTGTGCATCGCGCCATTGACTGGTCGCCTGAACAACGCGCGCTTCCTGAGCTTGATACCGTCCACAGGCCTATGCGGATTACAATGACATGATGGACCTCACCGAGGAGGTTGTTCGAGCATGCGCCAAGGAGGTCTGCAACTCCCTCGAAGTATGTCCCCCGAATCGCCCCACTGTCTACAACCCTTTTCGTTGCCTTAGTTCCGAATGTCCAGTTATTTATAAAGAATGCGCAATTAGTTGTCGAACGACAACGCATTATCCTATCGCTGATTCGGATTAGGCTGCAACCTTGGCTGTGCAGGTGACTTATCAGGGAGTGACGCTGGATCTGGGGACACCCTTTCGGCGTGTGACCATGCACCAGCTGGTGAAAGAAGCCACAGGTGTTCCTGTCACTCAGAAAATAGCTTGCACTTAGTTTTCCGCATTCATGTTTTAGTTTCCACTCTACACAGACACTCGAGGACCGGTGTATTTTGGGAATACAGCTAGCACGTATCAGCCCATACTCAGGACTCGCACCCTCTCCTGTGTGTATGTGTGTGTGAGTGCGTTTGTGCATGTGTGTGTGTGTGTGTGTGTGTGTGTGTGCGTGCGTGTGTGCATGTGTGTGTGTGTGTGTGTGTGTGTGTGTGTGTGTGTGTGTGTGTGTGTGTGTGTGTGTGTGTGTGTGTGTGTGTGTGTGTGTGTGTGCGTGCGTGTGTGTGTCACTGACTCGATGTGGTTAATGTCAGGCACTTGTTTCCTGCAACTGTCGCTCGACGAGGCGAAAGAATCGGCGCTGTCTTCCCTCGACGACTGCGGCCGTGCTACTGCTGGCTTGAAGCACACCATATCGAAGGCACCCTCAGTTGGGCACATTGTCAACGAGCTATTCGAGGTCAGCATCCCCGACTTCAATAATAATTTCTTGTGTTTTCGGTGGTTTCGCTTGCTGAATCTGTGTATTAGCAATGTGCACTGCACACCTGTGGTGTCACTCGGGTGACTGTTAACCCCAAAGCTTCTCCCTGCGGTCTGTGACCGCGGCTGGTGAAGTATGTGGAACGAATAATGGATTATGGGGAACGAGTTGTGACTGGTGATGTTGCAGGAACTGTGCGAGGAGAAGCTCATGCAGCCCACGTTTGTGATGGACCACCCCGTGGAAATATCGCCGCTAGCGAAACCCCACCGCAATGACGCTGGCCTGGTTGAACGCTTCGAGTTGTTTGTCTACGGTTAGATCCTCCCTCTCTTACCTCTCGTATGTCTTCTTTCGTGACCTCGAGAATCATAAGTGCGTTGTCTCGAGGTAGCTACGTTGTATTGACGCCGCCTTTTATTTGTGCCAGGGAGAGAGCTCGCAAACAGTTTCTCCGAACTGACGGACCCTGTGGAGCAACGCCGTCGGCTCGAAGCGCAAGTCGCCTCGCATGAGATGAAGCGGAAGGCGAAGCTGGAGCTGATCAAGTCGGAGAAGGAGAGGGAGGACGATGAGGACAACTACGAGGTCGTTCTGGATGAGGACTTTCTGACTGCGCTGGAGTACGGGATGCCGCCGACGGGTGGCATGGGGATGGGCATCGACCGGCTAGTCATGTTCCTCACCGACAGCGCCAGCATCCGTGACGTCATACCTTTCCCGACCATGAAGTAGTAGCGCTGTTCAGTCTTGCGAGAGGTACGTTTTTAGGGACTATGCGTTTTTTTAATACCAAGTAAAGCGCGAACATTTTGTGCATTATTCATGCCTCGCCGGTTTCACCAATTTTTTGGTAGAAGTGAAGCGATGTGGCATCCCATTGTTGTGGACAATGAATGAATTAAAGACAATTAGTTCATTTCACATTTTATATCATAATAGATCGAATTGTATGCGCTTTCACGATACACCCTTGCGAGGCCATCCAATTCGCTTGGTCCTAAACTTGCGCTGCGCAATTTGCGCGTAAGAGATAGCCCCCCCCCCCCCCCCCCCCCCCCCCCCCCCCCCCCCCCCCCCCCCCACACACCACACCAACCCCACCTCGACAAACGCCCCCCTACCGAAAAATAAACACCCCTACTCGGATGGTCCGACATAGTTGTGAAGGTATCAACCATAAATCAAAATTGAAATGCTTGCTTACAAGAGTGGTGATAATCCACCCAAAAAAAGTATGAGCAAACACCATCACGCGAGCTCCGACAATACGCCCCATCCAATTCTTCCAAGAAGGATACACAAGATGAAAAAGAAAAGGATTTACAACGTATCCCGGCTGCCACCTAATCATGTATCTGGGCCTTGCCAACTAAGCCCATCTTACTAGTTGGATGGGCTAGACCGTCTTCGCCTGAATCCGCCCTCTCCGTAGAATGTTGGGGTGTTTTACCCACCGCCCCCCTCTCCCCCCGCGGGAGACGATGTGCAGCTTGTGAGCGCGGCATCCGGTCACGATCAGGTGCGTGATGAGGGCGGGAGGTTTAACATGTTGTCTTGCGTGTTTTCAGACGGTAAATGAGGAGGAAGCGATGCAACCATTGGACATGGTGTAGATGGAGATGAGAGAGGACGCGGGCAGTTTCGAGGTGTGACTTCACGCTTACTTTATCTTGGGGATCGGTGCCTAGGGTAATGAGTGATGTGATGTTGACGATCGTAGATGTGTGCGGGGAGGAACCTCCTTTCTTGGAGCCGTCCATGTAGACAAAGTCATGCTAGTTGCAAGCGAGAACATCGGCGATGGGGGCATAATTTAACGCAAAGCGTTCTGGGAGGGGGAAATTGAGAGGGTAATTGGGGTTGGGAGGTAGGGAATACATCCATGCTGAGTGCGGAGTGTAAGTAGAGGCAAAGTGGTGTATGCGAGGCAAAGTGGTGTGAACGTGGGGTGGCTAGTGTTGGGAAGGGGACATGTGTCTCGTAGATGGATTCAAGTATGTCGTGCACCGCAGTGAGGGATGAATGTGAGGGGAGGGTGGTCATGGTGAGGAGGTTACCGACGAGGTAAATGTCGACCATCCAGCGGGTAGTTATTTTGAATGTCGCGTGGGTGTGGATGCCGGTGTGTTGATCGGAGGGGGGGGGGGGGGGGGGGGGGGCGGGGGGTAGCTGCGTCGTTGGGTAGGGTGTAGAGGTGGCGGGGCGCCCGCCGGCGGCGCAGCGGCGGCGGCCCCGGAGAGGGGTGCACTCGTAGGCCCGTCGGCACCTACCTCTACCTCCACGCGGTGGGCGCCGACAACCCTTTAGCCGTGCCGGGCCTGGCACGGTAGGGGGCTAAACGAGGTACCGACAGCTGCGATCCGCGGGATTAGCATCTGTCGGGAAGCCCGGTACGGAGGGTTTTGGAAAAACATAATATACGTACACCGGCACATGGATCTCCCGCTCGGCCAGTCCGATATGTCTTTTCCGCGACCAAATACTCGCAGATACTCTCCCGACGACGGGGTGGGAGCGGCGTTTGCGAAATATTTTTTTGGCGAAGAAGGGTACCGACGGATCGGCGGAGGGACGAGGGTGTTGGAGCTGGCGGCGGACAGCTGGGAAGCAGCGCTAGGGCACGGCGCTCGCTAGCAGCCACCAGCCCTACGAGAGCCTTAGGTCTCCCTTGGGGGCGAGGCTTGATGCTGCGCAGGACGGAGGTGGGTCGCATCCGGAGGAGCGGCACGGTCTGGCGGCGGCGGTCCTTAGGATCACCCGCCGCCGGAAAAGCTCGGTACGGGGGTTTTCTTGAAAAATTCCCGTACCAACCATCTTTCGAGGACCGGCGACTCGATCCATGTGTTCTACCAACCCCTTCCCTAGTCGGTACCCGGTTATCGATAAGCTGCCTCATGTAGTGTGCCTAGGGATATCGTAACGGCACATTGCTCATAAAGGCGGCCCCCTAACAACCTAAACCTTCGGGGGAGGGTAAGGACGGCCACAGCGCGATCAGATAGGTGTTGGAAACAGACGGAAAACGGACAGGGGACAGGAGAAATCTGGATCGGAGGCAAGAGAGCCAGCCGGACACCGTTTGCAGCCTAGTTATTTTCTCTTCTCAACCCCCGAAGGAGGAGAGAAGACTCGGCTAGGTGGCGCGCTGCGTCGGGAGGAGCAGCTAATACCTCGGGCGGGGTTGAGCACGGATCGAGACGGGACCGACGACGACCTGAGCGAGGGGGGTTTTTCACCTGCCTTCCCCCCCCTGGCTCCGGCTCAACCGGAGTCGCACATGAGCTGAGGTCAGGCAGGTTCGTCTCGACCAGCTCAAGCTGAACAGCCTTGCTGATCAACGACCCCGCAACGGTGGAGCAGGCCGCGTATCGTGGAGACTAGCGACATTTTATATTTCATATTATTGTATCCAAAAAAATAAAACACGTATAGATCCAAAAAATAATAAATACATAGATACGGGTATGATTTAGACGGTATCGTCACTGCCATTGGAGAGGTTGGGATTTAGTGGTTCACGGTCTATCTCTTGCTTATGAGTCCTACAAATTGGCGTAGCACAGGAGGGGCCATAGACAACAGCCGGTTCATACTTGTATTGTTGTAAACAATTTCATTTCATTTCATAGAGGTGGCGGGCATATGAAGAACTGTTGCATTTGGTACATAGGCACGTTGTGTGTTCTCATTGAGGGAGGGTGAGGAGTGTGGCGCTCGGAGAGTTGGACGAGGTGATGGGGGCACTAGTAGTGTCGTGTTCCATGGCGCGGCGAATGCATTCGTGGTCGTATTCTGGGTTCGCACTATCTGCGCTTTGCCATGAGCATGTGGCGTTGCTGCTGGTGGGGAATATAAAGTCTTCGCAGTACAAATGCCAATAGTATGTGGCGTTGCCGCTGGTAGGGAATATACAGTCTTCGCAGTACGAATGATAGGTATGGGAGAGAAGAAATTTGTCAAGAAGGTCGGAGTAGAGTGTGGAATGAAGTCAGAATAATGCTAAGAGGTCCTCCCTATCAGCCCAGCGACAACGTGTGGTTGTTGTTCTTGTGGGTGAGTGAATTTCGGAGAGGGAGCCGACTCGTGTAACACGGCGGTAGATTTCCTCTTCAAGTGTGCAGCGGGTGAGGTCGGGGTGAAAGAGTTGGAAAAAGCGTTGGACGCGGGGGGCTGAGAGTGTGGTGAATGCGTGACCGTTTGGGGCGCATAGGATGGTTGTGTCGGGAAGGTGGGGGTGTGTATGGATGGAGAATTTGCCAATAGGGAGTATATCGAGTTTCGGGTTGATGGGGTCGTGGTTGTAGGTGACTAAGAAAGAGGTCCATGAGGGACGGCCGGGTTGCGGTAGTATGAAGACGCGCGCGGGGATGAAGCCGTTGTTGAAGGCAGTGAGTTCGGCGGGGCCGGAGGGGGTCGTATTGATGGCTCCATGGAGGCAAGGGGCCCATTGGACCTCATGGAGGCGTAAAAGATCATGCGTATTGCCTTACGCGCACCACTCTCAACGCCATGGGGTTTGCCATGGTTGGGGTGGCAATGGGTGTGGATGGCAGAGTGCTGGGTCGTGTTGTACGGGAGGGCTTGAGCGGGTTGTATGTGTTCGTGACATTGTGTGCCAAGGGTGAGAGAGGTCGGGGGTTAGCATACCGAGGGGGGGGGGGTAGATGAGAGGAGGCTGAAGCCGTCGTCAAGTTGTTGCTGTTGGATGTTCCGTTCTATGTGGCGTTCCGGAGCCCTTTTGACCATGTATTGGGCTTATCCATATTCGTTATCCTTGTGTTTGGAGAGGATGCGAGTGCTTTCACGTTTGGGGTAGGCTCAGTATGAGGAGGGGGTACTCCGTGTCGATGTGCGTTTGGGTGGGCAAGACGAGAGGCGGTGCTGGAACGGGGCGGCTTTATGCATGAGGGAGGGTTGTGTGTGCCATGGTTGAGGTGGGGAAGGGGGACGGGAAGCCAAACTGGATGCACCAAGGTGGGAGGAAGAGCAAGTGCACCAAGGTGGGAGGCAGGGGAGTAGACGGGGAGTCGGTTGTGGACAATGCGAGGGGTCTCGTATGGGCAGCATCGTGGAGACGGAGAGGGAAAATAGTGGGTTTCTCGGACCCCTTCGATATGGAGATGATTTGGAGCTCTCCGGAAGGATGATGGAGGAGGAAGTGGCGCGTGAGAGGAGTTGTAGCCAAGTGGAGATGAAGTGTTTTCCAAAGGGGTGAGTCGGGAGAGGTGGAGCTTGTGAGTGTGGCGAAGGGTAAAGTCGAAGTAAGCTTGTTTGCACGTGTGAGGGTGGGTAACGTGGGTGGCTTTGTCTCAAAGGAACTTAAAGAGTGTGTCGTCTTGTCGATGTGAATTAGTTCTTCTTGAAATTCGATAATATACAATTTCAAGAAGAAATAATTTACCTCGGTGGGCGCGTAACGTTGATGAATCCGTGCCAACGGCAGCAACACCCGCGGAGAGGCGGAGCGGCACCGTCGTCTAGTCGCGTCGTCGATGCCGCGGGTGGAAAACGGCGGATTTTAACATATTGACCACGTGCGGATACGGCGGATGGACCATAAGCGTCAGTATCAATTTCGTCCATTTTGATAAGGGAGGGAGGAGTTGGAGAACACGATGCCAGACGAGGTGCGCCTTGCGGATTTTTCGTGTTAGCGACAACGACTACCCGTGCGCATGATAAGGGACAACAATCCTGAAGTACGGATACCGGTGAATGTAGTGATAAATGAGTCCTACATGTGTTGGTACGTGCACATGTATTTTTTGTCATACAGTTAAATCATAGAGGGCTAAACTACGCGGGGCTAGATTGGCAAGCGTTGCCATACCGCTCTGCAAGTCTAACCGTCTATGCTAGGTTTTACATGCGTTGCCTCTGTAAAACCCACTCCATATATATGAAGCGCCGCAAGCAGCTTTAAACATATTTTTGCCTTTTGCGCGAGCACAGGTCACGCAAACGGCATCTACATTCTCGAATTTGAGTAAGGTGTATTCGATCTCTTCTGAAGATTCGTGTCCACCCACCGAGTGTGTAAGATTACCAAAGACATAACCATGATAGACTCTTTGCCTTGCGACTAGTATCATGCTAACGACATCCCGGAAGCTTAGTCCTCCGTATGTGCACAAGTCGCACAATTAGAATTGTTAGTTCATCAACTCTGGCATCGCACCGAAGGACACGCCAACCATCTCTAGTCTAACAACATCTCAAAGCATCAACACATTCCTAAGCCTACCAACGATGGTACCGGCTCGGGTGGTATTGACATGGAGCCTCCCTCCCATGTCATTCTCTACTGCTCTACCCACCGACGCGTTCCTCGACCCACGATTGGATAGACAACTTAGCTACGGCCTACGCGAAATCACGTCCGCCGTTAAACGTCACACGCCCGAGTATGTGACGCCCGCCCCAAAGCGAAGGCGACGAAGGTGTGACGCATTACTTCTCGCGACGAGTACCCGTACCGTCACCTAGTCTGCTATGGTGCTTTTCACGCCGCCATTAACACGGCACTCGACACAATTATCGACGCGATTCGTCCGAAAACCTAGTACTCGCAAACCAAAGCGGACGCCTAGGGTCTATTCGACGCGAGCGCGAGAACGCACATGGCATATAGCAATGCACACGAAGAAAGATATACGCACCTCCGTCGCTTCAAGTGCAAGAAGTTCCTCTCCGGCGAAGAACGCGTCGCCGAACGCCTCGTCTACTCCCGCTTTCTCGGCACCCATATCGGCGAACCCAGCGCCAATGGAGTCGACGGACTACTCGCTACTATTGAAGACAAGCGCATCGAGGTCAGCATGCACGTTGCATCAAAAGCTGAAGCATTAGTACAATTCACATTTCAACCCAGAGGAGGCAACTCAAACCCGCGCGTCACCAACGCGTGTGACACGAGCGGAAGAAAACCTAAGAACAAGGGGCCGACAGCCAGCAAGGGAAAGGAGGGAAACAAGCCCGACAAGCCCAAGCCCCGCCCACACTTGAAAGCCAAAGTTATACACCAGACACTTGGCGGACAGGGTGAACCGTCGGGCCGATTCCTGCAAACCCGACTCCGCCTACATGTGTCATCGTGTGCGGCGATGTTGGAAAGAGTGGGAGAATATCTACGCGAGAAGGCAAGTCCTACAATGGATACGAGAGGGGGTGTTTATCCCCTCCCGACACAACCAATCCCCCCCCAACCATTCAACCAAGGCGTATCTTTATTGAACGCAACACCGGAACAAATCGCGTTTGACGACGCGGAACTAGTCAAAATCGTCGCGACATGAGCATGGGAGCGCTCTACCAACAACATATACGTTTATCGGCTATCCCTAGTCCCCAAACCCGGCAAGAGTCCGTGGAGACTTATCTGCGACTCACGACACATGTACGACTATTTAACTAGGAAACGCTTGAAAATGGAGACCCTACTAGCATGTGTTCGACACCTCATACGGCAAGGCGAATACACGTCTAGCTTCGACTTTCACGACGGGTTATGTGCTCTTGGAAACGCCCAATAGTTTCAATACTACTTTCACGGTAAACGAGCGCAGCCAACTCTATCGTCTAGCCGGCCTACCGATGGGCCGGTCGCTCTCACCTTTCTACTTTTTCAGACTCGCGGAAACCTTCGTGGGCCACCTTCGAAAGGCTGATCCAGAGAGCGGCCCTCTCCCTCGCCATCACACACGACACTACATGGGACGAAATAGAGGGGAGCTCGAGTTTTACGATCTTCTGTCGACGAATTGCTGTCCGCCACCGAGTTCTCCGAGCTCGCCACCGCCTCGACAAGCTGCTCGGCCGGGTCGGCTTACTTTGCCACCCCACCGAGGGCTAATGGGAGCCAATGTAGTTCGGACAACACTTGGGCATCAGCATCGACTTTGCGACATAGTATTTCCGACGTTGTTGAAGATCGGCATGCAAGCAAGACACCTCATCGGACCCGCGACACGGAATTCAAGCAAGCGTGATGCGCCTCGGATTCAACATTGTGGAACGGGCGCGAGTGCGGGTAGGTGTTGGTGAGAGAGTGTGTGCGGGCGCGATGACTGCGCAGAAAAGGCCGTATTGAAATTGAAATTGTTCATAGTGAACCGGCAAACTGGACCGGCAGCCATCTAACAGGTCTCTATACCCAGCCATACATGACTTGCGAGCAAGTTTTAGCCGGGCCTCTTCGACAAGGTACACCTATCAACACACCTAGCTTCACTGTCTGTCGACGTTCCTCGTGAGTTAAAGAATTGTAATTAATCGCAGCAATTGCCACAGCCCCCCTACCTAAGCAGTAACAACGTAACAATTTTGTAATCAAGAAAAAAGATCTAAAAATAAATCCACTTGTCAAGAAATGCAAAACTAAGTTGCTGCTCGACCTTCACGATGCACGGCCCGCTCCTACCGAACCGGGGTGCCGACCGGCCTAGGCCGGTCGGCGGTCGGGAAGGGCGACGGGCAAGCCTAATCTAGCTCCCGCGTGACTTCGGTCTTGCCGAAGATACGAGGGGAAAGGCTGGCAAAAAATCCCTCCTCACGTGGGCTCTCGTCGATCCCGCCGCCGCATCCCGTAAACCCCGCCCCAAGGTCGTTGCCGCTCCTTCCGGCGCGACTTTCCGCCTTGTCGAGGTCCCCCGTCACCTCGAGGGCAGGTGGGGGGGACCGATACACACAGACAAAGGGGAAACTAGCGCTCTTGCCTCCGCGCCTTGATTTTCTCCACTCATTTCCCCGGTTTTTCCTGTGTTTGGTACCCGAGTATATGTCTGGTAGTCCGACATGCGCCCGTGCCCTCCCCTCTCCGATCGCGCGTCCACCGAGCAGTCTCCTTTGAGCGTGGGCCTCCGCGCTCGCCCAGGCCCACACTCTCTTTAGATAGGTATGACGGGGTAGTGGGTGTCGAAGAAGGGGGGGGGGGGGGGGGGGGGGGGGGGGGGAGGTCACCGTAGCCAGGTCCTTGGGGCCCCGGGTGCACGGACATTACACAAAACCCTCCGTACGGGGTTTTCCGGCGGGTCGTCGTCGCCAAATCGTGCCGCTTCCCCCGTCGCGACCACCCTCCTTGCCGCCCAATCTTACGCCTCCCCTCGGGAGATGTAGCTTGTCGACGTAGTTTTCACTTCCTAGTGAGCGCCATGCCCCGGTGATGCTTCCCAACTAGCTTGACGCCGGGTACGGACATTATTTTTGTAACCGGAAAAGCCCTCCGTACATGGCTTTTCGGCGGTGGCTGATCATGAGGATCGCCGCCGCCTCACATAGCCGCTCCTCCGCTTGCGACCGGCCACCGGCATGTGCCATGTCGTGCCTCACCCCCGGGAAGGTTTGATTGGCACATGGCTGGTCGACGGCTAGCGAGCGCCCTTTCGCGGCGTTGCTTCCAGGCTGGCCACCACTAGCTCCAACGCCCGCGCCCCACCGTTGATCCGGCCGTACCCTCCTCGCCATCAAACGCTCATGAGGTACATGCCCCACCCCCTCAAAGTAGGAATGTATCAAGTAGTATTATACTGCGAAAAAACATATCGGACGGGCCGAGCGGGAGAACATGGCGCCGGTATTGCACAGAAAATATTTTTTTTCAAAAGCCCTATGTATAGGGCTTTTCCGATAGCTGTTGATCCCGCAGATCGCGCTGTCGGCCCTCTTAGCCCGCTACCGTGCCAAGCCTAGCACGGCTTCGGGGTTTCCAGCGCCCACCACGGGGAGGCGAGGGGATGCCGACGGGCCTGCGAGCGCACCCCCCTCCGGGGCCGCCGTCCCTGCGCCGCCGGCTAGCGCCGAAAAGGCCGTATGATAATAAACCCGATACAAAGCCCGTATGTACTGCGGTCCGAACCGTGTACCGGCCTTGCTGGAATACCATAAAGCGCGCGGAACACGGCTCGTGATATTTTCGTCCCGCGAGCCGTCTACCGGCCGAGCCGTGTTCCTACGAGCCGTGTGCTTTATTCTTATTGGAATAAAGGCTTGTTGGGGGGGGCACTGTTCCCTCTTGACTTGCACTAGCGATAGTGCTCATTGATAGTCCAAGGTTAGGGGCCCAAGCAACATCGCGAGCCTGTGATAACCATGACACGGCAGTGAATTGTGGTATACAATAAACAACATTGCGCAATCCATCACCATAACAAGAATTTTTTTTTGAGTAAAACAGCGAACGCGGGTCCGGTAACCCAGTCAATGTGCATCTTCAAAGACGGCCCTTACTGCTCCCAAGCGCTTGACTCTTTGCGGAAATACCTTATCTAAGAGAAAGAAAGCAAAAGTAAACCATACGAAAAGCAACTCCCAACATAATCGCACAGAGGAAGAGTTTCAAAGGATATATTGGATGCCAGAAAAATTACGCGGTGTCGGTAATACCTTAATTAGGTTATCATAGCCGCGAGACACTAGCCGTTTCACTGGCTCTATGGGCCCTTGTGCTGACACTAGCGCGCGAGGCGGGACGGCAAGGGAGAGTGACACCGCAGTGACACCAACCGCGTGTGCATGAGTATCCCCTCCAATCTGGTATAATCGGGGCTCAGTTGCACACAAACAACCAACAACACACATCATCTAAGAACTATCGCCCTAGGGAGACAATCAATCATATCAGAACAACGGAGGTCGAGGATGACTTTTGATTTGACCATCCTTCGCTGCCATTGTGCGATGTGAATGATATTGACCCATCGGACGAGCCACAGGCAAGTACATGCCCGAGTTCTTGCGGTGCCCAGCATATGTTGTTGACCGAAGCTGAGTGCAAAGAGTATGGCGTTCTGTAGACCTGCCATATAGATTATAGAACAACAAACACGCACACACAAACAAATAGACAGAGACAGACACGCACACACAGACAAACAAGCACAGACAGACACGCGCACACATACACACACACACACACACCACACAGGCATGCACACATACACAGACAGACTAACACACACACACACACACACACACACACATACAGACACACACACACACACACACACACAAACAGACACACACACAAACACACACACATACACACAAACAGACACAGACGTACAGATACACACACACACACACACACACACACACACACACACACACACACACACACACACACACACACACACACACACAAACAAACAAGTAATATGAAACATCAATATACCAATTCCCCACTGTTCGGTATGCACTACACAGCATTACCGCAACATTTTGTCTAGCGATGGGTCTCGAGTTGGTCGTGATGTAGATGATGACTTCACGTCGACGGGCTCGCTCTTCTAGACCGTGCAACCCCTGATGGAAGCTGGGTATGAGAGCTTCATGAAACTTCTTGTAGAGCACCATGCATGGCTAGACCGTGTGAATATGCTTTTGTGGCTACGCGGCTCTAGCAACATTGCATAATTGCAGATATCAAATGTAATTGATGTGTGTTCGACGTTTGCGTTGTTCGTATCATCAAATGTAATTGATGGTTACATTTCATTAACAAAGGCTCCTACCGAGACCTCCTCCACGCCATGGCCACCCCCTCCTCCCCACTCTCATTGTCACTGCTAGAAAATGTTTGTTCAACCGTTGCTGCTTCACTAGCTTTATCAGTTGCTGCACTATCAGCTTTTCTCGACGTGCTTGGGGCACCAATGTATGCACCTGGCTGCACCGGTGCACCTAGCTGCCTCGCGCGATGTGCTAGGGACTGTTACTTCATATATAACCTATGCTCTCCTACGTCCGCAACAATGGCTTGCTGCTGAGCATGATTTTCAGCTGCCATATTGAATGCCAAAGAGTTTTGATCATTCATGGAAAACATCTCACGCTTCAGCCTTAGACGCAGGGGCGAGGTCCGGGGATACCAAGTTAATCTCACCTTCAAGAGACCCATGGTCCTTCTTCTCCTTTTTGTGCTTCATGTCGAGTTGCAGCTTCTTCTTTCTTGCCTCCAACCGGCTTTTCGCTAGGCGGTCCGCGACCTCACCCCCTCCTCCCCGTCACACGGCAGCTCCACCGCGTTCATACCTCCCCTCGCCGACGCCACGAAGGCCATCTCACGCCGACAAGTTGCACTAGCTGGAGGCCCGTATTGAACGAAGATCTTGAACTCCAATGGCGCCCACGATTCCTTCATGGGCGGCACAACGGCGGCGTCTATAGCCACCCCCGCTTCCTCCTCCAAGCAGTTGTTTGTGACGAGTACAGTCATGCAATAGCAATACATTGCAAGACATTGTACATGTACTCGTTACTAATTCTAATTCGTGCTTTTCCATCGGACGGACGTACAACGTGGGTACGTCGCTACTGCAATATTAGCAAGGGTTTTGATGCGTACTGTACGACCAGTACCTCCCGGTACGTACATGTACGCACAATTAATCTAACTAGCAAAGTGACGCGCCTAAGCGAGGTTTCCAATGTTGAATGAGCCGCGTCGTGATTCTCCATGCTAGTCGAGCCGCGTCGCTAGACTATCGACGACGGTTGAAAAGCCCTAACGTCTGACACGTAAGCGAGTGTGAGTAGGCGTAAGCTATCTGGGCGGAATGCTGTTTAAGCCCAGTGCAGTAGAGGGAGGTGACAAAACCATTTAACAACTCCTTTGTTCAATTACAATATATACTGCTAAAGTACAAGCAGTGAGACATCGACTCATTTTCTCTTATCCTATTTTTACCACTCAGCAATTAAGTAGCGAGAGAACGGAACATAACATAACATATTTGTGCTAGCACATAGTTGTAGGAGGCTAACCGCCACACTGGTTTCGGAGTTCTTTGGTCGACACACGTTTTCGTTGTCGTTTGATTCGCTCGACGTTGCTTGATTGATTCGGAATGGCGCCTGTGGGACCCGGTCGTTATGTGGTGGTCGTACTTCATGTCGGAGGGACTAAGCTTTCCGACATTAAGCTTGTGTTACAACGAGAGCCTCGTTCTAGTAAAGCTTGGTTTCCTGTTGGTTCGGTAACGGATAACGAAGAGCCTGTCGAACTACCGTTCGTGATTTGCATGAGGAAACTGGCCTTATCTTGACTCCGGATGATGTAACGTTGTTGAGTGACGCACCGGCTCGAGTCGCGTTACTTGTTGGACAACATCTCGTTTACGTCTACACGGCTTCCGTTCCCGTTCCGTATGTTACGACCCATCTGCGAACCCCATGCTCAGCTTGAGCAGGTTGTGACCGCTCAGTCGACTATCAATCCGGATGGTTCTTACGTCGTACCGGAAACAATCGATGTTGGTGGTCTAAATCTTACGCCCGCCAAGACGGGGTTACTTCCCGCCATGAAGCATAAGAGCGAGTTACTTCACTTTGGTTACGTGACTCAGTGAGAGACTTTCCGTCGTGCAGTTTATACGTCCCTGGCACTCTTCTATGACGATCCATCAATCCCGAGGCAGTTCTTCATGTACCCCCGGTTTTCGTCGGTTGATTCTAGACATGTTTGGCTTCTCATTCGTGGCTACATCTATCAGTTGAGTGGACAGACATCGACCGATTTACGTGTGGGAACCCCGATGCGACTGATTTAGATGGCCTACATGTGACCCATAATGAGACTCAGCGCAAGGCGGCGGTCAATTCGCCATTTCAGTCTGGTAAAAACGTCCGTGAACTGGAAGATTGGCCCGAGGCACAACCGCAACGCTTTCTTTTGCTCGGAATTACGGTTAACTCTTACGACTCAGTGATTTGGGTAATTGCACAGTTTTTTGGACCCCTTAACGGCTGGTGGCTGAACTGGAAACATCAGGCCTCCATCCCTGCTGCGTTTGACTTGTTTGTCGCGGAGCTGCGAAAGACATCTATGCTCCCCAACATACAAGACGACGCGATTAACGCTCTGCTAAGCCTTACGCAAGGCATCATGAGCTACGCTCTCTACACCCAGCAGTTCTACGACTTCTTACGTCGGTCCCGTCAGCAGCTTACGGATGATGTTCAGTGCGCTCGGTTCGTCAATGGCATGGCTTTGAGTTGAAGACTCATGCCAAGTCTCATCGATCGCAGAGGGGTTACAACGTTGAGCTTGTGGAGCTACAAAACTTTTTTAATGACGTCGTAAATTATTCGCCGCATCTCGGCGGTGTGAGGTCTACAGATGGTCCATAGACGGCACATGGAGGAGGACAACCCACCAGGAAGCGCAACCTTGATGACCCTTTGGTGGGAGCCTCTAAAATCTGGAAGCGCAATGGTGGTGGTCGTGGCCGTGGACGTAGAGGAGATCAAGGTGGTGGTCGTGGCCGACCTTCTTCAGACTCTGGCCGAATTGATTTCAGTGCGATCGCTAGTGCGTTGACTCATGAAGAGCGTAAGCGGCACATGGAGGAGGGACTGTGTTTCAAGTGCCACAAGAAGGGACACCGATTGTTTCAGTGCCCCGATCTGAAGGGCAAAGCGGCTGTGGATGTGACATCTAAGAATCAATGATGGTGGCAAGGCTGCTCGAGTAGCGAACTGGAGCAGCCGGCTACATCTAGTGTTCGTCCTAAAACATTGTTAGCGACAGAGGTCGTCGACACACGTTCGACATCTCCATCGACTACATTCGCGACACATGCAACAATAGTAGCAAGTCGTCGTCGTCAGACAAAGCGGAGACGGAGTCGTAAACTTGTAGCCAAACGTTCGATTGATTGGAAACTCGTTGACTCCATTTTCGAACCTCCGCACGCACGCTTTGACTTTTCCTTGGAGGGATGTGCTGATGATGAAGGTCTAAACTCGCACGGTGACTTACATCAATGTTCGCCGAGTGACTCGATTCTCGAGAGGGATTTGTCAGGATCGATAACGGGTGTTCCTTAAACCACCCTGGGAATTGGCTGAACAGATTGGACAGCATTTTGAGAGTTGTCGTCGGACAGCTCTAACATCTACGATGGCTATTTTTGTACTACCGAAATGGGCAAAGTTCACTCATCTCACTAAGCACCGGAAACTCTACAAGGAATTCCCAACTCGAACATAACTTTTTACTCGTCAGTCACTGAAGAACCCAACCGAGCAGGAGGTGGTTGCTCCATCTCCTTGGCATGTACAAATGTGGTTAGTCGACGTTGATTGTGCTTTTTACGATAAGACTTCGCCTACAGTCCCTAACCAACCCACCTCGGTACTTGTACCTCCTGTCGACGCGGAAGAGTCCATCGCTACGCTAAAAAAAAATTCTCCGCAAGCTACTGCCCTACTGAGTGACCTCACGGAAGCTCGACCGTTAATTCGAACCGAGATGATTGTGAAAACTCTTGATGGTGGACACCATATTTCTGGCTTGGTGGATTGCGCCGCGACTCTTGACTTCGTTTCTGAGGACTTCGTACGACGATTTGCTTTACAGACTTGAAAGTCTTTGACCAAGACCATGTTCAACTTGCCAACGGACAGCGTGTTACTTCTTCGACTGTATGTGATGTGACTTTTGAGCTGGATCTTAAGTGTGGTCGGGGGTTTTACTCCCCCCCGGGGAGGGTCTGAAGCGGTTTAAAAGCGGTGTGCAAGAATGGCTTGGGGAGGTGCTTTATGCGGAGGCTCGGCGAGTGGTCGTGCGTGATTTGGTGCGGTAGACAAGGAGGAGATAATGCAGCCATTGGACGGTGTGTGCATGGAGTGAAGAAAGGATGCGAGATGTGTCGAGTCGTGCTTTGGTGACTAGTTTGTCGGGAGGGTCGGTGCGGAGGGTGAGGAGAGAGGTGAGACTTGCTATGGTGGACGAGTGCGGAGTGCCCGTGCGGCTCATGACTATGGGTAAGATGTCGACTTCGGTACCTGGCCAGTGGTTTCGGATGGCATTTGCGAGGGGTGTGTATTTGTCCCTAATCAAGCTAGCTGTGTGTGAGAGGTTGTGGTCGGTGCAGTACTTCCACTCCCCTATCTGTATTTTCCTGATAGATGAGTATCGGCGGCGGCCGTTGTTGTGACCGACGAAGCGAGGTTCGAGGAGGCGTATGAAATCGGGTTTGTGCGCCGGGGGACGTAGTGCAGGCGGGAGGATTTCGGGGGGGAGGATAGCGGGGCACGAGGTTAGGGAGTCGGGCGAGAGACCTTCGTCTGCATCAACAAGGCGGGTGGGCATGTGGGTGGGGTGTGGGGGGTGGCAGTCAAGAGGGGTGGAGGTGGGGGTGGGGCGGGTGAAAGACTTGATGGGTTTGTTACCGAAGTCTGCAGTGATAGTCTCCCAGCGTCCTCCGTTGTGGCGTTCCAGGAGGGATAGTAGGAGTTGTAGCGCGCTGTTGTGACGGTCCTGTCTTAGGCCAGACATGGATGGGCAGTTACCGGCCATGTGGCCGTTGCTGGTGAATTGGCCACACATGGGACATCGCATGGTGGGGTTGTGTGTGAGGAGGCGGGTGTTGTGGACGCCCCATATGAATTCTTGTTTGTGGGTGAATTGGGTGTTGGTGAGTGTTGTGTGTTTTTTGTGGAAGGTGAAGTCGGCGCCGTCTGCCGCGGCGCGGGCGAGGAGGGCGCCGTGTTTGGATGTCTGTGAGAGGGGTGTAAGTGTGTGTTTGCAGCTGTGGGTGTGTGCGTCGGCTTTGAGGTTTGTGTATATGTATGGTATGGGTGCCCCTTGAGTCTGTGGTATGAGGGTGTAAGGCCAGGTCCAGTGACCAATGGACACGTCCGAGCCTGTGTTGTATGTGGTGTTTGGTGTTTGACCATCCGCTATCTGGTTAGCGAGTGCGTCAGCGAGGTCGTTGCCGAGTGAGTGGTTGTGTGCTTTAATTTTCCCGAGATGTGTGCGGATGCCTGCGTTGCAGCGGGTTATGATGGTGCGTGTGATAGAGAGGAGTGTGTCGCGGTGGATGTTGTGCCTATAAGCGGAGGGGCAGTTAAGGTATCCTTGTATGAGACGGAGGGAGCACGCACTGTCAGTTAGGAGGTGGGTATGGCCTAGTTGGAGGCCTATGTCAATGCCAGCTAGTTCGGCTCGATTGATAGTATGGGAGGGAGGGGTAGAGGTCACCAGGATTTTGACGTTGGTGTCCGAGGCTGGGTGGGTGGCTGCGGCCCCTAGAGGGGAGCTGCTTCCTTTTTTCGAGCCGTCTGTGTATACGAAGTCCTGCCAGTTCCAAGCAAGAGTGCCTCTGGTGGGGGAGTATGTTAGTTGTGTGCGTTCTTGGAGGGGGTAGGTAAGGGGGTGAGTGGGGTTGGGGGGGAAGTAGTATATGCCTGCGGAGTGAGGTGAGTAGGAGTCTGTGAGGTATGGAGGTGGGATGGTGATGGTGGGGTTCGGGAGGTGTGTGTCGTATATGGACTCGAGGGTGTTGTGGAGTGCGGTCATGGCAGTGTGTGAGGGTAGGGTGGGGAGTGCGAGGGAGTTAGCTACTAGGTAGATGTCGACCATCCAGCGTGTTCCGAATGGGGTAGGGGTGGGGTGGCCTGTGTGTTGGTCTGGGGGTAAGAAGGTGTTCGCGTCATTGGGAAGGGTGTATAGGTGATGTGTGTAGGGGGAGTTGATATACTTGGAGTGGCGGTATGGGGTGTGTTCCCAACGGGGGAGTATGAGGATGGTAGCGCTGGGGGTGTGTGAGGCTGTGCGGTGTGCGCTGGTGATTGCATGTTCCATGGCTCGGCGCATGCATTCGTGGTCGTATTCGGGGTTGGCTATGTTGGTGCCTTGCCATGTGTGTGGGGCATTGCTGCCGCTGGATGAGAAGACTATGTCTTCGGGGTAGAGTGAGTGGTAGGTGTGCGAGTGGAGTGATTTATTGAGGGGGTCTGAGTAGAGTTCTGTCTGGATGTGGAATGTGTGACGGAGAGCCGAGAGGAGGTCTTCTCTGGTGGCCCATCTGTTGCGGGTGGTGGTGGCGGGTGTAGGAGAGTGGATTTCAGAGCGGGAGCCTAGGCGAGTGAGGAGGTTGTAGACCTCCTCTTCGAATGTATGGTCGGAGAGGTCGGGGCGAAAGAGTTGGTATAGGTGGCGGACGCGGGGGCCGTTAAGGGTGGTTACCGCGCGGCCGTCGGGGGTGCATAGTATGGTTGTGTCGTGGAGTGATGGGTGTGTGTGGATGGCGAATTTACCGGTTGGGAGCATGTCGAGGTCAGGGTTGATGGGGGTGTGGTTGAATGTGATAAGGCGGTGTGTCCAAGGTGGCGGTCCGGGTTCTGGCAGGATGGGTGTGGTGGAGGGGACAAAGCCGGAGTTAAATGCGGTGAGGGCGGTGGGGCCGGAGGGGGTCTCACTGATGGTGTCGTGTAGTTGAAGGCAAGGCGCCCACTGGACCTCGTGGAGGCGGGTGAGGTCGTGTTGTTTGCCGCGAGCGCACCAGTCGCATTGCCATGAGGCGGGGCCTAAGGCGGGGCGGCATTGGGAGTGGACGGCAAAGTGCGGGCATGTGCTGCAGGTGGAGGTGGGTTCTAAGTGCAGAGGGTTGTGGCATATGGAGCAATCGGCGGGGGTGGGGGTGGGTAGGTTTACCGAGGTGGGGGTGGAAGAGATGAGTCGGAAGCCGTCGTCCAGTTGGAGTTGTATATCCCATTCCGTGAGGTGTTCCGGGGCCCATTCGACCATGTATTGGGTTTGTCCGTATTCTGTGTCTTTGTGTTTGGAGATGATTCGCGTTACGTCGCAGGGGGGGAAATGGTGGTCTGAGGGGGAGAGGTATTCTGTGTCTATGTGCGTGATGGGTGCAGTGGGGGAGTAGGTGTTGGTGCGGGAGGAGTGGGTGAAGGGGGAGAGAGTGTGAGGAGGGCGGGGGAGGTGTGACGTGAGGAGGGGAACCCATGAGGGGTGGAGAGTGGTGGGGGGGGATGCTTGTTTGGGGTTGAGGTTTGTGACGGGGAGGCGGTTGTGGACAGTGTCGGTGGGTTCGGTGAGGACTGCGGCGAGAAGGCGTATTGGGATAGTGAGGGAGGTGTTGGACCCCGTGAGTTTGGTGATGGACTGGCAGGATTTGAGGATGAAGGAGGAAGGGGTGGCGCGGAGGAGGACTTGTGACCATTCGGTTATGTGATTTTGCCAGAGGGGGTTAAGACGGGGAAGGAGGGAAGTGTGTGTCTTGCGGGGTGAGAATTCGTGGTATGCTTGTTTGTATGTGTGTGGGTCTGTGATATGTGTGGCTCTGTCTCTGAGGGATGTGAGGAGTGCGGCGTCCTGGTTGGTGAAATGGGTGCGGAGTGTGGAGGCAATGGGGTTGGTGAGGGAGAGGGGGGGGATGTTGTGAAACATGGTACCGGCGTCGCGTTGGGCGCGCACTAGGCTTCTGAGCGTGGGGGGGGATAGACTGCCTGACATTATCGATTCAGTGGGCCAGTGGGAGTATGTTGTGGAGATGTTGTGTATGTGGGCTCTGGCCATGTGGCCCCTATAACCGGGGGAGTTCAGGATTTTGTGGAGGTGGCAGACGGTGAGTTGTGCGGCATGTGCTTTGAGGGAGGGGAGGCCATAGCCGAGGTCGGAGGTGGGCCGGTGGAGGGCGGTGCGGGGGAGGTTACGTACCGAGGAGACGGCTGAGCGGAGGGCGCGGCATATTTGACCTTCGAGGGTGTCCAATTGGGAGTCGCTGAAGAGGCCGAGTTGGAGGGTAAAGTGTTTTCCGATGAGGAGGCCACGGATGACGCGAATTCTGCGGGACTGGGTTAGTAGGGAGGAGGAGAGGGCGTTGATGAGGGATGTGGTGGTGCGTTTGAGTTCGTGCCAGTGTTTGGTGAAGGTGAGGGAGGTGTTGAGTTCGACCCCAAGGACGCGGTATGTATCCGAGGGGCCTATGGTGGGGATGGGCTCCGGGGTGGAGTTGATGGTGATGAACTGTGATTGGAGGCGGGATGTGAGGAGGGTGATGTTGGCAAGGGAGAGGGCGTTGCCTGTACGCCAAAGGGCGCCGGTAATGCAGCATTTGCGGATGTTGACTGTCATACCTGTGTAGGCGCTGAAGAGGGAGAGTTTCCTTAATTGGATGGCCATGTTTGGGGTCGAGCCCGTGGCTAGGCTGAGGTCGTCGGCGAATCCGTGTCCGGGGTATGTGGCTGTGGGTTCTGTTGGGTCGACGTTAGTGGCGGGGGGCCCTGGGCGGTAGCCCCGGCTACCCACAGTGAGCCAGCGAAGAAAGGGTTCAAGGAAGAGGGTAAACAGGAACGGGGAGAGGGTGTCGCCCTGTAGGGTACCTCGATTTATGTCTATGGAGGGGGTGGGACCATACGGGGTAATGTAGTCTGTGGATGAGACTCCGTAGAGGTGTTCGCATGTATCTACAAAAGTGGAGGGCATACCGAGTTGCCTCATGTGTTTGAACATGATGCGGTGGTCTGCTGCGTTGAAGGCGCCCTTGAAGTCTGCGTACATGACGTAGATGTCTTTGTTGTGGAGTTTTGCGTCCTCCATGGCCATGATGATGGAGGAGAGGGCGTCGTGGATGTTGCGGTGTTGTCGAAAGCCATCCTGTTGGTCGCTGAGGATGCCGTGGGTTTCGGCGTATTTCGAGCCTGCGTCTTTGATTAGTGCTGTCCATAGCTTAAGAAGGTTATTCATGAGGGCGATGGGGCGGTAGTTGTCAAGGAGGGTGGGGTCCCCTTTTTTATGTAATAGGCATGTTGTGCTATGGCACCATTCAGGGGGTGTGTAGGAGTTATGGGCAAGGAGGGATAGGAGGGAGAAGAGGGTGGAGCGGGTCTCCGGGGGTAGGAACTTGAGAATTTCGTTGGGGATACCGTCGGGGCCGGGGGCTTTGCCTGTGCCTAGCGAGTTGAGGGTTTTATCGAATGTATCGCGGGTAATCATGTCGGCTAGTGTGAGTGTGGGGTCCCCTCGGGGTTCGATGTTGAAGTTGTCAGGGTTGTCGGGGTGTTCCCAGGGGGGTATTGGGAGGTCGGGCGGGGTGGCTCGCGTGAGTTCGGTGGTGAAGTGGGAGTGGACCGCCTTAATGACGGCTGAGGGGGAGGATGCTGTGGTTTTATCGGGCTTGGTAATGCGGTGGAGAGTTGTAGTTGCTGTGGTCGCGGGGAGGAGGCCGCTTTTAATTTTTAAGCGGCGGTGGGAGGATTTTGGGGAGGCGTCGTAGGCAGTGTTGGTGCGGGTTTTAATCTTTTGGAGTATATCTGTAGTGGTTGTTCGGAGTAGTTGGCGTATGCGTGCCTGGCACTGGTGGTGGATATCGGTAGGGGAAAGATAGTCAGAGGTTTGAAGGAGGGTTTGGGCTAGGGGTAGGGGGCCGCCGTTGGTGCTACATTTGCGGAGTTTACGAATGAGTCTGTGTGTTTTTTTAGAGAGCCAGGTGGGATTAATGGTCGAGGTAGTGGGGCGGGGTTTCTTCGGGGATAGGAGGGGCCATATGGTGGCCGCGTGGTCCATATGTTGGGAGAGTAGTGCAGTAAATTTCGAGGCTAGGGTGTCGAGGGTATCGGGAGAGGCCATGGAAGGGGTTGTATTGAGAATCTCTGCGTGGAGGGAGGCCGTGTGGTTGATAAGGGAGGGTGTGCTACGTTGGTATGATGTAATGTGGTGCGGTTGGAGTGGGAGTTTGAAGGTGAGTTTGCGGGTGGTGTGGTGAGTGCGGGGAGGGTTGTGGGCCGAGGGTGGCCGAGCGATGAGGGAGGAGGGGGCAGGTATAACTAGGTGTATCGCTGAGTGGTCGGAGAAGTGTGAGGGAGAGGTGAAAGTCGAGCACGCAGGCGGGTTGAGACTGAGAGGGGAGGGGGGAGGGGTGAGCCAGTGGTCGAGGCAACCTCCGCTACTGGGAAAGGTGGGGAGTGGGGGGTGGAGGGGTCGGAGGTGTGATTCGAGTAAGGAGGTGAGGGCGGGGTTGCCTGTACCTTGTGTGGTGGTCGTTTGGAAGTCGCCGCCCCAGAGGATGCGGTGAGTTGGGTAGTCGTCCATCAGGCGGAGGCCCCACGCCGCGACCTCCGCGTATAAGCGTGTTGGTAGGGGGCTGTGGAGCTGTGGCATGTAGGCTCCGAGGAGGAGGTAAGGGTTGCCTGAGTGAGGAACGAGTTTCAGGCCTGCGATATGTGGGAGGAGGTGGGGGGGTGGGGTGAGGACAGTGGCAGAGTGGAACGATTCCCTTCGGACCGCGAAGAGAACGCCTGCGTTGGGTAGGGGCACAGATGAGTAGCAGGGTCTGGAGCTTTTGAGTAGGTATTGTGGGAGGGCGACACGCCATCTGGATTTGTGGGTGTCGTGTTTAGTTTCCGTGAGGATGAGGACATCAGGGCTGTGGGTGGTGGCGAGGTGTTCCACGTCCATGATGGATGTGTGTAGCCCCCTGGTGTTGAGGTTAATGAGGTGTAGAGGTTGTGGTATATG
>JAPMLY010000174.1:295000-299205 GCA_026401115.1 Tetraselmis chui | reverse complement strand
CGCTTAAGGCGTGCTTGATGTCATTCAGCACGAGAATGTACGCCGCAAGTGGTTGCGCCGTGGGTTTTTCGTTGGAGGCAGGTTGCCCCTCTGGCCCTGCGGGTTGTGGTTTTGTGCAAGGTGTTCGCGGAGGTTTATTCTGCGTTTATACTCCGGCAGTCATGTTGGTGCGTTGGAAATAGACAGCGGCCGCAAAGCATGAAGAAGACTCGCGATCTACGTTGCCAATCTTTGCACTTGGGTTGTCTTCCTTTGGAATATCCTCCATAATCGTGAAAGGGTTGCTTGTCGGGACTGTGGATTGTGTGGTATCTGCGCACGAGAGATTGGGACTTGTGCCCTCCCGGGCTCGAGACCGCTGGGTGGAGAGGGTTGAGAAGTGCCAAGAGCAACGGTTGGGGCGGTCGGTGCATGCGCGGGTTGGGTTTTAACGAATGCGACATGGATTGTGCAAACGAGTTTGCCGGTGGCAAGATTGAGAATCCAGTATCCCGGGCCATCATCGCAGTACCCAATGAACATGTAGCGAAGTGAATTGGAGAGGTTGGGATTAGTGGTTTACGGTCTACCTCACGCTTCTAAGTCCTGTATGGCATAGCAAAAGGGAGGGCCCAGAGACTCCCGCCGGTTTTACTGGTATTGGAGTGTTAAATTTCAAATTTCAAATTAGCAAAGTGCTATGGGGAATAGTTTGCCCTGCACCTGCACGGCGGAGAAATGCCCCGCCAAGACCCCGACTCCCGTTGCTCTCATCTCCCTCGACCATTACCTTCTACACCCCGACGCACTCGTCCTCCTCCATCTGAATCTGCCTCGGCGAACGTCTCCCTTACCGATAAACCGCGTCGATCCGCACCAACCCAACCCTTGACAACTGCCCACTCAGCAAGGGTGGGGCTAGGCTAATCACCCGCGCCTATACCTGAACCCCGGTAGGAATAGCCAACGGTGAGACGTCTATGACTGCCTTAACTGATCTTTCCAAGAGGCATGCCAATAGTGGGTAAGGTAAGAGAGGGGGGCTAGCTGGCCAGTGGGTCCCTTAGCAAGGCGATCGGAGTTAGCGATAGAATTAATTAACTATAGGATGTTTCTTTTCTTGTCCGTGGCGATGGGGGATTTTGTGGATTTCAGAACGGGACTTTACCCTGAGCAGTATGCAATGTAGTGTCTTTCATCCTGAGGCTTTTCCGGAATTTGATCACACTCCCATGTACGGTTTTACTGCCTTAGGCCCTATGAGTGTTTAGGATTAGGGATGCCGGTCTTGATTTTGTACTCTTAGTCGTGGATGGCATATGCAAAAAGGCCCTACTAAGACCCTTAACCTTAAGCACCACCCGCACAACGCGTTAGCGGTAAATGTTGTAAATCACTTTCATTATCAGTTGTAAAATCTTCTGCCCACTCAAGGAGACCAGGCCGGGGGCAGCCAAATACTTGCTTGGTGTGATTGATCACTTTTCAAATTATATTTGGCTCCTTGTACTCCCATCCATGAAAGCACTTGTTCCCATTGTTTCTTATGTTCTCACCGACATCAAGAACTTGCACTCTCGCGCGCACCATGATCGTGCCTTCAGGCCCACCATCAAGTTCGATTATGATCCGAGCTACATTGATGTTGCTTGCCGTACAATGGTCTCTTCTTCGGGCTACGCCGCTCAATTTACGGCTCCGTACACTCACAACCAACTCGCTAATATGCAGCGACAATGGGCTACTCTCGCGGACTCTGCCACCGCCATGCTTCAGCATGTCATTTGTCCCACCAAGTATTGGGGCCTCGGCTTGTAGACCTGTGTATTCCTCTCTAAGTGCTTGGCGGGAGTTTGGAGAGGCTAATCGGAGCGCGAGTCTCATGGAAATAACACGCGGTTCATTAGTCCTAGTCTCATGTGGGTGCGCCGGTGGTTCCTTTGCACGACGTTGAGAAGAGCGGACGAGCTGCCACGGGGCTTCATTGGGTGTGTTTGTAGGGTGGGTGTCTTCCTCCATAGCGGTAGGGTGGTCGTTCTGTTGCTCTCCTACATCGGGGAAGGAGGGGGGCTGATCGGCAGTGTCAACAACGTCGGTAGGATTAGTAGATTTTGTGGTGCTGTCCGCAAATTGAGTCTCCGATCGGTTGCGGAAAGTGCCGGCCATGAAAGGGAGGAGGTGGGCCACCGGGAAAGGGAGAGCGGCCGGCCATGGGACGCGGCGGGCCGTACGAGTGCGGGTGGTCACGGTAGGGGGGGACGAGGTGAGAGGGCGCCTCCGGGATATGATGGCCGGGGTGACGGGTTCGAGGTGAGCATCGTGGCGGCGCTGAACTACAGGGGGGTGCGGATTAGCACCCGCAGCAGCAACATCACCCTCGGCCGACTGCGAGTCGAAACGAGCTGTTAAGCGCGCCACTTGCGCAACGAGCAGCGCGAGAGTATCCGGGGGGTGATCGAGGGTGCTCTGGTGAGAGCCTGACTCAAGGGAGTCAGGGGGTGAAACAGGCGGAGTTTTCTGCGCCATTTCGACAGAGGGCGAAAAAGAAAGAGCGGAATAAAAAAAAAACAGGCAGCGGTAAAAACCGCTAGCCGGACTCGTGCCTAACAGCGGTATGCAAAGAGACGGCCTGATGCCCGCCGACCCCTCGGCCTGTAGCCCCGGGGTGTTTCAGAGCACCTTCTCTGTATCCTCCACCCAGTGTGGGGCACAAGTCGAGGCCAAGGCCAGGACAGGTGGAGCGCTGCGCTGGTGGCTGATTCGCTAGATTAATATAAAAATAAGAAAGGTAAGCTACGGCCGGCGTGCAGCCTGTGGATGCGTATTCACCCGATGGTGCACCCCCCCGTTCTCCAGCTTGGACCTGTGTGCACCCTGTCCACACACGACGAGTGCGTCGGTGTGGGTGGCTGGCTATCTCCGTCGGGTGGCTGACTTAAGAGGGATGGTGGCGGGTTTTAAAATCGCAGTTTATACTGGCGATACCGCCCACTACAGGTTGAAAGTACTGGGAGTCTAAAGAAACTTGCCTTCTGCGGGAGAGCTGTCGATCGCAGCTCGCCGAACCAGGTTGTCGCGCGTGAGTGACGTGAGGCGGGGGCCCATAACCTATTGAACCATGCAAACACAGTTAGTGTGGAAGATAACGTACGCAAACGTAGTTACAGTCACAGTCCCGCAAACGGAACAGTTACGGCGACAACCAGCCTACAGGCGTGGTGTCGGGACAACAGAAGTGTGAGAGTTGTAGCCTAGCGACAGCTCTGTACCGAGTCAAACAGTTTATCGGTATGTCCGATCTAGACATGTACTAATCATATCTAGAGTAGCTTACAATAGCTATCTGCAACTAATACGTATACGGTATTACTTACAACAATCCCACTACCCACATCCCCGTCCATAGGCGCGCGAGCACAACCAACCTGATATACCTCGGCGAAAGCACCCCGAGAAATGGGCCGCGCAATCAAGTTGGTACTGGACAGAGGTAGAGAAACCTGCTGCCCTTGAGGCGTCCCTCTCTGCCTCGGAGTTGGAAGGAGGTGGCGAAGAAGGAGGAGGCGCTCGAACGCGCTGCTTGTATACTCCGGCCCCTACACGCCATTGCGAGAGCGCTGGTAGGACCCTGCGGCTGAAACTCCCAACGAAGCTAGCCAAGCCCTAAATCTTGCCTGAGCATGAGTCGGTGCGTCTGGTAAGTAGGTTCAGTGTCGTATTTAGGTCCGTCGCGATAGCGAGTTGGTGGGATGCGCGCGTTTACTCGTCGTTTGCACACCCACCCACCTCCTCGGGAAAAAAGTTAGGCCGTCCACTACCGTCGCTCATATGACATTGGACTAGCGCCTTCGTGTTCTTTAGACAAAGATGCACCATCTGACATAAGTTTTTTCGAATAGCGCCTCCGACGCGTAGTAAGGGTGTTGGCGAGCTAGTGGTCGGGAGGGCGTGCCGGTAGAGGGGAGCGCAAGGAGATGCATTTGGTCGGGCAAGTTCCTGATACCAATCGGGCCCACAGGAACGAGGGCTACCTTCGAGGAGCGCGGGGTATAGAAACAATAGTATCACAAGTTAGAGCACAGGGTTGCATGAGGGGGACGGCTCTAGCTGGAGGGTATTCCGGCGAGGGGGCGTGTAGGCGTGATTTACACGCTTTACATAAATAGATAACAAGGCCTTTTTTGAAAGGGGGTGAGCTTTGGTGTATACCACCTCAATCCAACCCC
>JAPMLY010000174.1:147500-292500 GCA_026401115.1 Tetraselmis chui | reverse complement strand
GGCGGCTATGTAGTTAAACCTTCAATTATAAGCATTGTTTTGTCTTACGACAGGAGCAGCCGGCGGCCGATGTCGCCGTCGCCTTCGCTGCTATGGCAGGCCCGCACCCAGGTTACGCTGCGGAGTGCACACTGCCGGGCCCTGCTGCGCAACCGGTACGACTCTGGTCCTTTAGTAGTTTGCGCTTTGTTGCTGGTTATCTTGTCAGCGGCGGACGTGTTGTTCCAGCTGACCGCGCCGATGCCCACCGGATGCCCGCGAGCCTTCGTCCTGGGTGTTGGTGTTCCTCGCAGCTGTGAGCCCGCCTTCCTCATATCGGTCGGAATCACTGCCGCACGAGTGTTCATAGCGTGTGCCTGCCTAGTAGGAGTGTGGGGGCAGCGGGTTGCCCGTATCCACTTCACCTCACCAGTGGCCGGCCGTGTTAGAGTAGACGACCTCTCCGGGGAGGACTCGCTGCTGAGGTCGCTTCGTCCCGCGCCCATAGTAGAAAAGCCAGATGAGGGAGCGTCCTTGACGCTTAGCGACGTGCGCGCGTGGGGTACCGGCTCCGCAGGGTGGGCACTGGCGTCCAGTAAGCAGGCTTGGCTGGAGACCACGGACTCGGTGTACGCCAGCGGGACGTGGATGCTCAGCTTGACGTTGGTTGTCACCGGACTGCTGGCGTTAATAAACCTCGTCACCGCGCTCACGCAATCTGGTTGGACGGCCGGTGCTTCCTGGGACTACGCCTGCACACCCTGTTACACCTGCGAAAAAAAAATACAGGCGTGCGTGGCAAGCGGGTCTGCGCCGCTGGACATGTGCTTCTTGGCGTGGCACGCCAGGCTGGTGTTCCCCTATCTAGTGGCGGGACAGGTGAGGGCTGTGCCTTGTTGCATCACTGTTCAAGGATATGCATTGCCCATGCTCATGCTCATGCTCATGGTCGTGGATTTCAGTATGTGCATTTGCAGTAGCTGATGAGTACCTCCGTGACTGCAATGAAATAAATAAAGCTGTCTTGCTTGAATACGGCGACCGTAATGTAAATGTGTGATGTGTCAAGGCAACTCTTACCACATGTATATATTTGAAAGTAATAAGCCTTTTTCCATGTGGGTTTGCTGACAGTTCAATGCCTCTCAGGCGGTCAGCCTGGGTCTGCTCACCGCCCTTACTCCCCTTCGCGTGTGGGACCCAGTGGCTGTGGAGGCAGGCCAAGCCACGGGACTTCGATGGCTCGAGCTGCTCCGCGTTGTGCACTACCCAGTCGCGTTGGGCGCCGTCAATGCGATGGTGCCACTCAGCGCGTTTATCTTAATGGAATTCCACGTCGCCCCTCGCCTTTTTCTTAGTCTGAATGGCTACTGCTCCGTCATCTGCGGGACAGTGCAGTTCATGCTGGCCGGCTGGATGCTGTGGATAGGCGCCCATCATCATCAGTCAAGAGCCCCGAGAGAGAGGAGCAGAGTAGTGCGTCTATGGCACAAGCTGCGTGTAATGCCCAGCTACATCAATAGCTCTTTCTTTTCGGAATCCTCAGCCGGGCTCAACTCAAAACTACAGTACCAGCTGGTCATGGTGATGTTCGTCTTTGCGGCCCACATTTCCGCCTTCGGGGCTTTCTACTACATCGTTATGCTCGTCTTCCGCGTTGGCAGCCTCACCATTTTCGCAGTCACACGCGACAAGCAAGTGGACTTCAAGGCACTGCGGCGAGACCCAAACGGAGCCGGGCTCGGGCTGGTGCGTGCCAGCGACCACAGCTAGCCTACTGCTGGGTGTATTTGATGATGATATGCCAATCATTACTCATCAATTTCCCCCGCTCAGTTTCCTGCCCAGCATCAATGCCCAATTATTTCCTGTTGCTTGCCGCTTTGGCAAAGGTGGTGGATGCCTGCATGCTGGCGGAGGCACTGCGCCGCTACTTGAGCGACGAGACTCCGCTGCAGCACCTTCCAACGTATAAAGCCACGGTGTATCGGATGGAGGCAACCATGGCAGGTGGGTACTGCAAAATGAAAACTAGCTCTCTTATTTATATGTATTTTTTCTTGTGTGACGGGAGGAAATTCGCCTATTTCTAACGACCGTGTCGGCTTCCTTGTCGCCAGCAGTTATGTAGGTTTTTAATCTTGTTGTGTTGCTGTGCGTGCGCGGCTTGGGCAGTTTCATATCGATGGCAAGAGGCGGAGCTGTGGATTTGCCCCGGGCTTATGCTCAACATGAGTCGCTGGCAGATGGAGCGTGTGGTGGCTGCTCTGGAAAACACAAGCTGCTTTTACGTCTGGATCGACCGCCTGAGCGTGCCGCAGTACGAATGCGAGCTGCAAAACACGCTGCTGTCGCGTATGATGGCCACATATGCCAGCGCGCGGGAGACGCTGGTGCTGCGGTCGAGGGAGGAGGATGGCAGCCGGTATCACCAGCGGGCATGGTACGCAGGCCTGCTCCCCGCTGGGACCGCCTCACCCAGGCTCCACCCTTAATTGCCGTCCATCAGCCCAGTCATCCTACGACATTGATTTGCAAAAAATGTGTGTGTGTGTGTGTGCCCGTATCATCAGCTCGATTGGATTCGATACTACAAATGCGATATTTTTATTCGGAAAAAACATCGACTTGGTGTACAGCGCACTTATTGGGATTGGGATTTGGATACGCCTTTAACTACTGCGCATCGCTACGATGCGTAACGTAGCATTACTTTTGTGATTACAAAAATTCACAGTGACACACTCAGGGAGTGTGTGCAGAATCATAAGAAATACATAAGTGTGAGAGAAGAATGTGTGTGTGTGTGTGTGTGTGAAAAATATTGAGTGAGAGACATGGGATATGTTGTGTGAACATGATTACAAAAATACAAAGAACGACGGGCACAAAGAACGACAGGCCACTCGTTAGTTATTAATAATCTATTCAGGTTGGCGCTTTGGATTTTTTTACTTGTTTTCTCGTGTTGGCGTTCCGAAAAAAATAATTTATTATCCGTACTTGTTCAACTCTACTACATTACAAATAATTATGATAGCTGTCGGCACTCTGCGCTTGGTCTCTTATTATAAGAAGTGCTACTTACATACAATATTTATATATTATTGTAATATATACTGCTAAGGTATTACATCGTTTTAAAAACCGTAAATAAAACCTGGCACATATTGGGATTCGTCTGTCTTGGTGTCGATGCTATCCGGGATGGCAGTACCCGTAGTGCTGACGTTGCTGCATGGCTTCTTGTCCCCCGAATTATAGTAAACATGTCATTTGGGGTCTTTCCGTTTTCGTTTGCTGTTTGCCGTTTGAGGTCGGTTCTTTGGTGAACTTCGCCACCATCCGCGAAAGATGATATGTTTTGGTGATTGGTTCCACTCCTTTTTCTTGTACAATAATGATGTTTTAATTTTAAGACGAAAATACTACTTGTACATTACGGGTAGTAATGGTACGGGTAGCCCCTCATATTTGTTTCACGTCATAGTTTTTGACACGATGTGATTTAGGTACCCTAACTCGATGCGGATCTCCGCACTTCCGCCTTATTTGGCATGCCTTCGGTTCAATCGGTCCATGACTACAATCACGTCGCTTTGGAGGATGGCGGCCGGTTGGCGCATATGGCGGCTGAGTTGGTCGATCGCTTGGCAATTTTAGTGGCCGTTGGTGCAGTGGACTCTCGCTCTTTGCGTTCTAATAGTTATGTCCGTATGCAACATTTCGTTCGTCGATCTCATGTTCCCTTTCGACGGTTTTTGGGGGGATGTGTGGCGAGCAACGTCGTTCGACTGCTCTTCATGGTCCTAATCGCGACGCTTTGCAGGAGGGCAGTGTCGATGCTGTGGCATGCCTTTATGTTCCTCGGGCTTAGTAGGCATGTGGGATATATTTTTTCCCTCCTTTTTCCTTTTCGCTTGGTGGTTTCTACTTTTTGTAAGAAATTTCACTATCTACACACCATATTAACTTTTAAGTAATTACAACCGTAATTTGATAATGAGGTGATTTCGACACATCATATGGAAACTCGTAGTGGTAGTTCACCAACCGGCGGACAAACTTGCGCCTCAACAGTGCTTTGTTTTTTTTATGTCTTAAGCGGCGAACGAAAACCACTCTGCACTCAAGGCGAGTAGCAACGAGAAGCTTTCTTTTTCACGAACTCACGAAGAGCAAACGTTTTTTCCAATCCGACCGCGTACCCGTCACGTTCACTGTGCCTCGCGCGGTGGGCATGTTTTACTATCCGGAGACACTTTTTCGCGTCGTTTGGAGAAGAAAGGAGGCGACGCTGGGCTGCTGAGAAAAACAGTGGCCTTATATAGCGAAGGGCCCCGCACGAGGAGTCCGGATGGATGCGCATACATTAGGTTAAGGATGGCCTGTCCATGATAACCTAGCTATTCAGGGCATGCCCAAATCAAATGCATGCTCATTTTGACATTTTCAATGAATTCCCCCATTAGAGCGAATCATGGTAGTGGTTGTAATGCTCTACCATAGTTGCAACCAAATCATATGCATTTTAAGAGTACATATGTAAAGACTTTAGAATGGAATTATGCTTCCCTTCGATCGTCGCAGGTTAGCCCACGTTCCTTAGATCACGATTTATGAAATGTGAGTGCCTTTTCTCTTGAATGTACCGCATTGTATATGGCCACAATTCTCACTCATTTATTTGGCCTTTCGGCATCCTAGCTAGGCTCGTATCTTCGAGACGCCTTCCTGCTCCGCGGGTTTAGGCTTGCTTGTTTTTCCTTCAGTTTTCTGCTTGGTGGTTTCCGCTGCTTCCCTTTGTAATTGAGTGTTTTATTTATGTGGCCGTATTGTGCTTGTTATTTTTCTGTAGTAGGTTCACTAACACTGTGTACACACCCGAACCTGTAGGACTCTACCGGAATTTGTGTGCTCCGCCTCGCCGCGGATATTTACGCAGGAGCGGAAGGCCGACGTAGGCGGCTTACATGGGCGGGAGGTCGAAGGAGAGGAGGTGAAGTCTGGGGGTATAGAGGCTTGCCCCACCAGCGGAAACAAGATGATGGCATTCACACCCGCAGAAGAGGCACAGGTAGCGCAGGTGCGGCGGTTTTACCTGTCCCACCTCGGTCGGTGCCGCCCGCTGTGGTTGCATCCCCACGGCGCGGTGAGCTTCGACTTTAGCGTCGGCGAATTTGAAGCGGTTTGGAAGATGTACGAGTCCGCGCTGGGGCGGCTGCTCAACTGCAGCATCCCCGAGGATCGGATACGCGCTGTGTACCCTCTATTTTTCTGTGTTCCAGTTGACAACCACGAGGAGCTGGTTAGCCTCGTTGACGAAGTTGCGAACCAGCTGGGGATGAGGGACTCGCCGGGTGCACAAGCGGCCCGGCGGCACTACTTTGAGATCATGGGTGCGGCGGTGGTCGACAACGAGGATGGAGGAGGAGGCCAGGACGTGGCGACACAGCACGGCCTGTTGAGTCGAATAGTCAGCAAAGCTGCCAGCGCGGTCGCTTCCGCGTCGATACTGGCATTGACCTCATTTCGCTCCTCGTTTCCGAATGTGCCCGACCGCCCCCTCCATTCCAACAGCCTACACGCCAGCGCCCGTATTTTTCCGATATCTAGCACTACACCGTCTGAATCGATCAGTGCCAGCCTATCGGCTGCCAATAGCGAGGTTGGTGAGCGGGAAATGGCCGCCAACACATCAACAGCCTCTTCAAGCTACAGCGCTCCATGGCAAGCGTAGAAGAAGTGCGCTAATTTTGTCTCGCTGTTGTTTGCTGTGTATGTTTAGTATAGATCGGATGGACATAACAAGAAAATAATATATTTTGGTCACGGAAGGCAGTTTTTTGGCGCATATAAGATTTATTTCTTTTCTTTTTTTTGGAGTTTTGCCCACTACTTGCTTTGCAGTTTCTTTGCGACGGGGTCGGTCAAGGATTGTGCATTACTTTGGGATTTTGGGCATTTCAGTCTATTCTAAGCGGACGTGTATCGCCACTCCATTTATTCACGAAATATTAAATGACAGTCATATTGTGTGAACGCTCATCCTAGCTCCGTGCGCATGTGGCGGGTGTTGAAACCCCTTGAACGTCAGCACATCTAGATGAGGTTGACCAGTGGATTTGACACAAGGGCACATGTCATCAGGGCCGTATACACCCATGTCTGTGCCTCATATTGTGCCGCCGATTTGGGGTTTAGTCACGAGCTGAAGTGCGACTTCATCCGTGGCGCTCAAATCTGGCCTTCCTCTAAACTCGCGGCTGGACCGCAAACCCTATTACTGCAGACGGACCGCAGGCGCTTCGGCCCCTATGTGTGTCCCGTTCCCCCCTTTCAACGGATCAAAGGGCAGTCACACTACTCTAGACACCCTGTTTCCCGGTCCATCCGTCAGAACGCTTCACTGTCTTATGCTTGAATAAGACAGGCATAGTGGCAAGACCGCAGTAGATGCTTGGCTGGCAAATCAAATGGAATTACATGACATGAAGGTCCTTCAAAAATAAAGGACAATGGGCGGTGGGGCATCAACGTGACGGCAGTTGTCGTTCAGAGACGTGGTCCACGCCGCATGCTGTCAACAGCCCACGGCCCTCCCCACCACCAACAACTCGAAGCTCAACAAATATCACGGTGTTAATGAGCAAATAATAATGAAGCGCAAACTGTTCCCCGCGGACCAGGCAGCCGGGAAGATTGCAGTTCACGACCCGCTCCTTGCTGTAATAACAAAGAGCATAGCACGCGGTTCCGCTTCAAAACACACAGCTCGGCGCGGCCACCGGGTCCAGCTGGTGCCGCTTGCAGTGCGCAGTGGATGATGGGTGGAAGGAGGAGCGCTTCCCCAGAGTGTGCGGTTCCTTGGCGGTCGCGGTAATGGGAGCAGCACTGGCGGCAGGGGATGGCTTGTTGCGCGGCGCTGCAAGGGGATCTATCGCGCCTGGGAGGCAGCGCAGCTCCTGCTTAAAGCGGCGGTACAGCGCAGAGATGCGCACCTAGACATGGGGGAATCGCAATGCACGGCGATTAGGCGGCCTGTAGTAAACAGTATATCGGGGCCTATCTCTATCAATATTTGTGATGACATTCGGAAACGCGGTGAACAGACGAAGCGCGCAAGGGACGTGGGGGTGATTTGAGCAGCACTCAAATCATTCGTCACGTAAAACTGCCACAAATTGTAAAAGGCTGGAACTTAAAACAATAATCAAGCTCGCGTGCAGAAAAAGGCGTATGTGCAAGTGCGTCTTTGCGGTGTGTGTGTGTGTGTGAGAGAGAGGGAGTGAGTGTGTGTATGTGGGTGTGTGTGGATGTACGTGTGTCTGTGTGGTCTGGGTTGAGAGGGGAGCTACGTCCTAGCATCTACCATCACAAAAATTCGGTGTGTACTGCAGGTCTTGCATCAATACGCATGAGATGGAAATGATGACGGGATGTGAGGCCATGAGGGCGGCAATGTGTTGTGACGCAAATGCTTCACAAAACATGCGTGCAAATGCTGCAAATCACTGCGGGTTTCCGACAGCCCGACGCACCTTTTGCTCCGCTCGAGCGCTGCCACCAAAGGTGGCCTGCCAGCTGTCTGACTTCTCGTGCTCGAATGCTGCCACAAACGGCTCGGGCGCCACCACAAAGCGAAAGCCCGCAGCAGCGGAGGCGTACAGATGGGAGATCTGCAGAGCCGGGAACGGAAGAAATGGAGGTTGGGAGATATGCGGACAAACCAGATTAGCAACAAGCAAATGCCAAAAGCGCAACAGAACTAGAAGATGCGAAAAGGAAAATTGAAACATTGCAAGAGTACGCATGGTAGCATATTGTGTCCAACCTTGTTCATGCCATAGCCACGGAAACGCTCGTCGTAAGGTGGCACCAGCGCGCGCGCCGCGATGACATAAGGCTCAAAATACTCGGAAAAGGGGACGTCGTATGGCGCGCGGGAGGCCAACCAGCGCGGGTATTCAGTCGGGCTGTGGCCCTGTTGGGCAGTAGAACGACACCAGCAGTCATCAGCCTAGTCCTGTCTTACGACTAAGCGCCGAAGCGACGCCAAAAGTCTTAATCAGTAACTCATGATTCCAGCAGTGATTAGTCGGCGGGTGATTGCACTTGTCAGGGGCGTCATTTCGGGTGTCCAATGTGTGATGCGCTTTGATCACGCAAAGACTTCCTCGACACACGGCCGACACATGCCGGCATTGTATGTGCGCTACAAAGGAGCGAATAAATCGCGCCCTCATTTTAATCTGAAGCTGAAAGGCATATTTCGAAGCTCTGAGGCCGTTCATTCTATCAACCCGTTCATTAATTAACCGACGGAGTGACACATTTCATCTCCGGCGGCCTGGCAGACAGAAAGGCAGCCGCTTGCTCTCACGAAGCCCGAAGGCAGAAACTGATTCACATATCGTCTGGTGTACGGAATCCGCTGCAATTCTAATCCTAAATAATATATACGGCGCACGAAAGCATTCGCCTTCGAACAAATGTTGACACACGCGAGCATTCGCCTTCGAACGTGTGCAGCACCTGGGCGCCCACCTGTGGGAAGTGAGCAACATGGAAGCCAGAGGCCGCGCCGGTCTTCAGCATGGTTCCAAGCTGTCGCTTGTGGCGCGGCATCGCTGGGCGACGGGCGGAGGCGGCCTTAATCTTGGGTGACTGCGCCACCTCGAAGGCAGGCACCACCAGCATTGCACGCTCGTTCGCCTGAGCAGCCTCGGCAACAGCCTGCACAGCACGAGCGGTGACGTTCCACTCCGGAGCGCGCCCTTCCGCCGCCTCCAGCAGTCCCTATTACGGGCCAAGATCAGAAGTTGCCCAGTCTCATGGGATTCCAAGCGTCCAGAAAAGATAGAACAAGAAAAAATGCATCGTCAAAAATGGGGGCATGAATGGGAGGTGCCCCTGCCATATAGAAGCATAGACAGATGTTCTACTTTCCACAGTGCATACGATTTAAAAATTTATGACTATGGTGTGCCCAAGTCAGCCAGACAATGAAATAATCTGAAATGCGTGGACTACAGAAAGCAACGATGAAATGGCAATGTACGCACCTTTGAGGGCTGAAAGTCGATGTCTAGCAGAAAGACGAGCTCGGTGGTAGCCGCGCTGAGCGCGAGATTGCGCAGGGCATTGATGGGGTACATACGATCGTAGTCGATGCGGGGTTCTGGGACAGCCCATAGCAAGCTGATGTCCACCGCCGCAGGGCCGGTCTCCAGCGCACTGTGCAGCCCCTTTGCCCGCTCCAGCAGGACAGCAGACGCAGCACTGCCGCGCGGCGCCTCGATGTACAGCGCCAGGCTGATGCGGCCGCCCCACGCAGCGGCCTGCTCCAAAATCTGCCCCTGACGGTCCAGGCTTGCCTACCATGCAGACAAACACGCAGGCAGCTGTGAGGGGCGATTACTAATTTGAGATAGAATAACAGGTACACACAGCCGTTCCCGACACGTCATTCATTCCCATCATGCCAACAGGGGACACTACTGCCAGTGCTGGTCATGAAGAAGGGGAGAAAAATTTGCCATCCGCGCAACACGGCACTCACTGGCTAGTTTGTCGGTTACTAAATGGAAGCAGAATGAGGCTTAGTTTGTCACGGGTTCGGCGGGAAATACTTAATTGTACTCGAGCAGTGGACCCCGCGAAGACAACATCGCCCCCAACAGTGTTTTCCTTGAAGTGCTCAAGCACATGCAGCAGAATGCGAGCCTTGTTTACATTCGAGATTTGCCACATACAAGATTATCGACGGGATTTGGGGTACACATCTGGCGGGGCATACCGCCGACCAGAATGGAAGCTGGGCAGAATGGAAAATTAATATATAATCAGAAAGAAACGGCCGAGCTCAGGGGTGATTTTACATGCGCGAGTGTGTGTGTGTGTGTGTGTGTGTGTGTGTGTATTTGCTTTCGCGCGCGCGTTTGGAACGGTGGGTTGAGAGGGGGGGGGGGGGTTGGGGTTCACCTGAGTGACGAGCGTGCAGCGGGCCTTGAGATGCTGGGCCTTCTTGGATGGAAATGCCATCGCCTGACGCTGGAAGGGCAGTACGCGCGTGGGTCCGAGCACCTTCTCGTCCGCCTCCGCAAGGATGACCGCCCAACGGCGCTCAAACCACAGCCGAACGCTTTCCGCTTCCCACGCATCTTCCTCCCAGAACCCACCTGCCTCCGCTTTCCTCTTCCATCCTCCACCCTGCGTTGCCCTCACAGCATTTCCCCCGCCATCTCCATCGCCACCATCAGGTAGGTCCGTCGGACCAGCGCCGCCATACATGTCCATCCCCTCGGCCTCACCCCCGTCGCCGCCACCATCTTCCCCTGCATCACCATCACCACCTCCGTCCTCTCCACCGCCAGCATCAGCCTCCTCCGCACCCTCCTGGGCCTCTGCAACATCCTCTGGAGGTGTTTCTCCTAGCTCATCGGCCGTCTGGTTGGTATTTTCGGTGATGTTGTAGTTGTTCACCTCCTACAAAACCAAAATCCACAACAGCCCCGTGAGCTACCATTCGCTACTCAGCCTCGCACCCCTCCCCCGCCATCTCACTTCCCTCATGACAGTCGCCCACTTATAGGCGCTTAAGGTGCGACACACGCTGATCACGACAATGATATTGCGATCTCAGTACGTCATTCAACCCAACAAATGTGAGGCTGTCTGCCCAAACGACGATATCGATGGCGACACCGGGTGAATGACACTCTGTGATGTACTTGGATGAAGAGAGAAACGAATCATACGGTGTAATTGTAGCTGTTGTAGCCACCCCAGCCGCCGCCCCAGTAGCCGCCGTAGCCGAAGCCCCAGAAGCCGCCATACCAAGGAGAGTAGAAGGGGGAGTACAGTGCGCTGGTGAGCAGCAGGAAGGGCAGCACGGAGCCGCCACCAAAACCGTCGTCGCTGTAACGCCGCCGGCGACGTCTGAACGGGGCATCAATCGAGGAGAAGTCAGCAGCATCCATTGAGAAAAAACACGCTACAAACCCTACCTATCTCTAAGTCATTGGAAGGAGGGGTGCTAGCAGGCTAGTAATGCTGTAATCTACAAGATTCCGTATAAACGAGCTATACGTAGGCGAGGACGAGTAGAACAGTATCAATCTATTTACTAAGTTAAACAATGTAGCTAGATCAAGCAAGTACTATGTACACGAGGATAATAATTACAAGAAAGACTATAAATGAATTCCAAAGAAAAAACAATGACGAGTAAAACCGCCGTCAATCCTGTTTAAACACTGATATCGTAATATCAAACACACGCACACACACACACACACACACACACACACACACACACACACACACACACACACACACACGCACAAACACACACACACACACACACGCACACACACACACACACACACACACACACACACACACACACACACACACACACACACACACACACACACAAGTGTGCAACGAAGCCCATCAAACATGAAATCCCAACAACTGCGGACCCCGCAAAAACCGCGTGAAGATGAAAATCTAGTTACGACCCCTTAATATCTATACATGCTTAGGGCAATAATCAAGAATACAGATGGCACCCCATAGCCATTATAAAGCGCTAAATCAAAGATAAAAAGCCCCATGGGTAGGAAGGAGCGTGTGGCTGCTCACCCGTTGCGATCATAATAGTAGTCATCGTCGCCGTATGGGTCGTAGGCGCCACCGTATCTGCCCGATGGTGCCAGAAAGAGCCCCCACGAACAACAGAGAAGGTAGTAAAGAAGGGCAGACACTGAATTGACAGGAAGCCCCAAGCCATACGATAGCCCCATGCTTGGGACGTTGGAAGCGGGGGAGCTGTCCAGGATGGTACAGTGTTCAGAGTGTACAGGCTTGGATGGCATTGCAATTGGGGACATGAGTTGATGAGAAATTGATGACGTGATCGACTGGAAAGCCGGATACAAGCAAGCGAATGGGCGCCGCACCTGCCAGGGCCGTAGTAATAGTTTTGATACTCGGGAGGTCGATTCTGAAAGCGCTCTTCGTCCTCAAGGTAGGAGTTGTAGAAGTGATACCCCTGTGCGCCACCCGGGGCTGCCGCCGCGGCCTGGTACGGCTCGGGAGCAGGTGGGGGAACATAGGGGGTCGTAGCTGCCGACCCTGCCCCCGCGCCAGGATAACCAGGAGGCGGTGCTGTAGTGGGCTGGAATGGCGGAGGAGACTGATTGGCAGTGGGTGTGGGAATGTAATTCGGGTCATACGATGAGGGAGGGGGGACAGACAGGGGGCGAAGCGCGTTGTTGCCCTCGGCTGCGCTGATAGCATGAGCAGCAGCAGCCCCTCCACCCGCCGGGGTACCCGTCACTTCAGTCACGGGCGTGCCAAAGGCGAGCATCGGGGCGCCTGCTGCAGTGGCAGCGGCGGGGGTGGTGTTGGGTTTGGGTGGATTGCTAGGGTTTGGCAGCGGCGTCCACTTGAAATCCTGCAGGCCAGAGGAAACGAGTTGCATGAACACCATCACCAAGCAGGTGAAGGCTGCGCCCATGAACAAGCCGTTCCCGGCTCAGACGATATCGAATGGAGGGACAAAACGAGGGATGCAAAGACGGAAGTACCTTTGGCGGGCCGGAGCGAATCATTGTGTTAATGTCTCTGCAAGGCGAGAAGGAAAAATGAAGTGAACAGGTGCGACCACAGCAAACGGAAGCTACATATGGCGGCTTTGACTCGAGCAGCGCTCATGGCCGCTCATTTGTCAAAACTGCGTGGAGTAAACAGGCGGAAAACGGCTGGGGAGAGGCAAGGCACCCAATTATCGCACTCCGCCGCGCTGTCCAGTCCACTCGGCCACCATAGCCTCGGAAGTCACGATTGAGGTCGCCAGGCTTTCGCCCCTGTTCAATCCCTGAGAGGGGAAGGTGGGTAGAAGGGATTGACATCGGTACAATCCTGCAGACAAGGTGTTGCCTGGCCCTTTCTGAGTACATGTATTCCTACACCGAGTAGATTCCAGATCCTTCCCACACCTGACCGCTACAGCATGCGAAGCAGCAAACTCACCAGGGGGAGGGGGGTTGGCGGGCACTCTGGCGGGATCCTTTGAGGCCACAAAGCTGTAGTACTCCGCCTCCTTTGCGTGGTACGCGCCATCGGCCTCTCCAGTCTGCTTCAAGAGGCGTAGCTCCCGAATCTGCGCGGCGGAACAGGGGGTTGGCGGCGCAGCATGGAGAATGAACGTAACAAGAGGTGGCGACCGAAGGGAAGGAAATGGGGAGGGGCAAATGCAGTGACCGGGCAGCACATGCCTGGTCGGACAGTTCCTTCTGACCATCGAACACGTGACGGCTATAATCGTAGGTGGACTGGTAGCGCTCACGCTCACCCGCAGGCACGGCATCCCACAGGGAAGCGAGGCCATCGGCGGTGAGATAGGCGCGTCCCCATTCCTGATCAGCAGAAATAGCACCACGATTGCACGGCTTCGGTTCCCATTATCCACCCACTAACATCTATGTTTTTTTCAGACATCAAGAGCCCGGACCACAGTGTTCATTGGACGAATACCAGGCAGGACTGTGATAATATATGTAACGCGTCAAAGACAAGGAGGGACACCAACATTGAGCCAGCGTGTCCACCACATGTTGTTGGCGCGTCTATCGGACTTTGCGCCTTCAGCTGCCCGTTTCCACTGCTGCATAAGTTTGTAACGGTTCTCCCACGCTTTTTTCTGAGCGATCAACGCAGACATGTAGGCGTCAAAAGTGGCTCACGCGCCACGACAAAGAGGGGAGTACAACAGCCAATGTAGAGCAGGGGAGGGGGGAAGGACCTTGTTCCTCTCCTCCATCTTGTTCAGCCTCCAGTGAAGCGTTACATGTGAGGCAGTAGACCAGCGCATGTCAGCATGTAATACGTACAGATGATTTGTCACGGGTGCAGAAAGAGAAACACAATGCAGTGCTTGCTGTCGCTATCATACCTCTCTGTCGCCTTTGACGAGTTTTTCAGCGCTTTCAGAGATGCCTTGTCCTCAGACTTAGCCAACACCTTTGCTGTTTTGATCTCTGCCACAATCTGATTACGCAAAATGTCACCCTGCAAAGAAACATTGACGGGAAGGCACCCAGCGATGCGAGTTCATGTGCTGGGGACGACGGTCTGATTTGACTAACACAATCCAGCGATACGTACTTGTAGCCTACAGAACAATCAAGAGCTGACAAAAATTCAAAAAAACTTGCAGAATTTCAGCCGACACAAACTATTGGGAAGACGCACCTGCACGTGTGCAGCCGTTGTGCGCAGCTTATTCTTTGTCTGCTGCGTCCGTGACTGCACTTGCTTGGCACCCTTCAGCTTAGCCATTGCTGCTTGCTGCATACCATGATGGACGCGGCCCCCACCGTAGTACTACAACGAGGCCACACAAGACACGCATGATACATTGCTCACTGAACTATAACAAATGAAGGCGCAGTTCCATGCTCTATTGGTATTGCCATTGCTGTTCTCCCTTTCCTGCCAATACCTTGTAAGCTTGCCCAATCTCGATTCGCGCCTGCACTTCCTGCTGCAGGCTGCCGACGTACTGCTTTCCTAGGTTCTGATGGTGAGGAAGTATCGCGACAGGGTGCACAGAATAACTGTCAGAAGACAGACACTGCACCGAGCCAAAGTAATAAAGCGGATGGGGCAACAAAGAAGCGAAGGAAAGCTCTTAATTTTCTCGACACGGGACAAAGCACACAGACAGTGGAGAGGATCACCTCAAGAATGGAGCTCATGTCGTCATCCAGAAAGGGCAGCTCCACCAGCTTTTTGTTGCCATGCAGGCAGCCGCGAATGGCCTGTGGCAGAGAAATGCACAACACAGCCCACTCAGCCTACCACCCCCTTTTCAACCGCGGAAGTTCAGGCTGGTGTACGTGGAGAAGGCACGAATATAAGTGGGAAATATTTGGCAGGACAGCGGGATGCTTTCCACACCTTGAGGCCCTCCAGTTCCACACCGTTACCGTCCAGTTTGAGGCTGGTGAGAGTGCGGTTTCGGCGCAGTGCGGTTCCCAATATCTGCGCGCCAGCATCACCAATGCCATTGTGCGACAGGTCGAGCTTGGTGAGACCTGTGTTGATGTGTAGCGCCAGGTGGACTGGCATTGTCATCAGAGGGCCAAAGAGTATGCCCGGCTGACCAGTGGAACACCAAGAAGGGGGAGTAGCATTAGTGTAAGCGTCACATTGCTTTCCTACACGCCTAGAGACAGAGCTGCGGGAATGCAAGCGACACGCAGAAAAAGGTATGTCGCAGTGCCCCACCTTATCCTTGCTACCGGGCATGGCCAGCTCCTCGAGCGCCTGGCCGCTGCCCTGTGGCAGCAGTGCCTGCAGTACAAAAAAGGAAGGTCTCCTGGAGTTACAACTATCCCTTGCGTTCGAATAAGGGATAAATGGACAAATACAATAGGGACGGCCTAGGCAACCTGGGTGAGAGCCATGGCCGTCTGCATGCGCGCAGGCGATCCCTCCACCTCAGCGCGTTGATTATTGGTGGCCTGCAACGCCGAACGCTCTGCCGCAGTAAAGTACACCCCCATGGCAGCATCGATGCTAGTGGCACTAGCCACTGCATTCAGAAACGCCGGTGTGGCGACTTCAATCTGGAGCCACTGCGCCATGCCGGCGCCAAGGCGCAACAACGTCTCAGGGCCAGTCCTAATGTCGTTAAGGTAGATGAATGGCACTGTGTTGTGACAGGCAAGGCTTCTCACCCTGTTAAATGCATCTAGGCCAGGATTGCTGGTGAGATTACAGCCCAGGTCAAGCACTTTTACGGCAGGCGAGTCCCCAACGGCAGAAAGGATGGCTGCAGTGCCTGCAGCAAGGCACTACGCGTGTGAGTAGAGTAGCTCTCACCTGTTCGCGTGTGCCCCGGCAACACTTCCGCCACCAGATCAATATAGAGACATCGATAAGTGAAGACTCGTCGCAATGGGGTGGGTACCTTCATCACCCAGGTCGCACTCTCGTGTCTTGATGCTCCGAACGCCAATACCCGACCTCAGCATGGCTGCCAATCCAGCGGGAGCTCCAACGGCGGGGTTGAAGCTCAGATCCAGCACGATGGAGTGCCCGGAGAGAGCCACCATCAGCTCCTGCAATTGGCGGCAAAGTCTCTCATATTCTTAAGAGCACCCGCCCTCTCCCCTTTTACTCACTGTAGGGCAGTGCGGGTATTCAATAAGGCATGCGAACCCGAACACCATAGGCCCACCTGAATGGCATCTGGCTGGATTGCGGTACTGGTCGCTCTCAAAATCTTGAGGTTGCTCAGAGCTGTATCCATAAAGTATAAAAAGTTAGCTATTCATTCATGTAGGAGCCGTGCCCATTTTTCACATACTCGCGCATGATCGATGGGAAGTACTCAAACCAGGCAATAGAGTGGTCACCGCGGGCGGCGCTTGACATGGTGGAGCTCCACTTGTTTCCAGACACGCTCAGGCTGGTGAGGCTTCTGCCCAGCGCAAATGAGTCGAATGGGAGTCCGGTAAGGGTAGGTTTCACGCAGTGCAATGATAATTTGCATGCAGAGGTAATAGCAAAGGTCACACATGCCACTCACTTTAGACGGTCTGCGCAAGAAAGGAGGCTTCTGCCCAAACTGTCCAGCTTGACATGACAATTGTCTAGTTCCAGAGCCTATGTTCCACAAAGTGGGGAGACGGCGACAAAGTAGGAAATAGAGTAAAAAAATTGATCATATCAGCAGCACCTTCCCGATGAATCTCGGAAAATAGAAAATAGAAGCGGGATATGTGTGTGCGTGTGTGCGCGCGCGCGTACGTGGCGGGGAAGCTATCACCTGCAGGGATACAGCATCACTAGCGAGGATCTTGTTCAAACCACGAGTCCCTCGATCTCCAAGTCGATTGCCGGAGAGAATGAGCGTGCTCAAACTTTGTGCTTGAGCTTCCAGGGACAGCAGCACCGCCGTCGACCCACTCTCATCCATGGAGCACCCTTTGAGGTTTGCGACCACCAGTTGTCCTGCCCGAAGGTTGCCAAAGCCTGCATGTGGCGCAAAAAAAGCAGCCCGATTCAAAGCGACACAGTCGCTTTCTTCATCCCTATCCTCAACCTCAAAGCCTTAAGAGATAGAAGCAATGTTTTCACACAGCGTGGCCGTACCGCCTGCCCATGCAGTAGCCGCATCGCCGGAAAGCTTGTTCCCCGCAATTGTTATTTCAGCAAAGCCAGGCTGTGGGTTCCTGGCTAGAGCACTACCCAGGGTTGTCATGCCCTCAGGGGCAGCAAAGGTGTGCCCCTCCGCCTCCTGTGGTGTGGCCGCATATCCACACAGTCCCACCAGACGACGGGTCAGGAAACACTTCGCTACACAGAACTAGACTGCCCCAACAGCTATCTCGGTATACACACCCTCATGTTCACTCTGATCTAAGCAACGCATTTCACCCCCCCCCCCTTACAAACACAAACGCGCACGCACACACACACGCGCGCGCGCGCACACGCACACACTTCACATCGCTGTTTCCGGCTCACTCCAAGCGTGGCCTGGCCCTCACCATGTGGAATTTTAGAAGGACAGTGTTGCAGGCGAGGATGGGTGCCAATAGCGCGGCCGTCGGCGTGCTCCGAGGGCCAACCTTCAGGCTCTTGAACACATTGTTGTAGCGCAGCGCCCACGCGGCAGCCTCAGTCGCGGTTGCGTCCCAGCCCTGTGGGAGCCGCGCTCGGGTCAGGATATATGTCTTGGTCTATGGCATGTAAGCCTCTGATGAGCAGGGCGCACAGGACAACGAAGAGTACTCACGGTAATGTCAAGCTCCAGGCGCTTCAGCGCCGTGCGTGTCGCCACAATTGCTGTGGGCCCCGACCAATCACCACCCGCGCAGGCAGTGACCAGCTCAAATTGTGGCGCCCGCCCCTCCCCACGGTCTCTGAGGCTGGGGTAGATCTTTGAGGAGTGGAGGTTATGCCAAATACAGTATGCCTGCCGAGTGACCCCAACACTTACACTTAACACACCCAACCCCCTTCTCCGCCTTTTGATGCACCCAGTGGATATGGCAGATGCGCTGTTCAAGCTACGGGGGAATACGCACCGAGTGGAAGCCGCCATCCTGAGACAAGCCGGGCAGCGGAAGCTCCTGAATGGAGCCATGAAACTCTGGGCGCTGCGCCTGCAGGGGAGCATTCGCAAAGAGAACGCGCGACACGGCCCGCAGGGCTTGGCACTGCAGGTATGCAATAAGATAGGAGTGGCAGAAGTTAGATCTAAATTATAGAGCATTGCAAAGCTCCCATTGAACACACAGGACAGTACAGCTTTGGGAATATGTGAAGACCATTAGCAAACTCAATATACGCGGCGTAGGGTGTCCGCACCAGGCAGTCTCCTGCTAGTGGAGAAGTCGAGAGCTGGTACGACTTTGGCAGCTTCGCGTCCCGCGTACCCGAGTGCACAGGCGACAACAGGAGTTTCACCTCACCAGGCCCATCAACTGCAACGGTGTGAATGTCGCCAACGTGGAAAGTATCCTTAATCTGAACACGAAGGAACAAAAACAATCGTCATATGTCACTCATGGGAGTATCACCCGAAAAGGCGTACGTGCGTTTGTGAGTGTCTCTGTGGGCGCGCGGGGAGGGGGGGGGGGGGGGGGGGGGGGGGGGGGGGGGGAGCCTGTGTAATTGTGTGCGTGTGCGTGTGTGTGTGTGTGTGTGTGTATGTGTGTGTGTGTGTGTGTGTCAATGTGTGTGTGGCTCAAGGTGGGCGCGTGTGCGTGGTTCCGTGAGAGAACGTGTGTGAGTTAGTACTTGTAACCCGCGCTATAGGGCACACCTTGCTGCCGTTAAGTAGAAACAGGCGGCCCAAGGAAGTCAAAACGCCGATAATTGGGCTTGGCTTCTTCCCTGCTCCGATAATCTGTTGGTGCCATTGGTTGGCATGCCGCATCAGTCCTGCTTGCGGTGCTCTAGAGGAGGTTGAAGGGGGGTTAGTGAGTGGTAGCGCACTTACATTCAGCCAACTCGCGAAGAGTACTTGTTCCCCGCCGTGAAAAAGAAGGTGGTTGAACAGCGCCTTTATTGTGTTTTTGGTGTCCACTGGGTGCCGCCACGGTTTTGAGCCTGACAGCAAATCATCCATTGCTGAGATTGTGTACATTTAGGCAATCTAACCTCACTCAATTCGTCGATTAGCCCATGGCATTGTGTGTGTGCGTGTGTGTGTGTGTGTGTGTGTGTGTGTGTGTGTGTGTGTGTGTGTGTGTGTGTGTGTGTGTGGAGGGAAGGCGTGAACATTTGAAATCAGATGAGAACATGCGCGTCAATTACAAACCGTGTTTTGGGAGAGAGTCGTTGTACCTGTCGGTGCATTTTCAATAGGGAAGACGAGAAGAGGGCCTGCCTTGCTGGAGCTGCTAGCACTTGTCTTGTAAGCTGTCTGATTAATGAGAGCAGGCACATACACGGTTTCTTCAAACAGCTGGAATTGGTCACTTGGCCCCCCTGACCTCTGTGCTACTAGTAGCGCCACTCGGTAAAAGGGCGGACCTTGTACTTCAGTTGGCCGTGCACATAGATGAAGGGGTTCAGCTCACTCGAGCGCGTGAACGCTGTCCCCTGTGACACAGCTCGAACGGTGCTGAGCTCACCGGTGCCAACGTCGACCAGGAAGGCCTGGGGGAAATGCACGCACGGAAAGGCGGTGCTGGTATGAGTGGGACACGCATCATTTCTTTACATATACGAAGGCAGAAATGACCAGTGCTCAGAACCGCGCAGCAAGAGGTCAATAACCCGAGCCCCAGTGGTGAACAGGTACTGAGTCAGGAGCCCCAACGCCTTGCGAACAGGTATATCGTCATAACATTAATGTTTTGGTGCTTTCAATAACTCGAGTCATGACCTTGTACTTTGGTATATTCCCTTATTATACACAAAATTAGAAGAAACGTTGAAGGTTAGGGGCGGGTGGCGGAGGGAGAAGGGATTACCGCGTGGCGTTTGTCACTCACGGGAGTGCTGCAACAGTTTCCCATCGTTCGATGAAGGGATTTGCCGGGAGTGCTCCTACCCGCGCTTCACTTTCCGAAGAAGAAATTATTTCAAGACGGCACCCACTACGCAGAGAATACACGCGATTATCGGGATCTACGGGCGAGGTCTGAGGGGTTTGCCCCGCTTGCGCAGCTCCGTTTGCACTAGAATGGCGCGCTGGAAAGAGTTTCCGACGAGAGGATATTCCTCATCCGCTGACTTGCCTCAATCGCGAAGCGCGAGACGAGCCACACTAACAGCTATAAGCACTACGCCAGCCGCGCCATCCTGAAACTATAAACCTGTAACAGTTAACGAGCGGCATCATCCCGTCGCATCCCATGTTCTACAAAGCACACAAACAGGCTAGCACTGCTTGCTGTGGCATTCCTGCTGGGAGAAGTTGACGACGGGATTCGGTATCCGGTATATCGACTGTGTTGTGAAAGGCACATGTCGCGAGGTGAGTCCATCAAAGGACCCGACTACCCGTACAGGTACTTACAAAAATACTGCAGGTACAACAAAATTTGCGCACCTCATCACGTCGAACCCTTAAAGCGATTGCAACAACAATATTAAAAAATATTCTTACAAGAAAATAAAGCAGTGGCGAGGCCACCAAGCAAAATAAAGAAAAGAGGGGAAAAACCTAAGCCCGAGGAACAGGAAGGCAACCACAATGATATCGCAATTTCAAATTATTTTACAGATTAACAATATAGTGAGGTAGCGAGGGGGTGAGGGCTACATGTAAGTGCCGGGTAGTTAGGGCTTCCCTCCTTGCTTGTCTCTTACATGTGCACAGTTTAAGGCCGGTTCTTAAGTGAACTTTGCCACCCTCCGGGAAATATGAGATGTCAAGTTGTCATTTAATTCCTACCTCCTCGAGATTAATATGGGGATTTCGTGTGGTTAGACTTAAGGGCTGTGCACCGTCATGTTAGTTGTTTTATTATATGTGACGGTCACAAGTGCTCGCACGAACAACAATCTTCGTCATATAGGTGCTCTCCTCCCACTCTCGGGCCGTCTTGCATTGCGAGCTCGACATGGCAAACTCGACACGGACCTCCGCAGTTCGGCTTTAATTGGCACACCTTCGGTTTAGTCGGTCCATTACTACTATCCCTTCGCTCTGAAGGATGGCGGCCGGTTCGCGCCTATGGCGGCTGAGTTGGTTGATTGCATGGCTATTTTGGTGACAGTTCGTCGCTTCTTTGGCACGGGTGCTCTTGACTCTCGTTCATTGCGTTCAAGCAGATATGTTTGTATGTAACATTTCGTTAGTCAAGGTACTACTTTTGTTCCCTTTTGACGTTTTTTGGCGGGTGTGCGGCGAGAATTCCCGCAACTCTTTTTCTGTTGGTCTTCATGGTATTTTGGGTTCCTATCTTCGTGATGATGTGAAAGAGGGGAGTGCCGATGCTGTGGCATGCCTTCATGTTCCTCGGGCTTAGGCATGTAGGGGTTTTCCTATATATTCATTTTTATTGGTGCTTTCCACTGATTTCTCTTGTAAGGAACATCATCGAATATTCCTGATGATACTTCTCGAACTATGGCAATAATAAAGACCACAAAATCACTTCGCGATGCGTTGTGATTACAAGCAAAGAAAGTTGTGAGTGGAAATGAGGGAAGTGAAATAGTGTACTGGAAAGTGGGAGGGGAAACAAAAGGGCAAGAGTGACAAATTGAAAATTGAAATTTTTTACAACAATACCGGCAAACTGGACCGGTTGCTGTCTATCTGGCCTCTCTACCTAGCCATACATGACTTATGGGTGAGTTTAGCCCGGGTCTCTTCGACAAGGTACACCTATCGACACACCTAGCTTCACTGTGTGTCGACGTTCCTCGGGACTTAAAAAACTGTAAGCAATCGCAGCAATTGCCACAGCCCCTCCGCCTAAGCAGTGACAACGTAATAATTTAGTAATCAAGAAAACATATCTAAAAATAAATCCACTTGTTAAGAAATGCAAAACTAAACTGCTGCTCGACCTTCACGATGCACGGCCCGCTTCCACCGAACCGGGGTGCCGACCGGCCTAGGCCGGTCGGCGTTCGGGAGGGACGACGGGCCATCCTTATCTAGCTCCCGCGTGACTTCGGTCTTGCCGAAGATAGGAGGGGAAAGGCTGGCAAAAACACCCTCCTCGCGTGGTCGCTCGTCGATCTCGCCGCCGCATCCCTTAAACCCCGCCCCAAGGTCGTAGCCGCGTCCACCGACGCGACGGTCCTCCTTGTCGAGGTCCCCCGTCACCTCGAGGGCAGGTGGGGGGGGGAACCGAGACACACCTACATAGACAAAATGGGCGATCCTGCCTCCGCGCCTAGATTTTCCACGCTCATTTCCTCGGTTTTTCCTCTGTCTGGTACCCGGGTACATGTCATACAGTCCGGCTTGTTTCCGTACCCTCCCCCCTCTGATCGCGCGTCCACCGAGCAGCCTTTGTTGAGCGGGGGCCTCCGCGCTCACCCGGGCCCATGCTCAAGAATGTGTAGGTCTGTCGGGGCAATGGGTGTCGAAGAGGGGGGGGGGGAGGTCACCGCAGTCGTATCCGGCGGGCCGCGGGCTCACGGAATTTATTCAAAACCCTCCGTACGGGGCTTACCGGCCGACCCGGAGGGTCGTCGCCGCCAGATCGTGTCGCTCCTTCCGTCGCGACCGTCCTCCTTGCCGCCCAAGCTTACTCCTCCCCCCGGGAGATGTAGCTTGTCGACGAAGCGGCTCGCTAGTGAGCTCCCTGCCCCGGTGATGCTTCCCAACTAGGTCGACGCCGGGTACGGACATTAGTTTAGTATCCGAAAAAGCCCTCCGTACAGGGCTTTCCGGCGGCGGTTGATCCCGAGGATCGCCGCCGCCTCACATAGCCCCTTGCCTCACCCTCCGGGAAGGCTCGACTAACACAGGGATGGTAGACGGCTAGCGAGCGCTCTTTCCTGGCGCTGCTTCCCGAGTGGCCACCCCCAGCTCCAACACCCGCCTCCCACCGCTGATCCGGCCGTACCCTTCTCGTCATCAAAGGCTTCCGTAGTACATGCCCCACCCCCTTGAAATAGGAGTGTATTCATGAGTATTTGGCCGCGAAAAAACATATCGGACGGGCCGAACGGGAGATCTTGGTGCCGGTATTGCACAGAAATTATTTTTTCAAAAGCCCTTTGTACAGGGCTTTTCCGACAGCTGTTGATCCTGCGGATCGAGCTGTCGGCCCTCTTAGCCCCCTACAGTGCCAGGCATGGCACGGCTATGGGGTTTCCAGCGCCCACCACGGGGAGGTGAGGGGATGCCGACGGGCGTACGAGCGCACCCCCTCCGGGGCCGCCACCGCTGCGCCGCCGGCGGGCGCCAAGAGTGACAACATGATCACGGAATCCAAAGCACGGCAAAAGGAAAGCAAAAATATTATACTGGACGAGGAAATAAAAGACTAAAAGAGTGATGAGAATATTGCTACTATAGATAGGACCGTTCGTACTGTTGTTTTCCGAATCTCGTGCATTTCTCTGGGCGTAGAAAGGCTCGATCAACTTAATCGCCAGCTTTCCCTACCCGTGGAGTTTGGGGGCTTAATGTACCGTTCCTCGAGCTCGATGTTGAACATGCTCACTATGCTTCATTCAATGAGACCCTCGCCAACTTGATTATTGATTACGAATCCGAGTCGCCATGTCATATGTACGGTCTTATCCGCCAAGTTCTACTATATGTTGCTATTTCTTCTTTGCCGTGGGCGGTCGAATTGCGCGGTTCGCATGATACAATCTCCAATTAGAGACTAGATCAGAGTATTTATAAGCATCGAGTACCCGGAACGTCTCGGGTTTGCCCTTGGTTTCGTTGGCTCGGAACCTAAAAACACATGTACCCACTCGGTTCGGCACCATGAAACATATGTACGCACTCGAATCAGTACAATACGTTGAGAGGTATCGCGCGATCCGAAGCCATGCATGTCTCAGCACTCGGAGGGACCGAAACCGGATTTTGTAAGTAATTACGGGCATAAGCTATAAATCTTGTAAACAAATACTCGCATCGGACCTAAATTTTGTAAGTAATAGTTTCTTCGATTCCCCAATTGTTGTACAATTATGGAATTGTTGTACTCGCGAGATGTTATTATTCATTTACCCTAGGGCACGTTTTGCCAAATATATCAGATTGTTTACACTTTTGCCAAAAGACCCCATTAGGCAGGGCCTGGGGGACAATTAGAGCAGGATTATAGGGATGGGTGGGTGAGTTCGCGCGAAGCCTAGATTGGCTGAGCGCGAAAGCAGAGAGTGCTAGGCTCGTGGCTAGTTCCGGCTTATAAGGCGAGGGCTAGCTAGAATTGACCAATGGGGAGGTCGTTGGTCGTTGGTTGCGTCTAACTACCAAGGCAAGGTGGTTGCCCTGAAGGTGCGATGCGCCGCTATTAACGGTAACAGTAACCGCTAGTGTCACTGTCCCGTACACATGGGAGCTGGATATGCAAACCTCTACATTTAACTCAATCTGACCATTTACCCTAGGGCACGTTTTGCTAGTAACTTAAAGCGAAAGGCTTGCACAGCCAAATTAGTGTTGCGGGGGGGATGGGGCGAGCCTGCCGAAGAAACGCCAAGCAGCATGTGTTGGGGTCATGGTAGGGTCAATGTACTTTCCTTCGGTCACCGAGTTGTTCTTGGCCCAGCCACCCATGTATTTGAGGGGGGCGCCGATGCAGCTCGCAGCGGACGCGGCCCCTTTCCAGAGGCTGTGCGGTGTGCACTTGAAGCCGGAGGGAGAGGAGGTGTTCACCGTGCGGAGTGCGAGGGCAAGCCAAGCGGAAAGTGTGGCTGCGGCTCCCCATTTAGCGGAGGCTTCGGCAGGTGAGAAGCTCCAGAAAGCGGAAGGGGGTGAGCGCTTGTAGAATGTTGTGCAGAAAGCGTGGCGTCGCTGCGTGTAGTAGTCCAAGAGGTCGGCTAAGATGGAGTTCGCGGGTATCGGGATTGTGAGCACGAGTTTGTCTCGGGTCTCGCGGCGCTGGTCCCCTTTGGACTTAGGGACAAACAAACAAATTTGCTGAGAGGGTCGGTCTACGGTGAGGTCCCCAGACATACAGATGGCGCCGGTTTCGGCGCGACAGAAAAATGCGTAATTGACGCATACCGCTAAACATGCGCGAAAGCGCTTGAGGAGTGGCAGGGCAGTGGGCGACCACGCAAGGTTGTCGCGTAGCGTGTCGAGGGCGACGGGCGCGGGGAACGGGAGTCGTGTGTCGGCCGGAACGAGGCGGCGTTGTGGCATTTCGAGGCCGCGCCTCGCGTCGGCTAGTAATTCCCCCAGCGCGATAGGTGGCCGCTGGTGGTCGCGGAAGAACTTACTCACCGCTGAGTAGTAAAGTTGTAGAGAGCTTGCGGCCACCGTGCCGAGCAGACCCAACCTGGCGGTGTAGCGGACCATAGCGGCCGGCGTGGCTTGTAAAGGGGAAATTCCTTCCTCTTTACAAAAAGCGAAAAACTGACGCAGGGCGTTGTCGTAATTCGCGTATGTAGAGGGCGCTAGGGAGTTGCTGAGCAAGGTGACGGCCGTAACCCCTAGCGTATCGGTCCCTAAGAGTGATTGATACGTGTCGGCCATAGAGGAGGACCAGGGGGCGTGAATAGCGTGGATATATCGGCGGTAGCGAGGCGGGCATGTACGGAGTGTGTGTATCACCGATGTGGCAGGCCTCCTAGGGGCCAGGCCAAGCGCCTTGCCTATGGCTCCACGGCGGGTGTAAAGCCACGGGGGGGTGTTAGCCGAAAAGCCACGATGCTCCAAGCGGGTGGCCCGACCCCCTCGCGCGTGCCTAGCATGCCGGGAAAGAACAAGTCGCGTGTCGCTGGGAAGTGTACCGTTGCACTCGCGAGGCGTTGTAGGGCGTGGTACCACGTTTTGTTGGGCCAATAGGGGGCGACGACGGTTGCTAGGGCTTGTGCTTGGCCGAGCTTGGCGGCGAGTGTAGGTAGAGCGGTCCAGGGAGGATTGCAATAGTTGTTGTCGCGTCGCCAGGCTGCGTCGGGAAGGCGTAGGCGGTCGACGTCTTCGCACTGCGGGTCCCGCCAACGAGCGTTGAACCGCGGGAGTTGAGTGTTACGAAGTAGTCGCCTGGACATGATAGGTGACGGAGGTGCTTGAGGGTTTCGCAAGTCATGTTGAACGTGGAGCAACAACGGTTGAGTTCTCGAAGGTCGATAATCAGGCGCCACTTGTTGCATCCGGGCTTGGGCACTAGGAACATCCGGGAAACGTAGCGAGGGTTGTCTGAGCGCTCTCACGCTCCGCAAGCCTCGAAGCGTGGAAGTTCCGAGTTTAGAAACTCGAGTTGGGCTGGTGTAGCGTCTAGCATAGAGATGCCGTGGTTGACAGGCTTGGGGCGTGTGCCGTGCTTGAATTTGACGCGCACGCCATGGCGTAACCAACTTAGGACTTGGCCGCTCGCGCCGATGCGCTCCCACTCCCGCCATCTTCGACGCACGCGATGTCGCATGAAAGAAGATGTCGGGGAGCAAGAATCGGCGCGGCGGGCCACACCATCATTTCTTGGGCGGTGGCCGTGCCTATTCGGTCGGTTTTGCGAGGGGTGGTGGTGGGCGGGCGGCTGTTGCCGCCGCTGCTGCTGCTTTGCGTATGTCGGCTGCAGCTCTGCGGGCATTGGCGTCAGGACATGTTGGCTTGTCTGGGGTGACCTTGGCGAACGCTGCACCGGCAGCAGCTTTACTAGCAGCGTGAAGGCTGACCTCAAGCGTTCGGTCGACGAAAGCTTGGCGAAGCGCATCCAATGGGCCGGAGACCGCGGTAGGACGTGGGCGACAGAAACGCTCGTGGGCCAATTCCGCGAACACGCGGTCCGCATCAGTGCTCGCCTGTCCGCCCTTGGTGAGGCGGAGTAAGCCCAGTCGAGTACGGGCGGCCTCCTCCGTCCCTGTGTGGGTGCGATGACCCCCTCGGATACGGGCAACCGCCGCCGTATGCTCTGTCGATAGAGGTGGGCCGTTCGATAGCGCGTCCATGCCCTCGCTAATTGCCGCGTTGGCACAGCTGTCGAAGAAGGCATGGCAGCCGATGTGGAGGTACTCGTCTTATGCTGATTGAGTGCGCTTGTCGGCAAGTGCGCGGGCGGTGTCGTGTGTTAGGGTCCACAAACGTAGCTCCTCGACGTCGCGTGGGGGACGCTCGAGGCCGGCCGGAATGACTTCGCCGTAGTAGGTGAAGTCGACGAATTCGGACGCGGTGGGTTCAGTTTCGTCGTCAAGCAAGTCGATAGGTGGCTCAAGGGCTGCCTTACCACCCTCCGTCGCTGGGGTCGCGTCGGCGGGAATGGACTGGTGTTGATCGGTAGTAGCGGGTGTGGCTGTCGGCTGCTTGAGCTGTGCGAGTAAGGCAGCGTTAGCCGCCAAAAACTGCTCGGTAATCCGTTGTTCCGAAGCCAAAACTGCCGTACGAATCTGTTCGGCTATGCGTTGTTCGATAGAGGTAGCGTGAGGGTCGGCCGTTGCTGCCGACGTAGACTGCTCAAGCTGCATGATGCGTAACTGCGTAGCATAACGAGGGGAGGTGTCGCGTGACGCTCGAGTGCGCATGGGACAATGGTAAGTTGACACCCTGCTCGACTACGAGAATCGAGACTGAGTTCGCGCGAAGCCTAGATTGGCTGAGCGCGAAAGCAAAGAGTGCTAGGCTCGTGGCTAGTTCCGGCTTATAAGGCGAGGGCTAGCCAAAGCAGACCGTTGGGGAGGTCGTTGGTCGTTGGTTGCGTCTAACTGCCAGGGCAAGGTGGTTGCGATGCGCCGCTATTAACTGTAACCGTAACCGCTAGTGTCACTGTCCCGCACACATGGGAGTTGGATATGCAATCCTCTAAATTTAGCTCAATCTGACCATATATCCATTTGAGCTGTGTTGGGGTTCACTTATGCCAAATGTGTCGTGGATCACTTACAGAATTTGGTATTGGTGGCCCTTAAGCCACCATACACGCAATGTGAGAGGATATCGGGTGGGTGGGTTGTTACACACGCAAAAGGCAGAAGGTGGACACACAATCGCTGTTCGTGCGTCATATAGTGTGCGGATATTTTACTATCCGTGCGCGTGTGCGCGAATGAACCGTTAGGGGAGATGTACCGTCGGAGGTAACGCATGTTACGGCGTAATTATAGCCATGTAATCCAAACCTCTATATTACCAATATGACCATTTAACCTATGTTGGGGCTCACTTATGTCATGTATCGCCGATTGGCATGTGACGATGGGTGGGGCTGTAGCCAAACAGTTGCCAAGCTACTCCTAGGAGTCTTTTAGGGTCAATGTAGTCGAGGACTACGTCTGAATCTGGTGCCCAGCCGCCGAAGAACTTGATCTTCACCATCGAGGGGGCGATGCCGTGCGTTGTTGTAGTCGCACCCTTGCGTAATGAGTGTGAAGGCCACGCGAAACCTTCCGGTGGATGTTCGTATACTTCGTGAAATACATGTTGAAGCTAAGTTGTGAGGGTTTCCGCTATCCATTGAGTACTTTGTTCGCGATGAAGAATTGCTCATCTCTTGTCTGGCAACTTTCCCTCTGAAAACTTGGTTTGGGCAGTGTCGAAGTACATCATTAGTTCCGCGATGTAAGGGTGAGCTGAGTCCGGCATTTCACATAGTAGCTAACGCTCCGTGGAAGTCCCCCGCCGTCCTTTTCTTGTTCTATGGTATTGGGAGGTGATTCCACCCGTTAATGTACACAAAAGGTCACCATATTGGCACTTAACTCATGCTCTCCCGCGACAAAAAAGGGAACAAAATCACATTCGCCAGACACGCTCTTAATAACATAATTGTGTCAGACTGGGCTTGCGTCCAAGTGTCCGTGAACCTCGTGCGTAGGTCCTTGGCGATGCGTAGCGATGAGAACAAAATCCGGGCTGAGAGGTGCAAGCGTGTTCTCCTAGGGTGAAGGAAGACATGGGACTCTGCGAGGCCCCGCCTAACTTTTGCCACTACTCACACGCACGACACCACGCATTGACACACTCCCCGGAGAGGGAGTAGAAACCCCCACCACCCTTTGGAGAGGTTGGACATAGGCGGATCACGGTCTAGCCATGACTTGTAAGCTTCCTAAATGGCATTGTTGGGAGGGCCCATAGACAGCAACCGGCGCATACGGTACATGTTGTAAACCGGCGCATACGGTTCATGTTGTAAACAATTTCAATTTCAATTTTGCCACTACTAAGTCGCCATGCGCGACTGATTCGGAGCCGTGGTCTTTGAAGAACCTATTAATTGCTGAAAGGTGCAGACTTGTCGTTCCGTTCCGGCTTTTCGAGCCTAGATTCGTCAGACACACAAACTGCCGCCGACTTTAATCCTCGATTTCAAAGATTCAGAAAGGGGAATAGAAATATTGCAAGGACCATAACCTATCCGACACCGCACAAATGCTTCGCAATAAATACACCCTCCTCGCCAAGTACACCTCACTCATGACTCATCCATCACTACCATTCTCACCTCCCTTCTTACCCTCCGCATTGACTCCCTCGACAAATTCATCTCAAAAACACGACTCGACACCGCACGCATCGTCGCACAACTCCACTTGCACACTGTCCAATGCCTGCATCATTTCCTTCGCGTATACCGGATCAAATCTTGCACGGTCACACGCCGGACCTCCATTCGCCGCACCCACACACGCCCTTGACTAAAGGCTACCACCCTCACGCACGTCACACTCCCCCGGGGGGGGGGGGGGGGGAATAAAGAACCCCAACACCCTTTGGATAGGTTGGAATTAGGCGGCTCACGGTCTAGCCATGGCTTGTAAGCTTCATGCATGACATAGTTGGGTGAGCCCGGGGACAGCGGCCGGTTTCACCCGGTGCATGTCGTAAACAATTTTTGTTTTAATTTCAGTGCCCCGTTCCCCGATCCATGCAATGTAGCGCGCGATGGTAGCGGTTGTAGCGGCTAGAGGTGGTAGTCCTTGTTCAGTGCAAAACTCGAAATATGGTGTTCTCGTGCTGCCACACGTTTCGGACGTGCTTTTCGCTCAAGATGCGGTATTTTGGGGGTCTACGCTCCAAGAGTGTCCGTGCCCATTAGGCGCTTCATATAGGGGCGCATCTCAACAACCCACACAGACGACCCGTACCGGTGCGATCGTCCCGCTCTGTCCCACAGTAAGGACCAGTCTAACACCTCCCGTCCCCTCCCGCTAACCCCCGTTGATACTCTCGTTACCAGCGCACTTAAACCGATGCCTTTCCCTCACCTTAGTGCGTCCCAGCCATAGTGCTGTAAAGTTCGACCAATAACGCAACACCATGAACCTCGAAAATCGCTTTCTTTAATCAGTGAAAAGTTTTATTATACAGGCTTGATTCCTGCCCCTGCACTAACCACTGCCCTGATCAGTACCTATCGACACCCCCCTCCCTCTCATGCTACGCTCCTACCCCACAACTACACTAGTCCACTCGCAGCTGCTCATGTTGCCTGGCATGTCGCGCCGGCCCTTACCCTACACGCTCCCTCTCGCCCGAACTCGCCGCTCGCCGACCGCTTCCCCCCGTCCCACAGTACGGACCTGTCTAGCACCCTGCGTCCCCTCCCGTTAGCCTACACATATACACTTGTTAGCAACGCACTTAAATCGAAACCCTCTCCCCACCTTAGTGCTTCCTAGCCAAAGAGCTGCACAGTTCGATCAATAATGCATCATCCTGTAGCTCACAATAAGTCGTTTTCTTCCCTAGTAAAATGTTTTACAGGCCTAATTCCCGCCACTGCACTAACCACCGCCCTAATCAGTCACCCCCGTCACCCCTCTCCCTGCTGCCCTCCCCATGCTTCCTCGCTCTATCCCTCTCTCGCTCCAGTCGTTGCGCCTCTCCGCTTTTTCCTTTTCTTTTTTACCTTTCTTCCCCTTCTTACTTTTACCATGATAGCACGCCTAACTCAACAGACACTCGCGCATACCTGCGATTACCACACTTAAGACCCTAGTGCACTCGATCTCCCTCCCCCCTTTTACACGCCCCATGCTCTGCCCTACTCGCCCGTCGCTGTGATAATGACCGTGCTCCCCTGCTGAGTTTAGCCCGCCTGACCTGCTCTACCCGGATAATTAACCGATCACCCGCCCCCCCGCGCACCCCCTTGCCCCGGAAATATCGCCCCTCCCTTACAGAAACAGTCTGGCAGTCCCGAACCCGTAACATTCTCAGCGATACGCGTATTCCCTCGCCCCTACAGTCCCCCCTTCCTTTAGGCCTGCTCCGAGGCTTCTCTCGGAAGCCCCGAAGCACATTTGATACGATATCGACAGCCCCCTCTGTCACAATTCCCCACTTTCGCCCTCCTTATAATACCTACCACACCTTGCTTACAATTTTTCAATCCCCCCTCCCCTACCCTCTCATCCTCTCCTCGCCATCCCTACACTGACCACCCTCTCTTAAGCTCCGAAAGACCACCCGTTCCAAGGAGCTTCTACTCGTCGAAATGCGCAAGGCGTCGACGAACGGACCCTCTGGAGCCTCACACCCTCGCCCTCCACAAGCCTCGGCCGGCACGGCCGCTTATCATCATTAGTCCCCCACAAGACGGGCCTCAAGGCCCTGAGGTTAGACCCCACAACCAACCCCCCACCCCCCAGCTAGATATCCGACGACACACTACTACCTCCATGCTTCCGCCAACTCTCCCGGCCCACTTTACTCCCCGCACCTGCTGCACCGTCTTACATAACTACCTATTCGACCTAAATCTAGAATACGGCCTCTCTACACCCATCGGCTACCTCGATTCCTCTGCGGTCCTCTCCTTCCAATGGGGTCGTTACCAGGACCTCTCCAACCTCTACTGCCTTGCTACGACGTTATCCAAACTCCACTCCACTCCCACCGCCTCATATACAGTTATCACTAACAACGACGTCGACAATCACCATCACAACTCCCAATACCCATGCCAATGGACTAACCTCGCTAACCGAGGCTCCCCCCCCGTCCGGGTACGCCTAACTACTCTCTCCTCATCCTCACATGTCCGCCATTGTCCTAACCCCGCCCCCCCACCTCATCCCCCATATCGCCGGACTAAAAATCGTTCCCCACTCAGGCACCCCTTACCTCCTTATAGGTACGTACATGCCCCAGCTCTACAACCCCCAACTGACCCGCCTATATGCCGAAGTTGCAGCATGGGGCCTCCGCCTAGCTGACGACCACCCGCACCACCGCACCCTCTGGGGAGGGGACTTCCAAACAACCACCACCCCAGGTACAGGCCACCCTGCCCTCACTTCCCTCCTAAACTCACACCTCCAACCCCTCCACAACCCCATCCTTACCTTCCCCCGCAGCGGGGGCTGCCTTGACCACTGGCTTTCCACGCCCCCTTCACCTCTCTCCCTCCCACGGTCCTCTTGCTCGATATTCCCCTCCCCCTCCCACTTCACTGACCACTCTGCAATCCACCTCGTCATTCCCGCCCCTTTCTCCCTCATGGCACCCCCCCCTCCCCATACCCACCCCCACACACATCACACGACGCGCAAACTCAACTTTGGACTTCCCCTCACACCCGACCATATAAAAGCATACCAATCCAGCACCCCCGACCTCATCAACCAAACGGCCGCCCTCCACGCAGAAATTCTCAACACCTCACACATCTCGGCCTCCCCCGACACCCTCGACACCCTAGCCTCACAATTCGCAAATGCAGCAAGAACAACGGCCCCCTCCCCTTCGCCCAAGCCCTCTTAAACACAACTGAATATCTCTCCCCTGTCGCCATCAAACAACAGTGCCAAGCACGCATACGCCAGCTCCTTCACGCCACCACCACAGATAAGCTAAAGAAAATAAAAACTCGAGCCAATACGGCCTACGACACCTGCCCCAAACTCTCCCACCGCCGATTGAAAATTAAAAGCGGCCTCCTACCCCCCGCCGGCGCCGCCTCCACCCTCCACCGCATTACTAGACCCGATAAAACTACCGCATCCTCTCCCTCCGACGTCATTGACGCGGTACACTCTCACTTCGCCACCGAACTCGGCCGCGCCACCCCGCCCCGACAACTTTACCATCGAACCCCGCGGTGACCCCTCTCTCACCCTTGCCGACATGATTACCCGTGACACTTTCGATAAAACCCTCAACTCCCTAGGCACCGGCAAAGCCCCCGGCCCCGACGGTATCCCCAATGAAATAATCAAATTCCTACCACCGGCGACCCGCTCCGCCCTCTTCTCTCTCCTCTCCCTCCTCGCCCACAAATCCTACACCCCTCCTGATTGGTGCCACAGCACAACATGCCTGCTACATAAAAAAGGCGACCCCTCCCTCCTCGACAACTACCGCCCTATCGCCCTCATGAATAACCTCCTTAAACTATGGACAGCACTAATCAAAGATGCAGGCTCGAAATACGCCGAAACCCACGGCATTCTCAGCGACCAACAGGACGGATTCCGACAACACCGTAGCATCCACGACGCCCTCTCCTCCCTCATTATGACGATGGAGGACGCGAAACTCCACAAAAAAGACATCTACGTCATGTACGCGGATTTCAAAGGCGCCTTCAACGCCGCGGACCACCGCATCATGTTCAAACACATGCGTCAACTCGGTATGCCCCCCACCTTTGTCGACACATGCGAACACCTCTACGGGGTCTCAACCACAGATTATATTACACCACATGGCCCCACCCCTTCTATCGACATTAATCGCGGAACCCTCCAAGGAGACACCCTCTCCCCCTTCCTCTTCACCCTCTTCCTTGAACCCTTCCTTCGCTGGCTCACGGTGGGAAGCCGGGGCTACCGCCCAGGCCCCCCCGCCACTAACGTCGACCCCACAGAACCCACAGCCACATACCCAGGACACGGCTTCGCTGACGACCTCAGCCTCGCCACGGGCTCGACCCCCAACATGACCATCCAGCTCAGGAAACTCTCCCTCTTCAGCGCCTACACGGGCATGACCGTCAACATCCGCAAATGCTGCATCACCGGCGCCCTCTGGCGCACAGGCAACGCCCTCACCCTCGCCAACACTACCCTCCTCGCATCCCGCCTGCAAACTCAGTTCATCACCCTCAACTCCACCCCGGCCCCCATTCCCTCCATTGGCCCCACGGACACATACCGCGTCCTAGGGGTAGAACTGAACACCTCCCTCACCTTCACCAAACACTGGCACGAACTAAAACGTACCACTGCATCCCTCATCACCACCCTTTCCACCTCCCCACTAACACAATCCCGCAGAATCAGGGTCATCCGTGGACTCCTCATCGGAAAACATTTCACCCTCCAGCTCGGCCTCTTCACCGACTCCCAACTCGACACTCTAGAAGGACAAATCTGCCGCGCACTCCGCTCCGCCGTCTCCTCGGTACGTAACCTTCCCCGCACCGCCCTCCACCGCCCTACCTCCGACCTAGGATACGGCCTCCCCTCCCTCAAAACCCACGCCGCACAACTCACAGTTTGCCACCTACATAAAATCATGAACACCTCAGGCTATAGAGGCCACATGGCCCGCGCACACATCCGCACCTTATCCACCACGTACTCCCACTGGCCCTCGGAATCCATCATGTCAACATGTTACACCCCACCCACACTCAAGTGCTTAGTCAGAGCTCAACGCGATGCGGGCACCCTATTCCACAACATCCCTCCACTCTCCCTCACCAACCCTATCGCCTCCACAATCCGCGCCCACTTCACCACTCAAGACAACGCCCTCCTCGCCTCACTCCGGGACAAAGCCACACACATCACCGACCCTCACACATATAAGCAAGCCTACTGCGATTTCTCTCCCCGCAAAACACACGCCTCCCTCCTCCCCCGCCTCACCCCCCTCTGGAAAAATAACATCACCACGTGGCCACAAGTCCTCCTCAGAGCCACCTCATCCTCCTTCATCCTCAAATCATGCAAATCCATCACCACACTCACGGGGTCCACCACCCCACTCTCAGTTCCCATCCGCCTCCTCGCCGCAATCCTCACCGAACCCCTCGATACTATCCACAACCGCCTCCCCCTCACAAGCCTCACTTCCAAACAAGCATCCCCCCCACCACTATACACCCCTCATGGATTCCCCTCCTCTCCCCACACCTCCCACGCTCACCCCCCACCCTCTCATCCGGCATCTACACCTCCCGCACCACTCACCCCACCCCCACCGCACCCACCACACACTTAGACACAGAATACCTCACCCCCTCAGACCACCACTACCCCCCCTGCGACGTAACGCGCATCATTTCCAAACACAAGGACACAGAATACGGCCAAACGCAGTACATGGTTGAATGGGCCCCGGAACACCTCACGGAATGGGACATTCAGTTACAACTCGACGACGGCTTCCGCCTCATCTCCTCCACTCCCACATCGGTATGCCTCCCCACCCCCTCCCCCACCGCCTGCTCCATCTGTCATGACCCACTGCACACAGAACCCACCTCCACCTGCTGCACATGCCCGCACTTTGCCATACACTCCCAATGCCGCCCAGCTCAGGGACCCGCCACATGGCAGTGCGAGTGGTGTGCTCGCGGCCAACAACACGACCTCACCCGCCTCCACGAAGTCCAGTGGGCCCCATGCCTACAACTACACGACACCATCAGTGAGACCCCCTCCGGCCCCACCGCCCTCACCGCATTTAACTCCGGCTATGTCCCCTCCACCACACCCATTCTGCCAGAACCCGGACCCCCTCCGTGGTCACACCCCCTAATCACATTCAACCACGACCCCATCAACCCCGACCTCGACATGCTCCCTACCGGTAAATTCGCCATCCACGCACACCCATCACTCCACGACACCACCATACTATGCACTCCCGACGGCCGCGCGGTCACCACCCTCAACGGCCCCCGCGTCCGCCACCTCTACCAACTCTTTCGCCCCGACCTCTCGCAGCATACGTTCGAAGAGGAGGTCTACCACCTCCTCACCCGCCTAGGTTCCCGCTCAGAAATCCACTCACCCACACCCGCCACCACCACCCGTAACAGATGGGCCACCAGAGAAGACCTCCTCACAGCTCTCCGTCACACATTCCGCATCCAGACAGAACTCTACTCCGACCCCCTCAATAAATCCCTCCACTCTAACACTTACCATTCCCTCTACCCCGAAGACATAGTCTTCTCATCCAGCGGCAGCAATGCCCCACACACATGGCAAGGTACCAACATCGCCAACCCAGAATACGACCACGAATGCATGCGCCGCGCCATGGAACACGCAATCACCAGCGCACACCTCACAGCCCCTCACACACCCAGCGCAACCATCCTCATCCTCCCCCGATGGGAACACACACCCTACCGCCACTCCAAATACATACACTCCCCATACACCCACCATCTTTACACCCTCTCCAACGACGCAAACACCTTCTTACCCCCCGACCAACACACTGGCAACCCCACCCCCACCCCATTCGGCACGAGATGGATGGTCGACATATACCTCGTCGCCAACCCCCTCGCACTCTCCACCCTACCGCCACCCACAGCCATGAAGGCACTTCACAACACCCTCGAATCTATCTACGACACCCACCTCCCCAACCCCACCATCACCCCCCTCCTCCCCACCTCTTCGACACATACTCACCCCACTCAGCAGGCATATACCACCTCCCCCCAAACCCAACTCACCCCATCACATACCCCCTCCGAGAACGCCTGCATCTAACATACCCCCCCACTAGAGGTACTCATGCTTGGAACTGGCAGGACTTTGTCTACACAGACGGCTCGAAAAAAGGAAGCTCGTGCCCCCTCGGAGCAGCTGCTACCCACCCCGCCTCGGACACCAAAATCAAAATCATGGTGACCTCTACCCCTCCCTCGCACACAATAAATCGCGCTGAATTAGCTGGCATAGACATAGGCCTCCAACTTGGCCGTACCCACCTCCTTACAGACAGTGCGTGCTCTCTCCGCCTCATACAAGGATACTTAAACTGCCCTTCAGCTTACATACACAACATCCATCGCGACACCCTCCTATCCATCACACACACCCTTAAAACCCGCAGCGACGCTGGCATCCGTACACACCTCGGCAAAATCAAAGCACACAACCACTCCTTAGGTAACGACCTCGCAGACACCCTCGCCAACCAAGTAGCGGACGGTCACCCACCCGACACTACATACACCACAAGTTCAGAGGTCACGATAGGCCACTGGACCTGGCCGTACACCCTCATTCCACAAAGCCTAGGGGACCCGTTACCCTACAAATACACCAACCTCAAAGCTGACGCACACACCTACAACACCAAACACACACACACGCCCCTCTCGCAATCTACCAAACACGGTGCCCTCCTCGCCCGCGCCGCGGAGGACGGCGCCGACTTCTCTTTCCACAAAAAGCACTCAACCCTCACAAATATCCAATTCACACACAAGCAAGAAATCATGTGGGGAGTTCACAACACTCGCCTTCTTACTCATAACCCCACCCTGCGTTGCCCCCTCTGTGGCCAATTCACTAGCAACGGCCACATTGCCGGTAACTGTCCCACCATGTCTGGCCTAAGACAGGACCGACACAACAGCGCGCTGCAACTCCTACTCTCCCTATTGGAGCGCCACAACGGAGGACGCTGGGAAACCATCACTGCAGACTTCGGTAACAAACCCATAAAATCATTTGCTTCCCCCACCCATGCCCACACTCCACTTGACTGCCACCCACCTCACCCCACCCACATGCCCACCCGTCTTGTTGATGCTGACGAAGGTCTCTCACCCGACTCCCTAACCTCGTGTCCCGCCGTCCTCCCACCTGAGATTCTCCCCCCCGCGCTACGACCCCCCGCACACAAACCCGACTTCATCCGCCTCCTCGAATCTCGATTCGTTGGCCACTCAAATGGTCGCCGACGATACGCATCCATCAAAAAGATTCAGATAGGGGAATGGAAGTACTGCACATACAACAACCTCTCCCACACAGCTAACCTCATACGTGCCAAATACACACCCCTTGCTAACGCCATCCGCATCCACTGGCCAGGCACAGTGGTTGACATCCTTCCCATCGTCATGAGCCACACAGGTACACCGCACTCCTCCACCATCACGAGTCTCACCTCCCTGCTCACTGCCCGCACCGACCCTCCTGATGAACTCGTCTCCAAAGCACGCCTCGACACGTCTCGCATCCTTGCACAACTCCATACGCATACTATCCAATGGCCGCATCACCTCCTCCTCATATACCGCATCAAATCCCGCACGACCTCCCGCCGCGCCTCCGCACATGGCCCCTTCGCACGCCCCTGAATGCACACCACCATCACACCGCATCAGACTCTCCCCGGGGGGGGAGTAAAACCCCCGACAACCCATTGGAGAGGTTGGACATAGGAGGTTCACGGTCTAGCCCTGACTTGTAAGTTCCATGTATGGCATAGTTGGGAGGGCCCAGAGACAGCAGCCGGCGCATACGGCTTTTTGGTGAAAAACCGGCACATACGGTACATGTTGTAAACAATTTCAATTTCAATTTCAATTTCAATAGGGGCGCATTGACTCGGCCCACGGGTTGTCACAGCCAGCAATATCGAGCTTGTAGCGGACCTTTGTTGCACGGGACGGGTAACTCGGTACTCGTGGTATGATGTGTCGCGTGTTGAACATGGTCCCGGTGGCACTCACTGTTCCTCGGCGGAGGAACAACCATGCCGGCATGGAATTCGGAAGACAATGCCGGGCAAAAGAGGCTTGCACATTGTGCAAAGTCTGTGCCGCCACCCGGGACGGAACAAGTGAGCGCGCGCCGGAAGGACCGTCTCGTGGCACGCCAACTCGGTAAATGCTTGGTGCCACGCTTTCCCTTGCCATCAAGGGGCGACCACTCTAGCTGCCGTGCCGCTCTGACAAGGTTTTTTAGCGAGGTCGGGCATTAGGGGCCACGGGGGGTTACACAAGTTGTTCTCGTCTCGCATGTGGGCGTCGGATAGGTGAAGTGCGTCCACCGCCTCGCACGATTGGACGAGCCAATTCGCGTTGTAGCTCGGGAGTATCGTGTTGAGCGCGGGCGCGAAGCGGTCGATCGTGTTGGATCCGAACTAGGTTTCCATTTCGTGAAACACAATATTGTCTAGCTGCCAGTCGGCATTATCCAAGTGGTGGCTAAACTTGTTTGCCCACGTCTTCGCTGCATATCCGATGTACCGGGGTGTGATGTGAATGTGGCTGTTGTCCAACATGAACTAGAGTAGGCGGAGCTCCTCCATCATTTCTGGCGAACGTGAAGTCAAACCGGCCAAGACGTAGCACGTGGCTTGCTTTTCGTTGTGGAGGAGGATGTTGCGGCTAGCGAGGTATGGTAGGAAGTTGAGGACGGTAAAGCGAACGGCCTTCTGTTCCTTCTAGATAGTGTGCTAACTCTCGTCTTGCTGTCCCGAGAAGCCACGTGCTTCAAGTTTGTCATTGAGTACGGCGCCCCAACCATAGCATGAACTGTCGCAGTGGATGTAGGTTGTCTCGATCGGGTGGCGGATGTTCTTCCCGTTAGCGTGATTGGGTACGTGTGTACACCACTGTAGGTCGCGACGGAGTTTAGGGATGAGGCGGACCCGGCCTCCCAAATTTCCGCCCAAGACGGAGTGTAACTCGCGGAGGAAGAATCGTGCGGACGGGATAGTAAGAAAAAAGTATTGCGCTTGATATGCGAAGTGTCAAAGCTGAGGGGGCGATAAGGAATGCTTACACTCGGTGAGTGACACTGCATGTCATCTCACCCTCAGCAAGTGCCTACCACTTTCCTATCACAGGACACGCACTCGCCTTGTGGTGCGCACACGCCAACGCATATTCTGAGCCTTTAGATGATATATAACGCTTAGCAACTTGCCACTACCAGCAACCTAATCCTCTCTATTGTAGAGTTGTTGACTGGCTTATCATCTTATTGTGCTGAGTCACAGCCGTACTATCACGATGCTACTTGACCAACATTGCTGTGTAGCAACTTGATTACCACACAAAACTATGTCTCGTAACACTCCCCCTTGCTACGCAGGCAATCCCGTTATGGCATTGCACAACTTGCCGTGCCTTGCACTCACTAATGGCTTGGTAAGCACATCAGCAAGCATGTTCTCCGTCGCACAATATTGCACCTCGATCTCTCCGCTCTTCATCTTCTCCCGACAGAAGTGGTACTTCACGTCCATGTGCTTGTTCCGCCCGGTAGTCATGCTACTCTCGCTGAGTGCAAAACAGCTCTGATTGTCCTCGTGAACTGTGATGGGAGACCCGGAGTCTTGGTGAAACTCATGGAGCAGTTGCTTAAAAGACATCGCCTCCTGAGTGGCCGCAGTCAGCGCCATATACTCTGCCTTTGCTGTCGACAACGCCACAGTTTGTTGCCGCTCACTTTTCCAACTCACCGCTGCACCGTTGAGCATGAACACATACCCCGTGCGAGAGCGCCGCTCGCCAATATCACTCGCGTAGTCAGAATATGACCATCCTACCACCTTTGATGAAGATGCGCCACCGTACATCAACACCGAATCTGCGGTCCGCTTGAGGTAGCGGAGCACCCTCTTGGCTTGCTCCCAATGTGCCTGAGAGGGGTCGGACATGCACCTACTAAGGTGGCTAACAGCCATGGTGATGTCGGGCCGTGTGCTTACAGAAGCGTACTGCAAGCTACCGATCAAGCGTTGGTACGGCACTAAACCGGGAGGCAACTTTGATGTCGACGTCTCCACACAATTGCTCAAAGCATCAACCGCCATAGGTGAGCCCACTCTCCATCATATTGAAGCGCTCCAACATATATAAGACGTATTGTTGTTGTTCAATCTTGATAATGCGGTTGCCACGATCACGCTCGACTGTCATGCCAAGCAACCGAGACACTAGACCGAGGTCTTGCACTTTGAACCTTTCAACGAAAGCCGACTTAAACCCAACGATGAAGCTACCCGCTGGTCCGACAATGATGCTGTCGTCCACGTACAACGCCAAGACATAAACCTCACCCTCCTTGATGAAGACGTCAATGCCGGGATCCACCTTGGATTGGCTAAAGCCATACTCCTCTAGCCATGATGTAATTGTCATCTTCCAGTTCCTAGGAGCTTGCTTGAAGCCATACAATGATTTCTTCAACAATCACACTCGCTCCTCTTCATTGATGTCGGTGTGACGGAATCTTTCTGGCTGTCTCATGTAGATTTCTTCCTCAATATCGGCCTCCAAGACAGCCGTCACCACATTGAGCTGCTCCACCTCCCATTGAAATTGAAATTGTTTACAACATGTACCGTATGCGCCGGTTTACACCAAATACCGTATGCGCCGGTTGCTGTCTCTGGGCTCTCCCAACTATGCCATAGAGGAAGCTTACAAGTCAGGGTTAGACCGTTAACCACCTAAGTCCAACCTCTCCAAAGGGCGTTCGGGGGTTGTACTCCCCCCCGGGGAGTGTGCGAGACGAGGTGATAGTGGCGTGCAATTAGGGGCGTGTGAAGGTGCAGTGTGTGGAGGCGCGGCGAGAGGTCGTGCGGGATTTGATGCGGTATACGAGTAGGAGATGATGCAGCCATTGGACAATGTGCGTATGGAGCTGTGCAAGGATGCGAGACGTGTCGAGTCGTGCTTTGGAGATGAGTTTGTGAAGAGGGTCGGTGCGGAGGGTGAGAAGAGAGGTGAGACTTGTGATGGTGGATGAGTGCGGTGTGCCCGTGCGGCTCATGACGATGGGGAGGATGTCTACATCAGTACATGGCCAGTGGCTGCGGATGGCATTTGCGAGGGGTGTGTATTTGGCACGAATCAAGTGGGCTATTTGGGAGAGGTTGTGGTCCGTGCAGTACTTCCACTCCCCTATCTGAATCTTTTTAATTGACGAGTATCGGCGGCGACCGTTTGTGTGACCGACGAATCGAGGTTCGAGGAGGCGTATAAAGTCGGGTTTGTGCGCCGGCGGTCATAGCGCGGGGGAAAATCTAGGGGGGGAGGATGGCGGGGCACGAGGTTAAGGAGTCGGGCGAGAGACCTTCGTCAGCATCAGCAAGACGGGTGGGCATGTGGGTGGGGTGAGGGGAGTGACAGTCAAGCGGGGTGTGGGTGGGTGTGGGGGATGTGAATGATTTGATGGGTTTGTTACCGAAGTCTACAATGATGGTCTCCCATCGTCCTCCGTTGTGTCGTTCCATGAGGGAGAGTAGGAGTTGCAGCGCGTTGTTGTGGCGGTCCTATCTTAGTCCAGACATGGAGGGGCAGTTACCGGCCATGTGGCCGTTGCTAGTGAATCGGCCACAGATGGGGCAGTGCGTGGTGGGGTTGTGTGTGAGGTCCACCTCCCAATCATTACAAGCAGCAAGCGCGATCAAAGTTCGAGTAGAAATCACTCTCATTGTGGGAGCGAAGGTCTCGTGGTAGTCCACACCCTTCTCCTGAGAAAACCCGCGAGCCACAAGTCTTGCGTTGTACCTTGTTATTTGCCCATTGGCATCGCGCTTCAGCTTGAACACCCACTTGGAATCTACGAGTTTGCGACCGGCAGGACAAGGGACCAATGTCAAAGTTTTCCAAGATACAAACGCCACACCCTCCACCTGAGTTGCCAAGAGCCCGTCCAATTGCGACTCGCCAAGGTGACCGAGTCGGGAGTGCCACAACCGTTTTTCCAATGGCGCAGTGGCGACCGAAGCGGTAGGATTCGACGAAGCAACCCGCGCCGGCAACCACACCAGCAAATGCGCGCGCTCCAACGGAACCACCACGCCACCACCATGACCAGCATGAAGACGAAGGTGGTAGACGGGATAAGCTAGCACCACAGAATGACCTTGTCGCCGAGCTTGGGTGAGGCTGAAAAGCCGATGGTAAGACCACGACGCGCGACGGGATAGCTCAGGAACGTGGAGCACACTCTTCAACATGGCAGGAATCTCCTCCCCATCGTCAGCCTTCACAATGATGCGGACCGAGCCCACGCCAATAGCGCGGGCGCTGATACCCTTCACCCAAAGCCGGTCGGTGAGCGCTCGATACTCACAGAAGTCACGGCGCACACTAGTCATGTGATGGCTAGCCCCGCTGTCGGCCAACCACATCCACGCTCCCCCACCGCGCTCGAACATGTGTCGAGCCTCTGAGAATAGCCTCGCAGGGGTGGCCGTCACGTCCATGACCGCCGGAGAAGCAACCGGGGAATCCACCTGCGCAGAGCTACCTCTGTTAATCCATAAACACAAACATGTTAATCTATGAACACACGGAATGGCATGAAGGGGGTTAGAATCGCCGCTTCCAGGAACGGAGGTGTACGCCTTATCCAAGTACCGCCAAAAGTCGGTACCCGATAGGAACATATTGTGCACATGAACCCATCGCATCGCATCGTCCACACACTGCGAACACCTATAGCGAACATCTATAGGTGGAGGGCCAAGACTCCCCCGGAATCCATCGTACATATGTGTCCATTATCCTGTCCACCATAGGGATCTCACAACACTCCCCCTTAATGGACATCATCCCATGAACTCCGGCCGGTGCCTTAGTAAACCCCGCAGTAAACGCGGAGGGCCCATAACATGTTAATCCATGAACACACGGAATGGCATGAATGGGGTTAGAACCGCCGCTTCCCAGAACGGAGCTGTACGCCTTATCCAAGTACCGCCATAAGTCGGTACCCGATAGAAACGTATTGTGCATATGAACCCATCGCATGGCATCGTACATACACTGCGAACACATGTAGCGAACACCTATAGGTGGAGGGCCAAGACTCCCCTGGAGTCCTGCGTATATATGTGTCCATTATCATGTCCACCATAAGGATCTCACAGCAACCTCCGGTGTTGTTGTCCGGGCACTCGGACCTGCGATGGCCCTTCTTACCACAGCCATAGCAAACACCACGAAAAAATCTCGCTCCGCCTCTGCCATATGAGGTACGACGAGTACTTGCAGCTCCTTGCAGAGATTTCAGTTGGTCTTGGAGCTCGGAGACTTGCCGCTTCAAAAGTTCAGTCGTTGCGTCATCCTGAGACGCTGCAAAAGCCGTAGGCGTTGGGGGCTCCGTTGTATGTGATTGCGCACGAGTCTCGATGCGCATGCCCTTTTGACGAAGGTCACGCTTGATGGTATCCATGCTGAGGTCGTGTACGTCCCACGTGTCGGTGATGGAGAAGTATTCGCTGCGCAGGCCCTTCACCAAGTACATGATGATACGCCCGTCATGGACGACGTCCCCAACTCGGGCAAGCTGTCGTTGCAGTCGAACTAACCGGTTCAGGTATTGAGTGCCGCTCTCGCCGTCCGCTTGCGGCGTCTCCAAGTCCTGCAATAGTTATGTACACCGGTAAATACCATCGTCCTCATAATGATTGACTTACGCGGTCCATGCAGTGTGGCCGCAGGTCTTGTCATCCTCGCTAACATTCTCAACAATGGAAAGATCGTCCTCCGGCAGCGCAAGAATCATGTGGAGTACATATCGACTTCTTGTTGAGAGGAAGTGGCACCATCCGACGATAAAGCCGGAGCCCACTTTTGCATCACGCCAAATGCACGGAAACGTTTCCTCCACACATCAAAATCTCGTCTCTCCCCACTTAACTTCGGTAGTTTCACGGAGTCCATATCAGGTACGTCGGATGCGCTCTCAAGAGCACCAGAAAATCAGGAAAAATGCCACCAAGAAAAGCACCAAGTACCGGTCAAGAGGCGGGCAACACGGCTCAGAAAAGGAGACGACAAAGGGCTGACCGAAGACGCAGTTTCACACCCGGAGTCTATACAGCCAAGGCAATCAGGAACGAATCTCAAAAGGTTTGTCAAGTGACGTCTTACATGAGTGCTAGTACAGATTGAAAGATTGAAAATTGAAATTTTCTACAACAATACCGGCAAACTGGACCGGCTGCTATCTGTCGGGCCTCTCTACCTAGCTATAGACGACTTATGGGTGAGTTTAGCCCGGGTCTCTTCGACAAGGTACACCTATCGACACACCTAGCTTCACTGTGTGTCGACGTTCCTCGGGACTTAAAATTTGTAAGCAATCACAGCAATTGCCACAGCCCCCCGCCTAAGCAGTAACAGCGTAATAATTTAGTAATAAAGAAAACATATCTAAAAATAAATCCACTTGTCGGGAAATGCAAAACTAAACTGCTGCTCGACCTTCACGATGCACGGGCCGCTCCCACCGATCCGGGGTGCCGACCGGCCTAGGCCGGTCGGCGTTCGGGAGGGACGACGGGCCATCCTAATCTAGCTCCCGCGTGACTTCGGTCTTGCCGAAGATAGGAGGGGAAAGGCTGGCAAAAAAACCTCCTCGCGTGGTCGCTCGTCGATCCCGCCGTCGCAACCCCGCCCCAAGGTCGTAGCCGCGTCCACCGACGCGACGGTCCTCCTTGTCGAGGTCCCCCGTCACCTGGAGGGCAGGTGGGGGGGGGACCGAGACACACAGACAAAGAAAAAATGGGCGCTCCTGCCTCCGCGCCTAGACTTTCCCCGCTCATTTCCTATGTTTTTCCTCTGTCTGGTACCCGGGTACATGTCATACAGTCCGGCTTGTTTCCGTACCCTCCCCCCTCTGATCGCGCGTCCACCGAGCAGCCTTTGTTGAGCGGGGGCCTCCGCGCTCACCCGGGCCATTGCTCAAGAATGTGTAGGTCTGTCGGGGCAATGGGTATCGAAGGGGGGGGGGGGGGAGGTCACCGTAGTCGGATCCGGCGGGCCGCGGGCGCACGGAATTTATTTGAAACCCTCCGTACGGTAAGGCTAGGGATCAGCCATCGATGCATCGTCGATAGTATCATCATCATTTGGTGATAGTGCCATCGATGTGATAAGTTGCGACATCGACATCGACACGATGGCAGTAGTGCTAGTATCAATGCCATCAATTATCAAAACAATTGGAAAATATTGATTATCTAAGCCCGATGTATCGATATATCGTCCCAAATATCGATACATTGGCGATAATATCGGCTTAAATTGCCATCGATGTCAGTATCCCAAACTATCAATACTATCAACATCGACAATCCAAGATATCAATACCATCAACATCGACGTTTCAAAATATCATTACCATCAACATCGACAAAATTCACTTGATCCCTAGCCTTACCGTACGGGGTTTACCGGCGGCGCCGACCCGGAGGTCTCTGATTTATGCCTGGCTTGGCGACTGCAAATTGCTTGGACACTTATTGCATGCACATGGTGGGCTCCTAGGCTTCAATTTGTACGAAGCGCGCGAATTCGGCATGGACGAAGATGAATTGCTCGGGGGTGGCGTCTATGAAAATGAAAATGATTTACAACAATATCGACAAACTGGACCGATTCACACTCTTCCCATAAAGTCCGTTACTAGCGGCACGCGTTGAATTATCCGCCACGCACAGCCGCGATGGCCATGCAATTCGATTTTTGGGTAGAGTAATGACTTTCGAACAACATACCACGGCGCGCTGCTCACTGACGTGAGCACCTCTATCGGCACGCTCCGATTATTGTGGGCACACACGTTGGACTTGCGGCCGAAATTTTGCAGGCCGAAATTTGTCCCCACCGGCCGAAATCCTACCCACGTCAAGCATCTTGATAACGGCACATGCCATCACACCCACGTGCTCCCATATTTGCGGACAACATGCTGGGATCATAAAAACCGCGTGTTATGTCGCCGATTTCGGGAGTTTTCACGAGCCAAAGTGTGAAAAATCCAAATTCCGGGGCGCCTGAATCAGGGTATGCCCTGAAATCGGGGTTGATCCGCAAACCCTAATTCGTCAATTCGTAGCCGTGACGGGCCCCATTTGTGCCCCGCTTCTCCCTTTACTTCGCCGTCAACACAAGTTCCGATCCGCCTTTTCAACGAGCTAAAGTACAGTCAAACCCTAGAAACCCTACATGATAAATACCCGCCCTCCGCGAAAGGCCCTATTTCACTAGTAACGGACTTTATGGGAAGAGTGTAGAGCGGCAATACCGAGAATGGCATATCGTGTGCACTAGGTTTTCTTGCCAAGTGCCCGAAAATACAGCCAAGGAGCACGGGCTAGGGACCTATTGGGCTTGAGGGACGGTTGACTTGGAGCGTAAACACCCTAGCGCGCGGATCGCTGGCCTTTGAAGCTTTCGCATCGCCGGGCGTGAAATATGGCGGGGAGCTTTCAAAGTACCCTAGCACGGGCCTTGGTTTGGCATGCGGCAAATGGCACGGCACAATGCCAATCATGGGGCATGAATTGGGTAACACTGTGAATAGACGAAATATAGAGCGCTGATTGTTGAGCGTATTGGCGGAGCGGGTGTGGGGGTACCACCTGTCCAAGGGTTGCTAGCCCCGCGCGAATGTGGCAGATTTTGAAACCCTAAAAACTTTAGTTGGCTTTACGAGGGGCTGGATGGCATCGGACGGCGGATTTAACGCGAAAAACGGAAGTTGGCGTAAATTAAGTCGTCCACTTACAGTTACTACGGGGAAGGACTTCCATTTGCAACTTAGTTTGCTCGAATCGGACACCGTACGGCAAAGTTAGGCTTTTTAAAGCCTCAAAAGCTGTGGGTTTCCGGCCCCTATCCCACCCACGTCAAGCATCTTGCCATCGGCACATGCCATCACACCCACGTGCTCCCATGTTTGCGGACAACATTCTGGGATCATAATAACCGCGTGTTGTGTCGCCGATTTCGGGAGTTTTCACGAGCCAAAGCGTGGAAAATCCGAATTCCGGGGCGCCCGAATCAGGGTATGCCCCGAAATCGGGGTTGATCCGCAAACCCTAATTCGTCAGTTCGTAGCCGTGACGGGCCCTATTTGTGCCCAGCTTCCCCCTTTACTTCGCCGTCAACACAAGTTCCGATCCGCCTTTTCAACGAGCTAAAGTACAGTCAAACCCTAGAAACCCTACATGATAAACACCCGCGCCCTACGCGAAAAGGCCCTATTTCACTAGTAACGGACTTTATGGGAAGAGTGTATGTCTAACCGCCATCAATATTCTGCCATCTAGGACACTTTGGAGAACGATTGGGCCGGGCACTCCTCGACAAGGTACACGTATCGGCACACCTATTTGCAATGTGTGCCGACGTTCCTCGGGGGTCAAAAAACTAAAAGCAACCGCGGCAACTGCCACTATCCCCCCGCCTAAGGAGTAACAACAAAAATAGTTTCATATCAAATCTTAAAATAAAACCATTTATTGTCAATAATGCAGAGTGAAATTGCTGCTCGACCTTCACGATGTACGGCCCGCTCCCACCGAACCGGGGTGCCGACCGTGCTAGGCCGATCGGCGTTCGCGAGGGTCGACGGGCCAGCCTAATTTAGCTCCCGCGTGACTTATATCTTGCTCGAGTAAGGAGGAGAAAGGCTAGCGATAAACCCATCCTCACGCGGTCGCTCGTCGATCCCGCCGTCCCATAAGTACCGCCCCAATGTCGTAGCCGCTCTTCCCGTCGCGACGTTCCCTCCTAGTCGAGGTCTCCCGTCACCTCGAGGGCGGGTGGGGGGGACAATGACAACCACACTGAAAAAGGCTAGCACTCCTTCATCCGCCGCGCTGAAAAGTTTTCCCGGCCATTTCCCTACCTTTTTGTTTGCTCGTACCCGAGCACTTGTTTGAAAAATTAGCCAGCAGCCGTACCCTCCACCCACCGTTCTCGTCGTTCGTGTTTCGAGTGCGAGCCTCTGCGCTGACCAAGGCTCGCACTCTCTTATATTAGGTGTGCATGTCGGTATTGGGTAGCGGTGGGGTAGAGTATGATCACCGCTGCTAGATCCACTGCCTCCCGTCCATGGAAAATGAACGGGACATGCATTCGGGGGGAATCCACGTCCAAGGTATAATCTTCGATCCACTGCCTCACCACAGCAATGCGTACCCAGTCCAAGGTATAATATCCGTTCAACGAGAGCTCCGGAAGATGGATGGACTGCGGGAAGTGCCGCACCTATTATTAAGTCAGCCGGCAGCCCTATTGTTCAAGAGCCTATGTCATACAAGTCAGCTCTGAGGAGTCCCCAATCGGGGGAGTGGGAGGCAGCTATCAAGAGCGCGTACGACTCACTTGTATCTCGGAAAACCTGGACATTGGGCCGTTGTCATGCCGGTCGCAAGCTCGTGGATTCCAAGTGGGTGTTCAAGCTGAAGCACGATGCCAATGGGCAGATTGCAAGGTAAAAAGCAAGACTTGTAGCTCGCGGGTCTGCTCAAGAGCATGGTGTGGACTACCACCAGACCTTCGCTTCCACATTGAGGGTGATTTATGTTCGAACGTTGCTCGCGCTTGTTGCTTATAATGATTGGGAGGTGGAGTAGCTTGATGTGGTGACGGCTGTCTTGGAGGCCGATATCGAGGAGGAAATCTACACGAGGCAGTCTGAATGATTCCGTCACACCCACATCAATGGAGAGGAGGGAGTGTGCTTGCTGAAGAAATCACTAGATGGCCTCAAGCAAGCTCCTAGGAATTGGAATAAGACAATCACAACATGGCTAGAGGAGTATGGTTTCAGTCAATCCAAGGTGGATCCCGGCATTTACGTCTTCATCAAGGAGGGTGAGCTTTATCGAAAAGGTGTCTCTCTTTTCTGGATTGGTGGGTTTCCATGTTTTTCTTGTGATTAATGATTTTACAAGGATCATGTGAACCTTGCCACTATCCGCGGAAGATGGGTTTCGGATTGTAATGTACAAAGTACACACTATCCGCTGCTTCCATACCGTCTATGCCACGTAGGGCCTTGTATCTCGGCTTAGACAGTTTCTTGTATTCGTGGAAATCGCCCGGAAGTGTTTGGAGTGCGTAGATATAGAGTTAATGCGGCCTGTGGTGAAAACTGGTTAAAAATTAATTAAGATGCGGATTTACTTATGGTCAGATTGATTTGAATCTAGAGGTTTGCATATCCAATATCATGTGTACGGGACAGTAACTCTAGCGGTTACTGTTACCGTTTAATATCGGCGCGTCTCACCTGCAGGGCAACCACCTTGCCCGAGCAGTTAGACGCAGCCAACGACCAACGACTTCCCCAACGGTCAGCTCTAGCTAGCCCGTGCCTTATAAGCCGTAGCTAGCCACGAGCCTAGGCACTCTCTGCTTTCGCGCTCAGCCAATCTAGGCTTCGCGCGAATGCAGTCTCGACTCTAGTAGTCGAGCAGGGTGTCAGTTTTACCTTTTCGTCCCATGCGCACTCGAGCGTCACGCGACACTTCCCCTCGTTCAGCTACGCAGTTCCCCACTATGCAGCCTGAGTAGTCTACATCCGCCGCAGCGGCCGACCCTCACGCTAGCACACTCGAACAACGCACAGCCGAACAGATCCGTACGGCGGTGTTGGCATCGGAACAACGGATAACGGAACAGTTTTTGGCGGCTAACGCTGCCTTACTCGCCCAGCTCCGACAGACGACAGCTACACCTGCTGCTACTGATCAACAGCAGTCCATTCCCACCGACGCGACCACAGCGACGGAGGGTGGTAAGGAGGCCCCCGAGCCGCCTATCGACCTGCTCGACGACGAACCCGATCCCTCCGCGACCGATTTCGTCGACTTCACCTACTACGGCGAAGTCATCCCAGCCGGCCTCGAACGTCCCCCTCGTGACGTCGAAGAGCCACGTCTGTGGACTCTTACAGACGACACCGCCCGCACTCTGAGCGACAAACGCACCCATGCCGCCTACGACGAGTACCTACACATCGGGTGCTATGCCTTCTTCGACAGCTGCGCCAACGCGGCAATTGGCGAGGCTCTGGACACGCTGTCGCAAGGCACACCTTTATCGACAGAGCAGGCGGCAGCGATTACCCTCATCCGAGCGGGTCATCGCACCCACATGGCGACGGAGGAGGCCGCCCGTACTAGATTGGGCTTCCTCCGCCTCACCAAGGGCGGACAATCGAGCACGGATGCGGACCGCGTCTTTGCCGAATTGGCCCACGAGCGCTTTTGCCGACCGCGCCCTACCGCGGTCTCCGGCACATTGGATGCGCTTCGCCAAGCGTTCGTCGACCGCACGCTGGAAGTCAGCCTACACGCCGCCAGCAAGGCCACCGCCGGCGCTGCCTTCGCAAAAGTCACTCCGGACAGGCCTCCCGGCCCCGACGCACGAGCCCGTAAGGCCGCCGCCGACAAACGCAAAGCCGCAGCAGCAGCAGCAGCGGCAGCCCGCGCCACCGCGCCACCCAAGCCGACCGACTCGGCTAAACCCTCGACCAAGAAATGACGGTGTGGCCCGCCGCGCCGATTCCTGCTCCCCGACATCTTCCTACATGCGCCACCGCGTGCGTCGAAGATGGCGGGAGTGGGAGCGCATCGGCGCGAGCGGCCAAGTCCTAAACAGGATCCGCCATGGCGTCCGCGTGAAATTCAAACACGGCCTACGCCCCAAGCCCTTCAACCACGGCATCGCTATGCTCGACGCGACGCCGGCCCAACTCGAGTTTCTAAACTCGGAGCTTCCCCGCTTCGAGGCTTGCGGTGCTTGGGAGCGAGCGGACAACCCTCGCTACGTTTCCCGGATGTTTTTAGTTCCAAAACCCGGGTGCAACCAATGGCGTTTGATTATCGACCTTCGAGAACTCAACCGTTATTGCTCGACCTTCACTATGACATGCGAGACGCTCAAGCATCTACGTCACCTCTCGCGTCCGGGCGACGACTTCGTCTCCCTCGACCTTGTCGACGGGTACTACACCCTTGGCATCCGGGAGGAAGACCGAGACTTCTTCACGGTCAACTACCGCGGCACGCTATGGCGCCTAGCATGCCTTCCCATGGGTTGGTCGGGTTCGGCTTACTACTTTTGCAAGCTAACTCAGGTGTTCACAAACCACCTACGACGCCCTCCGCAACCGATGCCGGCGACTACTCCCCCCCACAGTCGCCGCCCTACAAAGCGCTTCCTCCGAAACGCGCGATGGCGGGGGACCCGCCTACTCCCCTACATGGACGACTTTCTTTTCCTCGCCGACTCCTACGCGGGCGCCCTCCTACTGCGACAGCGCGTCCAAGCCCTCCTCGACACCCTCGGCCTCGAACGCAACCCCAAGAAAGGCGTTTGGACACCGACTCAAGTGGGCGACCATTTAGGATTAACGGTGGACCTCCAACACGGCATGTTTCGCGCCCCGCCCGCAAAACTCCACCAGCTCGCGCAACAAGCCTCTTCCCTACTCGGCCGCGCCGCTTCCAACGCCCGATGGCTTCCTACACGCCACCTTGCGGCTTTCGCCGGAAAAGCACAGTGCCTCTACCTTGCAATCGCCCCCGCGCGCATCTTTTTGCGCGAACTCCACAACGTGTTAGCCACACGGGTTGGGTGGGGAGGACGCGTCCGCCTCACCCACCAATTACGCCGAGACCTCGAATGGTGGCGCACGGTCCCCACTCAACACAACGGCCGGTCAATCTACAAGCCTATCGAGACCGCCTACCTCCACGCCGACTCGAGCGCCTACGGTTGGGGTGCCGTTCTAAACGAGGACTCCAACTATCAAGCCCGGGGCTTTTGGTGCGCCACCGACCGCCAGCAACACATCACGTGGAAAGAACTTCGAGCGGTGCGACACGCGGTGGAATCCTTTCTACCCCAACTCCGAGGCCGGCAGGTCCTACTACACGAGGACAACACGGCTGTAGTCGCCGCCCTCACCAAGCTCACCTCGCGCTCGCCCGCCATGATGGCCGAACTCCGTCGCCTATGGTACCTCCTCGACAGCAACGACATCAACATCCGGCCGCGCTACATCCGCTCGGCGGCCAACATATGGGCCGACAAGCTAAGCCGCGAGTTGGACTACGAGGACTGGCAGCTCAACCCCCGTATTTTCACCCACCTGCAACGCCGGTGGGGGCCTCACACGATCGACCGTTTCGCGTCTATGCTCAACGCGCAACTTCCCCGCTTCAACGCCCGCTGGCGCGACCCACTGTGCGAGGACGTCGACAGCCTCCGCCTACCCGACGACGCGTGGCGCAGAGAAAACAACTACTGCAACCCGCCCTGGTCTGCCCTCCCTGCCCTCGCCGCCAAACTCGCCCAAGCTCAAGCCTCGGCCACGGTCATCGCCCCCTTTTGGCCGAACAAACCGTGGTACCACGCGTTCGCTCGAATGGCCACCGAAACGCTACACTTCCCGGCGGCACGCGACCTATTCTTTCCCGGCAGGCGCGGCAAGCCCGAGGGGGTCGGGCCTCCCGCGTGGAGCATCGTGGCCTTTCGTCTCTAACCCCTTCTTGGCTCTACACCCGACGCGGTGCGATTGGACGGGCGCTTCGCCCGGTACAATTAAACCCCCCTGTACAGCGCGGGCCGGCTCTGCGTACAGGACAGCCCCGCTACGGCCTACGCCTCGAAGCAGCACAGGCGCCCTGGTCCGCCAATCTAGCTGAAACTTTCCAAGACCTCCTAGGGTCTGACAAGCTAGGGGCTACGGCGGTCGCTCTACTCAGCAGCTCCCTAGCGCCCTCGACGTACTCCACCTACGACAGCGCTCTGCGGCAATTCTTTATTTTTTGCACAGAGGAAAATATCGCCCCCCTACAGGCCACTCCCGCTACCATGGTCCGCTACACCGCGTGGCTAGCCCTGCTCGGCACGGTCGCCGCAAGCTCCCTACAACCCTACTTCTCTGCTGTAAACAAGTTCTTTCGGGACCACCAGCGCCAACCTGCTGCCGTGGGCGACCTCCTGGCGGACGCCCGACGTGGCCTCGAAATCCTGCAGCACCGCCTCATCCCCGCCACCACGCGTCTTCCGCTACCCGCACCCGTTGCCCTCAACATCCTACAAGCCGCCGACACGCTACACCTCACCCTTCCGTGGACACCTGCAGCGCTCTCCCAACTGCAACGTTTTCGAGCTTGCCTCGCGGTATGCGTCAATTACACCTTTTTCTGCCGGGCCGAAACTGGCGCCCGTTGTCAAACAGGCGACCTAATAGTTGATAGACCTTCGCAGCAAATCTGCCTCTATGTAAGGAAATCTAAAGGCGACCAGCGCCGCGACGCCAGCGAAAAACAGGTTCTCGCTATCCCTGTCTCCGCCAACCCCGTCTTGGCAGACCTACTCGACTACTACACGGAGCAGCGCGCCGCCTTCTGCAAAAAATTCTACAGCAGGCCACCCCCGCTCGCGTTCTGGAGTTTCTCACCTGCAGAACCCTCCGCTGATTGGGGTGCCGCGTCCACCATCTCCACCTGGCTCGCCCTCGCCCTCCTCACAGTCCACTCGTCCGCGCCCGCCGGCTTTAAATGGACGTCGCACAGCCTACGGAAAGGCGCGGCGTCCGCTGCCAGCTGCATCGGCGCGCCCCTCCCCGTAATCAAATTTATGGGTGGCTGGGCCAAAAACAGCTCTGTGACCGAAGGCAAATATATTGACCCAACCATGACCCCTTCACCTGCTGCTTGGCGGTTCTTCGGCTGGCTCACTCCGTCCCCCCCACAACACTATTTCTGGCTGTGCAAGCCTTTGGCTTTAGGTTACTGGCAAAACGTGCCCTAGGGTAAATGGTCAGATTGATTTGAATCTAGAGGTTTGCATATCCAATATCATGTGTAAGGGACAGTAACTCTAGCGGTTAATGTTACCGTTTAATATCGGCGCGTCTCACCTGCAGGGCAACCACCTTGCCCGAGCAGTTAGACGCAGCCAACGACCAACGACTTCCCCAACGGTCAGCTCTAGCTAGCCCGTGCCTTATAAGCCGTAGCTAGCCACGAGCCTAGGCACTCTCTGCTTTCGCGCTCAGCCAATCTAGGCTTCGCGCGAACCCACCCACCCATCCCTATAATCCTGCGCTAATTGACCCCCAGACCCTGTCTGTGGGTGTCCTTTGGCCAAATTGTAAGCAAGCTGACATCTTTGGCAAAACGTGCCCTAGGGTAAATGCTGCTACAAACACCCATGTTCACACTCCGTTCGAGGTGTAAAGTACCGGAAATGATGCACAATTTTGAGCGTACCCACATGTATTCGCCATGGTATCGATGCTTCCCAACCCCGTCGTCCTAAATGAAGACGTCTTGGGATTGCGCACGAGCGGTTGCGCACTTCCGTGTGAGCTACTACTGAACGGCAGCCCCATACATAGGTTTGTTGCGGAAGACAGCATGCGCCCCTTACACTCAATCATGAGATTCTTAAATGAAAACTCGGCAACCTTGTTTTTACATCCCTCGCTTTATTTTGTACAAGTTGTGCAGAAACTGCGGCGACTCAACGACTCTGTGGCTTTCCGTTACTGAGACGGTACATGAGAAGCGCCTCGTACTACTCCGTATGTTGTGTACCGGCTAGCTAACCCTTCCGCGCTCCCGGCTACCTCTACCGTGTGCGCAAGACATCGCAATCCCGGAAATCTTGCGAATGAGTGGATGGATGAAGCGCCTCAGCGCCTCACTGAGGCTCAATCAGCATCGAGTCGAAATTCCAGCAACGGCATCGCCTGCTTGTCGATACCGGGAGACGACAAGACAGAGCTGCCACGATATGATTGAGCGCCCACTGTGGCCCGGAACGTCGGAACGCGAGTGAGCGCCTAGTTCCACCTACGGTGGAGCGTCCTTCCGATCTGCTGCAGAATTCGTTTCCGCTCTGCCTCCGCCTCCTCCTTGGCGGCCCGGAGGTCGATCAAAACGTCTCGCCTGTACTCACTATACGACCGACTGAGGGGCGAAGCGAAGCAGCACAGCCCAATCTCGTCAGCACCATACCGATATGAACCGTCATCCGCCACCTCCCATTTGCTGGTGGTCAGCCCTTTCACCCCGCCTCACCTGTTAAAATGGTCATCCCACAGCCCACCCCGACTCCGAGCGGACCCACTGCTCACAACTCCGCGGGCAACGGACGGCCGGGCGACGTCGAAGGTGGCAGCGCCTGCTTGGCGGCCGCTGGAGGAAGTAAGGGAGCTGCCCTGGCTGCTGTTATTCATGTCTGCCAGGCGGCGTCGGACACCGGCGGCACGCCCGGCGTATTTCGGAGAATCGGAAGGGGTAAAGGAGGGGAGGGGCGCCTGCATTGTGAAATTTAAAAAGCGTCAGCAAAGGTAGGGTAGCCATGGCTGATAAGCGAAGGCAGGGGGGGGGGGGGGGGGGGGGGGGGGGAAGCGCATAGCGAGAGGAGGCGATCGGCGGTCGGGGGCGGTACAGTGGCGTCTGTGGTACTAGCGCGCGTACCTTTATGCTCGTCCGCGCTGAAAAGCCGGATTGTGGGCTGAGTGGAAAGCCGCGCCCGCGTTGCGAGTGAGAGCGCGGTTTCACTGGGGACGAGGGCGGCAGGGCGCGGCCGACGCGAGAAGGAGGGAAACGCTCCGCGATCTGTCGGTCAAGTTGAGTGTAGTACTCGTCCGACTCGGCGGATACCTGTCGCATCCAAACGACGCTTACTGAAGGGTTTGTCGACGCGCATTTGAAGACGGAAATGAGGGCTTGTCGAGAGGGGATTGGGGGAAGAGTTGTGGTGAAAGAGGGTTGGAACTCACTCCTTCCGCCCCAACCAGTTGTTCATGGACATCGTAGGCAAAGGTTGTCATTTCCTATGGATGGGAAGGCAATGATCATCAACGCAGGCTTCTCAGTATTCGGCATTAGACAGGTCAGCGCGCGAGGGTGCAAAAAGTGGTGCGAGGTGATCGGTTCCAGCAACCTGATCGGTGCCAAACCATCGGTTCCGCTTCGCCCACTGCACCGCCTTTGGTTCCGGCTCCAACGGCGCAGCAGCATCCATCGCCCCCGGCGCGGCGCCATTCCGACCGGGCGGATCTGCGATGGGCTGTGAAGTGGAGGCTTCACTGGGGCTGAAGCCGCCGTCCATGTCAGCCATCAGCAGCGCGGCTAGTTCCTGCGGAGAGGGAAGAGCACACCAGACACACCAGTGCGACTGTGATGAGAGAGCGTAACAGAGAAAGAGAGAGTACGTGTATGTGCGTGCGTGTGCGTGTGTGAGGAGAGTGAAAAAAAAAAAGTGCACGAAGGAAAGTGGCGATGTTCTCCCACTTACAAATGAACTCCATCATCTCCTCATTCCACCACTCTCCCCCCAAATCTCCACCCTTCCCTCCTCTTTACCCTCTGCCCTACCACCCACATCTCAACGCACTACGAGCCCAATTATCTCTCCACTCCCCGCGCGCGCGCGCGTGTGTGTGGTTGTGTGTGTGTGTGTGTGTGTATGTGTGTGTGTGTGTGTCTGTGCGTGCGTGTATTTGTGCCCGCGCGGTGGTGGTGGTTGGGGGGGGGAGGGTATATATACCTGACCAGCCGAGGCCCTATTGTTCGATGGTGCTACAGAAGGGGACGCCTTTGCCACAGACGTGTACTCATCCCCGCTGGTGACCCCCGCAAGGCGCGCCTGAAAGGCAGCCTACAAGCCAACACCACGCGTCCCAACTCAGCGCTCAAGCTCCAAGTCACACCCGGGCCTGCAAATTTAACTGAACCCCCCACCCCCGTGTGGCCGTGGCCGACGGGCGGTCTAACCTCCAGAGCTGCCAGCTCCGGGAATTCCTCCTCTTCGCTGCCGCTGGGTGGCAACGTGTGAAACTGCCGAGGGGGGGCGGCCTGCCAATTTAAGGTTCATCCTCGTGAGACGAAAAATGGGCCGGTGATGCGAGGAAGGCGTAGATGAAATGCCACTTATGAGTATGTGTATGTGCGTTGCGAGGGGGCGGTGGTGGTGGTGGTGGTTGTGTGTGTGTGTGTGTGTGTGTGTGTGTGTGTGTGTGTGTGTGTGTGTGTGTGTGTGTGTGTGTGTGTGTGTGCGTGTGTGTGTGTGTATGCTGGGGACGGGGTTATATCTGTGGTGTGCGGCTGTGTGTGGTGTTGTGTGGTGTGTATGGTGTTGTGTGGTGTGGGGGTGGAGGTGTGTTGGGGGGGGGGGAGGAAGGGTGTGGATGTGAGTGTATGTTTGTGTGTGGCGGAGTGCTGACCTGCTGCATGTTGAGACGCTCTGACAGCCGCTGTCCAGCAGACTTCGCGGGCGATGAAGAAAGCCGGTTGTAGCGCTTATCACCCCCGCTGCTCCGCGTATTGCGAGGGCCGGGGCCGCTGGAGCGGCTGCGTTGGTGGCCTTGACTGGCAGGACGGAAAACATTGCCATGGCTCGGAGCCGATAGCCGGCGACCGTTTCCGCCAGACTGCAATGATGCAATCCACGCACAAAAAACCACAATGCATTAGCAATTAATTATGAACCTTGATACCATCCATTGAGTTCATCCACCCTCTCCGCATCTTTCGCCCCTATTGCAAAGTCAACTACATTAAGGGAGGGGCGTACAGGTGGAATGTTTGGGTCCATCAACGAGCGGAGAACCTCCTCTGCGCTCAGCCCTTGGCTCAAGCCGGACAGCGCCTCGGCCATGCGCTTATTCTCGCTACGCAGCTCAGCGATGGTATTTTTTAGGTCCAGCAGCATCTGCTCCTGAGGGTCCAGAATGACGATCGGCTCGCTCTTCACCCGTAGCGCCATCGACGCAAACTGTAGCGTGTTGAGTGTCTCCTCCGCATACGCCTGATATTACACCGAGGTAGCGTCAAATGCCATGCGTATAGACATAAGCGGAATACATACACATGCAGAATGTCTCACACAAGCGCAAGATTGCGACACACGCACAAAGACATTCATGTGAATAATTGTATTACACACACGCGCGCGCGCGCACAAAACATAGACAACCTCCTCTAAACATCACATGACTTCAATACAGGAACGAAACCACTCGTGAAACGAGAGGCATATGGTGGTGAAAGAATGTTATACCTTGGTTGGCGCGCAACAGCCCAACATGAGTGCACGGCCAGTGCCACGCAGGCTACTGTAGAGCAGCTGAGTAAGCTTTGAGTCACGGAAGGGTACAAACACGTTTGGGTTCCCCCTCGCCCGCTGGCAGAGCGCTGCAATAACCTAATAAACCCACCGGAAAAAGAGGCGTAGGCCGTCGTTAGCCATCCACCCACCACTCCTTCCAGACCGTTCATCAATCTGTAACATACAGATTGGATATATGGAATTGGCCGTGCTCAGTGTCATTGGTGTGTGGGGGGGGGGGGGGGGTCAAAGCACCTTTCCCAGGGCAAAGAGCGATCGATTGATGGAGCCGGTCTCCGCCAGTTGCTTCTGCCCCGAGGTGCCAGTCTCCTTAATGCGTTCACTCCCCGCAAGGTCGACGAGGGAGAGGCGGCCGTAGCGCACGGGGCCCAATTTCCCCTCCTCATCTCGGCGCCGCCCCTCCAGCAGCAGAGTCATTATGCAATGACTGCGCGTGGAGGTCTTGTTGAGGTTGTGGGAGCCCATCTACCGAAAGCCGCCGCCAACACCGCCGTTGCTAAGACCCACGAAGCATGTGGGTATGTGTACATGTGCAGGTGTGTGTGTGTGTGTGCGCGCGCGTCTGTGTGCGTGCTTGCTTCTTTGTGTACGTGTGTGTGCGTGTGTGTGTGTTTGTGTTTAGGTCTGCCTGCATTACTGTGCTGCTGGCTTGGTGTGTGTGTGTGTGTGTGTGTCTGAGCGTGTCTCTGTGTGTTGAGGGGAGATAACACCGCTACACCTGATACAACTCGGACACAGGACAGGCGTGGAAGGACGGAGACGGCACGCACTTGTCGGTGAGAAAGCGCACGGTGCATCAGCCCCATCGTCTCGGAATACGCATTAACGGGCTTCGAGCTGAGTCCCTCGACATAGAAGCCTGCGCAGTAGGCAGCGACCACAACATGAGTGCCCACCACCCGCCACCTGCTGGCAAACACACACCATATGACAGCAACCGCAAGCTGGTGTTAGTGCATAGAGAGACACAACCACTCACCCTGGGCCTTGTCGTAGCGGATGGGCAAATTTTGCAGCTGTTGGCCTCTGCGAAAGAGGTCGGACACCTGACAACAGGAAACATAACGTGCTTGCGCTTCAACCTTCCAATATCCGACGCACATCCATTCGCCCCGTCTCTCCCTCCTTCCTAGTGCTAAAGAGGAGAGGGAAGAAGGTGGAGGTACCTGGTCGTTATAGATCTCTGAGCAGGAGAGGCTGGCACTGTACTCTACGACGTCGTCTGGCCCTTGCATCGCCGCGAAGGCGTAAGCAAATGCGCGGCTAAGGACGCCATCCTCGGGCGTGACCGCCGCCACATCCGCAGCGCTCTCCCCCTCCGCCTGCCCTATCCGCGGCCCCACGATGCTGTGCGTCTTGCCACTGCCTGTCTGTACATCCATCCCCACCCCACACACCAAACCACACAGCCATAGCTGTCAAGAAGCACCACCCACGTTATGAGCTGCTCTAGCTCAGCGCAGCTCGTTGCGTCCAACCCACATTCTGCGAGGTCATGTTAACAGACAAGCACGCACCTGCCCATATGCAAAGAGTGTGATGCTGTAGCCCTCCAGCGCCGCATCCACCAGCGCTTCCATGTTGCATGCTTCATACACGTCCTCCTGTGTCGCGTCTGGCCCCAGGCATTTGTCGAACTCAAAGGCTTTGGCGCTGGGCTGCGTGCCAAGCCTCTCCTTCTCGCCATCCTTGGACGGGAGAAGCACCTGCACCACGAGGTCACCAGTGCCTCAGGGAGACGCGGGGATTGAGATGCATTCCACCATTCGGTTCACATGTATCACGGTGAGAGGGACTCGCCTGCACACGGCTGTTATCCTCGGCTGTGACAGTCACGTCGGCGCCGTTCTCGCCATTAAGCGGCGGCCTCACGCGGATCACAACCTGTCGCAAGGGCGGGCGGGAAGACAGCCACGCTTGAGCCTGCTCTCGCAGTTCTGCTTCCGTATTCTTAACGATGGTTGCAATGCTGCGCTGTTGGGTTGCTCATCGAATGACGTCAGTGCGAGTTCGGCACGGCAATATTAAGACGGGTTCGTGTTCGTGTGGTGGCCGGCAGGGTGTTGGTCGGCGCCAAGGGGGGGGGGGGGGGGGGGGGGGGGGACGCTTAAGAGTACCGACACTGTAGTCCGACTTGATGGATGGGACGACACGAGGGTCTAGCTGCTCAAAGCGAAAGATGAAAAACTGCGCTGCATGCTCCAAAACTGCGAGTCACCAGACACTAGACTCCGCAGCAGCTCTCGACCGCTATTATTCGTGGGTGAGGTATCGCGCCGACCTCTGGCACGTACCTGTACACGTTGAGGCAGCGCCTTCCGCTCCGTCTCCTCCGTCTCGGGCGAGGCCATAGCCGGCATCATCCCTCCGCCTCCTTCCACCTCACACCAGCGCCCTAGCTCACGCGAAGAGCTTGCAAGTGTCTATCCCTCGAGCTCAGAACGGGTGAGCGCGCTTGCCGGGCCAACTATCGTCTCGTCCGTCGACTGTCGTCGAGCGCGCCCGCGCCTCAAGAAAAAGAAAGACGCGCCTCTACGTACAAACCCACCGCCCTACAATGCATCACTGGGTAATCAGCGATACTGATATACCCGCCTTGTTTTTGTGGCCTCGCCCGTCTCTGTGAAGTTTGGAGGGTTGGTACCTCTAAATGGCGAGGGAGCGCATGCGCGCTTGCCTCTAAAAGGGTAACAGGTGAGGGGTGGAGTCGTTTGCTAGTACCCGTAGTCGTTACCTGTACACGTATATGCTAAAACATTTTTTACAAGAAAAAGCAGTGGAGGCCGCCAAACAAAAAATATGAAAAGAGGAAGAAACCTAAGCCCCAGGAACAGGAAGGCATGCCACAGCGTCAGCACTGCCCTCCTGAAAAGCGTCGCGGAGATAGGAACCCAGAGTGCCATGAACAGCAGCAGAAAGACGTTGCATGAATTCACGTCGCGCATCCCCCCAAAAACGCCGAAAAGGAACAAAAGGAGTTCGACGACCGAAATGTTAAGAATACGGACATAAGTGTAAGAGCATTCTCGGTTGTGTTGCATTCCCGGCGTGGCCTAGGTGTTTCCTTAGTTTAATCTGCTAGGTTTCTGCACAATATAGTGCTTTCCTTTTGCCGTGCTTTGGATTCCGTGATCCTCTTGTCACTCTTGCCGTTTTGTTTCCCCTCCCACTTTCCATGTCCGTGCTCATCTTGTTCTTCTTGTAACCACTATGCATAACTGTCAGAGCGCAAGGAGCGAGATTTGTGCGCATGGAATGTAGTCATATTGTTTTAAATCTAGAGGTTTGCAAAATTTACTTACATATGTGACAGAACGCACACCTTAGTTAGCGGTAAAGCGTTACTGTAAAAGCGGCGCGTCTTGCCCAATCCTCAAGGTAACCCTCGAGGACTGAAGAAACGCCTCGCGCAACGCCCTAAGCCTTGCCTCCAGCAATACTAGCTAGCGACAACCCTTAAGCCGGTGCAACCCCCGAGCATTGGCATTCTTTGCTTTGCGCTCGCCCATCGGGCTCGCGCAACCCACCCACCCAACCCATAATTAGCGCTAATCTTCCCCAGGCCAACCATGTGGTGGTCTTTTGGCCAAATTATAAGCAAGCTGACAATTTGGCAAAACGTGCCCTCGGGTAAACGCTAGGATTTAAGCTATGTTAGGGCTCATTTATGCCAAAGATGTGGATCACTTACATAATTTGGTATTGGTGGCCCTTAGGCCACCCTACACGCAATATGATGAGGGAATCGGGCGAGGGGGGGGGGGGGGGGGGGAGGGGGTTGAAAAAGAGATAGCTCTCGCAAAGGGCAGAAGGTGAACACACAATCGTTGTTTGTACGTCATATAGTGAGCGGACACTTTACTGTCCGTGCGCGCGTGCGCGCATGAGCCGTTAGGGGAGTTGTACCGTCGGAGGTAAGACATGTTACTGCGTAATTCTAGCCATGTAATTTAAACCACTATATTACCAATATGACCATTTAAGCTGTGTTAAGGCTCACTTATGCCATGTGTCGCCGTTTGGCGTGTGACGTTGGGTGCGGCTCCGCCAAAGGCCATCCAGCAAAATAGTTGCAAAGCTCCCGGGCTCGGGAGTATTGTTGGGTCGATGTAGTCGAAGACTACGTCCGATTCTCGTGCCCAACCGCCGACGAACTTGATCTTCTACATCGGGGTACCGATATTGTACGATGCAGTAGCTACACATTTTCGTAAGGAGTGCGAAGTCCACGCGAAACCCTCCGGATGTTGTTCGTGTACTGCGCGAAGTACCCGATGTAGCCATGTTGTGAGGGTGTCGAGTGTCAAGTTTGTCGTAGGTTCGTGCATACTAATGGCCCATCGCTTGTCCGGAATCTTCCTGGCGGAGAGCTTGGTACGGGTAGCGTCGAAGTACCCTAGTATTTCCGCTATGCCATGGTGAGCAGCGGCATGTAAGTTAACATAGGAGTTTTCGCTCCGTGGAAGCACCGCGTTGTCCTTTTCTCGTTCCGTGGTAAAGGAGGATTCCACCGTTTGGTATACACAATAGGTCTCCAGACCAGCACTCAGCTCTTGCTCCCCCGCGACAAAAAATGTGAACATGATCACAGTCGCTAGACACGCTCCGAATAGTAGAATAATACAAGTTCCCCATATGGGCATCCGGTCCCGGTGGTCTTAACTACACACTGCGCTTCGTCGAAATTCTAGGATAGGCCGCTGTGGCACACAAACTCCGCGTGGAACTTTGTGGATATTCGTCCCGACGCACAGTATATGTCATCATCTGAAACGCTCGACACCGTTAAAACCCCGTCAGTTGCCTGCGCATGTCCTTGGCGAGGCGTAGCGATGAGACACTATAATCCGGATTGGGAGGTACATGGGCGTGCGGCTTCACGGCTTGAGTGGAGGGATACATGGGACGCTACGAGACCACGCCTAACTTTTCCCACTAAGTCGCCTTGTGCAGCTGGTTCAGCGCCGTGATCTCTCAAGAACCCGTTCACTCCTGAGAGGTATGGTTGCAAGCTTGTTGCCTTGATGGTGCCTCGTTCCCCGATCCATGCGATGCACCGGGTAATAGTAGCGGCCGTCGCGGCTAGCGGAGGTTGGCCTTGTTCCTCGCAAAGCTCGAAGTATGGTTTGATCGCGATGATGTACCTGTCGGACGTGCTTTTCGCCCAAGCATCGGTCAGAAATTTGATAGTTTTTGCTCCAAGGCTGTCCGTTCCCAATAGTCGCTGCATGTAGGGGCGCATCGAGTCGGCCCAAGGTTTGTTGAAGCCTGCCACCTCGATATTGTTTCGTACATCAGTTGCACGGGCGGGGTAGCTTTGGATTGCCGGCGTGATATTTCGTGTGTTGAGCATGGTCATGGTAGTATTCGCTACTTCCCGGCGGAGGTACAACCCGGCCGGAAGGGAATCCGGAAGACAATGACGGGCAAGTGAAGCTTGCCGATTGTACCACGTCCGTTCCGCCTCCCGAGACGGAACAATTGAGCGCGGGCCGGCAAGACCGTCTCGTGGCACGCCAACTCGGTAAGTGCTTGGTGCCACGCTTCTCTGTGCCAACGGGGGGCGACCAAATTGAAATTGAAATTGAGATTGAAATAATAATTGAAATTGAAATTGTTTACACCATGTACCGTATGCGCCGGTTTACAACACGTACCGTATGCGCCGGTTGCTGTCTCTGGGCCCTCCCAACAGTGCCATACATGAAACTTACAAGTCAGGGCTAGACCGTTAACCGCCTAAATCCAGCCTCTCCAAAGGGCGCTCGGAGGTTTTATTCCTCCCCGGGGAGGGCTCGATGCGGGGTGGTGGCGGTGTACAGCTAGGGGCGTGTGTAGGTGCAGTGTGTGGAGGCGCGGCGAGTGGTTGTGCGGGATTTGATGCGGTAAATGAGTAGGAGATGATGCAGCCATTGGACAGTGTGCGCATGGAGCTGTGCAATGATGCGTGATGTGTCGAGGCACGCTTTTGAGATGAGTTTGTCGGGAGGGTTTGTGATGAGGGTGAGAAGAGAGGTGAAACTCGTGACGGTGTACATGTGCGGCTCATGACGATGGGGAGGATGTCGCCATCGGTACCTGGCTAGTGCTGACGTATGGCATTGGCGAGGGGAGTGCACTTGGCACGAATCAAATGGGCTGTGTGGGAGAGGTTGTGGTCCGTGGAGTACTTTCATTCCCATATCTGAATCTTTTTTATCGAGAAGTATCGGTGGGGTTCGTGTGACCGACGTATCGAGGTTCGAGGAGTCTATTGAACCATGCAAACACGGTTAGTGTGGAAGATAACTCACGCAAACGCAGTTACAATCACAGTCACGCGAACATGACAGTCAGAGAGACAACCAGCCTAGAGGCATGGTGTCGGGACAACACAAGTGAGAGAGATGTAGCCTAGCGACAACTTTGTACCGAGTCAAACAGTTTATCGGTATGTCCGATCTAGACATGTACTAATCATATCTAGAGTAGCTTACAATAGCTATCTGCAACTAATATGTATACGGTATTACTTACAACACTCTCCCTGAAGGTAGGTACGGAATGAAGCGTTGCATTGGGTCTTGTCCTCCAAGGATCGCACTTCAGTGTCTTGCCAGTGCTGTTCCTGGGAGGGGTTTGGTGAGCATGTCAGCCACCATCTGGTCAATGGGGAGGTACCTCAACTTGATGGTTCCCTGCTCCACGTGGTCTTTGAGGAAGTGCCACTTCAGACCGATGTGCTTAGTCTTCTCGCTTACCAAGGCATTCTGGGAGTATGCAATGGGGCTTTGGTTGTCCTCCCATATGGTGGTGGTTTCGGTGATGGGGGAGTTGAAGATTTCCCCCATGAGTTGTCGGAGGTGGAGTCCCTCCTTGGTGGCGTCAGCCGCAGAGTAGTACTCGGCTTCACACGTGGATTAGGCCACACAAGTATGTTGTTTGGACATGTAACTGATTGGCCCGCGTCCGAGGGTGAAGAGATAGCCGGAGCGAGACTTGCGGGTGCTGATGTCGTTGGCCAAGTCAGCGTCGGCAAAGCCTGTGAGTTGGAGGCTGTGGTCCAGGCCCCCCCCCAACGTGAGGCGCATGTCGATGGTGCCATGAAGGTAGCGGAGGACCTTTTTCATAGTCTGCAGGTGTGCCTCCGTGGGTGAGGCTTGGGCGGAGCCGATGATGCTCAATGCCGTGGAGACATCGGGGCGCGTGCAGACGGCTGCGTACTGGAGGCTGCCCAAGAGGCTGGGGTAGACGTCCTTGGCCACCCCGGTGAGAGAGGGCGAGGTCATGTGCGCGAGGCCGGCGAGAAAAGCCCGGGTCCATGGGAAGTGACGACGGCTTAGAGTCGGAAATGCCGTACTTGGCGAGTATGTCGCGCAGGTACTTGGATTGGTCCAACGAGATGGTGTGCGTGGAGCGGTCGCGGGTAATGTGCATGCCGAGGAGTTGGGAGAGGTCGCCTAGGTCCTTGATCTTGAACCGTGCTCCGAGTTGAGCTTTGAACGATGCGAGCCAAGTGGCATCATTGCAGGCCGCGGGAATGTCATCGACGTACAGGGCGATCATGGCGAAAACGTGGCCGGTGCGGTAGATGTATATGCACGGGTCGGAGACACATTGTTGCCATCCATGGTCGACGAGCCATGCACGGAGTAGCATGTTGAACTCGCGGGGGGACTGTTTAAGGCCGTAGAGGCAGCGCTTGAGGTGACAGACTTTGGACGTGCCATCGTTGAAGCCTAGGGGCTGGCGGATGTACACATCCTCCCGGATGGGAGCGTACAAAAACGCTGTGTCGATGTCAAGCTGGCAGAGTTCAAGGTCGCGGGCGGCTGCGATGGTGAGGAAGAGACGCAGGCTGGCCATGCGGATGACAGGGGAGAACGTCTCTGTGTATTCCTGTCCAGCGCGTTGGCTACACCCCTTGGCGACGAACCGTGCTTTGAAGCGGGAGACGTCGCCGGCTGTATCGGACTTGACTTTGAAGATCCACATGTTGTTAACGAGCATTCGGCATGGGGGGAGGTCCACAAGTTCCCACGTGCCGTTGGTGATGAGGGAGGAATACTCCTTTTGCATAGCTGCTTGCCACTGGGGGGCTTGGACGCTATCCAGTGCAGCCCGGTAGGATTTTGGTTCCACACACTCCCGGGCGGAGAGGGAGGCGACGGCAGTAGGGGACGTGTCGGCAGGTGTGTGTGGGGGACCCGTGATAAGGCCGGGGACGTGAGGGTGCTCAAATATGCCCTCTTGAGCTTTGCCTTGTTCAGGATCACAACACGCCGTCACGAGGGTCGGGGGGTAGTCGGACAAGTGGGCAACCATATTGCCGTATCGAATGGGGTGTGAGCGGAGCCGAGCATGGCGAGGGGCTGCGTGGGGGGGGAGGGGTGTTGATAGTGTGAGGTCAATGGGGTGGGATAGGGGTGAGGCTTGGGGTACGTCTGCCGATGAGTCGGTGATGACCGAGTCGACGGAGGGTTGTGTGTCGAAGCCTGGGGTGTCTTCTTGAAAGACAACATGAACGGAAGTGGTGATGCGACGCGTTTCCGGGTTGTAGACACGGTACCCGGGTGCGTCAGGGGGATAGCCCACCATGTCGCCGCGAAATGCTTTTTCACTGAGTTTCCGACGTTGTTTGTCGGGGACCTTGGCGAAAACGGCGCAGCCGAAGACGCGGAACTTGGAGGCGTCGGGCACAGACGACGTAAGGAGTGTGAGGGGGACGCAACCATTGGGTCCGACTGAGCGATTGTACGTGCGGTTGCGAAGGTACACAACAGTGCTAACAGCGCGACCACATGGAGTTGGGAACGGCCATGTTGTGGAGCATCGCCGACGTATTGTCTCGGATAGTGCGCCAAGGACGTTCGGCTTTGCCGACAATGTGGTGGGCGTATGGGGCAGAGAACTGGACCCCGACGCCGAGGTTTGCGCACATCCGGCGAGTGACAACAACTTCAAACACAGAATCGGAGTCATACTTGAGGACTGGTGCGAACGCGCCCGACTTAGAGTGATGGCGGGCATGCAAGTGTTTGATGCCCAAGAGGATGGTTTCCAACTCCGAACATGCGTCGTCTTTAGACTTAAGGAACCGCACCCACATGTAGTTGGTGTGGTGGTCGATGACGAGCAAGCAGTAGCGGAGGCCATGTGGGGAGGGGACATTGACTGGTCCCCAGAGATCAGCGGACAAGTAGAGGAGGGGGCGGGATGGCATCGCGCAAGCGGCTGTGTTTCGCGGTGCAGCTGCGGCTTTGTGGAGTAAGCAAGAGTCGCAAGAAACTTTGTTTACAATGCTGGCTAACACATGGCTAGTCGGGACACCGTGAGTATACTAGGCATGTAGGCTTTGCATGTTTAGGTGGCCAAACCGACGGTGCCACAGTACGGGGTCACACTGGGCAGTAAGGGCAACCCGAGGTGAGGGGTTAGGTGCCGCTGTTGCGGATGGGCTTGAAGGGAGCTCCGGCTAGTGGGGAAGGAGGTAGAGACCGTTCCGGACGGTTCTAGCACACCCATGCTTGTGGGTACCAAAAGCATACCAGTGTAAGAGTTGGAGAAGAAGATAAATTCACATCCGCTGTGAGTCTGCATCCAGCTGACACTAAGAAGTCTGCCGATACGCTGAGCGGAGCGAGATGATAGGTCGGGGGTGTAGAGTGCATACACAGTGCGGTGAATGAGATGGCCAGAGGCAAGTCTGACAGAAATCCGCACTGAGCCACTGCCCTTAACGTCAACGCCGACACCGCCCACGCGAGAGGGAGCGGAGGGGGGTGTGAACTTTACGAAGTCATCTCGGAACGCGGTGAGGATAATCGAGCAGGCGGAATCAACGACCCAGAACTATGATAGGTTACGACCTGGGGCGAGGGAAGAGGAGAATGCCACAGAGCTGAAAGGGACACTCACCTCGTCGTCATCGTAGTCATCAACGTAGTCCTCGAGGGTGGGTAAGCTGTCGGTGTCATCGGCGGGGGCGTCGTCGGCAGGGACGTCGCTGAGTATTGAAATTGAAATTGAAATTGTTTACAACATGTACCGTATGCGCCGGTTTTTCACCAAAAGCCAAATGCGTCGGCTGCTGTCTCTGGGCCCTCCCAACTATGCCATACAAGGAGCTTACAAGTCAGGGCTAGACCGTTACCCACCTAAATCCAACCTCTCCAATGGGTTGTCGGGGATTTTACTCCCCCCCGGGGAGGTGTGCAAGAAGAGGCGAGGGCTGCGTGCATTTAGGGGCGTGCGAGGGGGCAATGTGCGGAGGCGCGGCGGGAGGACGTGCGGGACTTGATGCGGTATATGAGTAGGAGGTGATGCAGCCATTGGACTGTATGCGTGTGGAGTTGTGCAAGGATGCGAGACGTGTCGAGGCGTGCTTTGGAGACGAGTTTATCCGGAGGGTCGGTGCGGGCGGTGAGTAGGGAGGTGAGACTCTTGATGGTGGAGGAGTGCGGTGTACCTGTGCGGCTCATGACGATGGGAAGGATGTCAACCACTGTGCCTGGCCAGTGGCTGCGGATTGCGTTTGCAAGGGGTGTGTATTTGGCACGTATAAGGTTAGCTGTGTGGGAGAGGTTGTTGTCCGTGCAATACTTCCATTCCCCTATCTGAATATTTTCTATGGATGCGTAACGGCGGCGACCGTTTGTGTGGCCAACGAATCGAGGTTCGAGGAGGCGGATAAAGTTGGGTTTGTGTGCGGGGGGTCGTAGCGCGGGGGGGAGAATCTCAGGTGGGAGGACGGCGGGACACGAGGTTAGGGAGTCGGGCGAGAGACCTTCGTCAGCAGCAACAAGGCGGGTGGGCATGTGGGTGGGGTGAGGTGGGTGACAGTCAAGTGGGGTGTGGGCAGGAGCGGGGGAAGCAAATGATTTTATGGGTTTGTTACCGAAGTTTGCAGTGATGGTTTCCCAGCGGCTCCCGTTGTGGTGTTCCAATAGGGAGAGTAGGAGTTGAAGCGCGTTGTTGTGTCGGTCTTGTCTTAGGCCAGACATGGTGGGGCAGTTACCGGGCATATGGCCGTTGCTAGTGAATTGGCCGCATAGGGGGCAGCGCAGGGTGGGGTTATGAGTGAGTAGGCGGGTGTTGTGGACTCCCCACATGAATTCTTGTTTGTGTGTGAACTGGATATTTGTGAGGGTTGAGTGCTTTTTATGGTAAGAGAAATCGGCGCCGTCCTTCGCGGCGCGGGCAAGGAGGGCACCGTGTTTAGTTGTGTGCGAGAGGGGTGTGTGTGTGTGTTTGGTGATGTAGGTGTGTGCGTCAGCTTTGAGGTTGGTGTATTTGTAGGGTATGGGGTCTCCTAGGGTTTGTGGAATGAGGGTGTACGGCCAGGTCCAATGGCCTATTGTGACCTCTGAACCTGTGGTGTATGTAGTGTCGGGTGGGTGACCATCCGCGACTTGGTTGGCGAGTGTGTCTGCGAGGTCGTTACCTAGGGAGTGGTTGTGGGCTTTGATTTTGCCGAGGTGTGTACGGATGCCTGCATCGCAGCGGGTTTTGAGGGTGTGTGTGATGGATAGGAGGGTGTCGCGGTGGATGTTGTGTCTGTAGGCGGAAGGGCAGTTTAAGTATCCTTGTATGAGGAGGAGGGAGCACGCACTGTCTGTGAGGAGGTGGGTGTGGCCAAGTTGGAGGCCTATATCTATGCAAGCTAATTCAGCGCGATTTATTGTGTGTGAGGGAGGGGTAGAGGTCACCAAGATTTTGATTTTGGTGTCCGAGGCGGGGTGGGTAGCAGCTGCTCCGAGGGGGGACGAGCTTACTTTTTCTGAGCCGTATGTGTAGACAAAGTCCTGCCAGTTCCAAGCAAGGGTACCGCTGGTGGGGGGTATGTTAGATGTACGCGTTCCGGGAGGGGGTACGTGAGAGGGTGAGTTGGGTTTGGGGGGAGGTGGTATATACCTGCTGAGTGGGGTGAGTAGGTGGCAAAGAGGTGTGGGGGTGGGGGGGTGATGGGGGGGTTGGGGAGGTGAGTGTCGTAGATAGATTCGAAAGTGTTGTGAAGTGCCTTCATGGCTGCGGGTGACGGGAGGGTGGAGAGTGCGAGGGGGTTGGCGACGAGGTATATGTCGACCATCCATCGTGTGCCGAATGGGGTAGGGGTGGGGTTGCCAGTGTGTTGGTCGGGGGGTAAGAAGGTGTTTGCGTCGTTGGGGAGGGTGTAAAGGTGATGGGTGTATGGGGAGTTGATGTATTTGGAGTGTCGGTAGGGTGTGTGTTCCCATCGGGGGAGGATGAGGATGGTTGCGCTGGGTGTGTGAGGGGCTGTGATGTGTGCGCTGGTGATTGCGTGTTCCATGGCTCGTCGCATGCATTCGTGGTCGTATTCGGGGTTGGCTATGTTGGTGCCTTGCCATGTGTGTGGGGCATTGCTGCCGCTAGATGAGAAGACTATATCTTCGGGGTAGAGGGAGTGGTAGGTGTGGGAGTGAAGGGATTTATTAAGGGGGTCGGAGTAGAGTTCTGTCCGGATGCGGAATGTGTGACGGAGAGCTGTGAGGAGGTCTTCTCTGGTGGCCCATCTATTACGGGTGGTGGTGGCGGGTGTGGGTGAGTGGATTTCTGAGCGAGAACCTAGGCGTGTGAGGAGGTGGTAGACCTCCTCTTCGAACGTATGCTGCGTGAGGTCGGGGCGGAAGAGTTGGTAGAGGTGGCGGACGCGGGGGCCGTTAAGGGTGGTGACCGCGCGGCCGTCGGGAGTGCATAGTATGGTTGTGTCGTGGAGTGATGGGTGTGCGTGGATGGCGAATTTGCCGGCAGGGAGCATGTCGAGGTCGGGGTTGATGGGGTCGTGGTTGAATGTGATTAGGGGGTGTGACCACGGAGGGGGTCCGGGTTCTGGCAGAATGGGTGTGTTGGAGGGGACATAGCCGGAGTTAAATGCGGTGAGGGCGGTGGGGCCGGAGGGGGTCTCACTGATGGTGTCGTGTAGTTGAAGGGATGGGGCCCATTGGACCTCGTGGAGGCGGGTGAGGTCGTGTTGTCGGCCGCGAGCACACCACTCGCACTGCCATGTGGCGGGTCCCTGAGGTGGGCGGCATTGAGAATGTATGGCAAAGTGCGGGCATGTGCAGCAGGTGGAGGTGGGTTCTGTGTGCAGTGGGTCATGGCATATGGAGCAAGTGGTGGGGGAGGGGGTGGGGAGGCATACCGATGTGGGAGTGGAGGAGATGAGGCGGAAGCCGTCGTCGAGTTGTGACTGAATGTCCCATTCCGTGAGGTGTTCCGGGGCCCATTCAACCATGTACTGTGTTTGGCCGTATTCCGCGTCCTTATGTTTGGAAATGATGCGCGTTACGTCGCAGGGGGGGTAGTGGTGGTCTGAGGGGGTGAGGTATTCTGTGTCTAAGTGTGTGGTGGGTGCGGTGGGGGTGGGGTGAGTGGTGCGGGAGGTGTAGATGCCGGATGAGAGTGTGGGGGGTGAGCGAGGGATGTATGAGGGGTGTATAGTGGTGGGGGGGGATGCTTGTTTGGAAGTGAGGCTTGTGAGGGGGAGGCGATTGTGGATAGTATCGAGGGGTTCGGTGAGGATTGCGGCGAGGAGGCGGATGGGAATTGAGAGTGGGGTGGCGGACCCCGTGAGTGTGGCGATGGATTTGCATGATTTGAGGATGAAGGATGATGAGGTGGCTCTGAGGAGGACTTGTGGCCACGTGGTGATGTTATTTTTCCAGAGGGGGGTGAGGCGGGGGAGGAGGGAGGCGTGTGTTTTGCGGGGGGAGAAATCGCAGTAGGCTTGCTTATATGTGTGAGGGTCGGTGATGTGTGTGGCTTTGTCCCGGAGTGAGGCGAGGAGGGTGTTGTCTTGAGTGGTGAAGTGTGCGCGGATTGTGGAGGCGATAGGGTTAGTGAGAGAGAGTGGAGGGATGTTGTGGAATAGGGTGCCCGCATCGCGTTGAGCTCTTACTAAGCACTTGAGTGTGGGTGGGGTGTAACTGGTGGACATTATGGATTCCGAGGGCCAGTGGGAGTACGTGGTGGATAAGGTGCGGATGTGTGCGCGGGCCATGTGGCCTCTATAGCCTGAGTTGTTCATGATTTTATGTAGGTGGCAAACTGTGAGTTGAGCGGCGTGGGCTTTGAGGGAGGGGAGGCCGTAACCTAGGTCGGAGGTAGGGCGGTGGAGGGCTGTGCGGGGAAGGTTACGTACCGAGGAGACGGCGGAGCGGAGTGCGCGGCAGATTTGGCCTTCGAGAGTGTCGAGTTGGGAGTCGGTGAAGAGGCCGAGCTGGAGGGTGAAATGTTTTCCGATGAGAAGTCCACGGATGACCCTGATTCTGCGGGATTGTGTTAGTGGGGAGGTGGAAAGGGTGGTGATGAGGGACGCAGTGGTACGTTTTAGTTCGTGCCAATGTGTGGTGAAGTTGAGGGAGGTGTTCAGTTCTACCCCTAGGACGCGGTATGTGTCCATGGGGCCAATGGTGGGGATGGGGGCCGGGGTGGAGTTTATGGAGATGAACTGAGTTTGCATGCGGGATGCGAGGAGGGTAGTGTTGGCTCGGGTGAGGGCGTTGCCTGAGCGCCATAGGGCGCCGGTGATGCAGCATTTGCGGATGTTGACGGTCATGCCCGTGTAGGCGCTGAAGAGGGAGAGTTTCCTGAGCTGGATGGTCATGTTGGGGGTCGAGCCCGTGGCGAGGCTGAGGTCGTCAGCGAAGCCGTGCCATGGGTATGTGGCTGTGGGTTCTGTGGGGTCGACGTTAGTGGCGGGGGGGCCTGGGCGGTAGCCCCGGCTTCCCACCGTGAGCCAGCGAAGGAAGGGTTCAAGGAAGAGGGTGAATAGAAAGGGGGAGAGGGTGTCGCCCTAGAGGGTTCCGCGATTAATATTGATAAAAGGGGTGGGGCCACTTGGAGTAATATAATCTGTGGTTGAGACCCCGTAGAGGTGTTCGCATGTGTCGGCGAAGGTGGGGGGCATACCGAGTTGATGCATGTGTTTGAACATGATATGGTGGTCCGCGGCGTTGAAGGCGCCTTTGAAGTCCGCGTACATGACGTAGATGTCCTTGTTGTGGAGTTTCGCGTCCTCCATCGTCATAATGAGGGAGGAGAGGGCGTCGTGGATGCTACGGTGTTGTCGGAATCCGTCCTGTTGGTCGCTGAGAATGCCGTGGGTTTCGGCGTATTTCGAGCCTGCATCTTTGATTAGTGCTCTCCATAGTTTAAGGAGGTTATTCATGAGGCCGATAGGGCGGTAGTTATCGAGGAGGGAGGGGTCGCCTTTTTTATTTAGGAAACATGTTGTGCTGTGGCACCAATCAGGAGGGGTGTAGGATTTGTGGGCGAGGAGGGAGAGGAGAGAGAAGAGGGTGGAGCGGGTCGCCGGGGGTAGGAATTTGATTATTTCATTGGGGATACCGTCGGGGCCGGGGGCTTTGCCGGTGCCTAGGGAGTTGAGGGTTTTATTGAAAGTGTCGCGGGTAATCATGTCGGCAAGGGTGAGAGAGGGGTCGCCGCGGGGTTCGATGGTAAAGTTATCGGGGTGGTCGGGGAGTTCCCATGGGGGGGTGGGTAGGTCGTGTGGGGTGGCGCAGCCGAGTTCGGAGGCGAAGTGAGAGTGTACAGCGTCAATGATGGCGGAGGGAGAGGATGCGGTAGTTTTATCATGTCTAGTAATGCGGTGGAGGGTGGAGGTGGCGCCGGCGGGGGGTAGGAGGCCGCTTTTGATTTTTAATCGGCGGTGGGAGAGTTTGGGGCAGGCGTCGTAGGCCGCATTGACTCGAGTGTTTAATTTTTTTATCTTATCCGTGGTGGTGGCGTGAAGGAGCTGGCGTATACGTGCCTGGCATTGTTGTTTGATGGCGTCAGGGGAGAGATATTCAGTTGTGTTTAAGAGGGCTTGGGCGAAGGGGAGGGGGCCGTTCTTTTTGCTGCATTTACGGAGTTTGAGTATTTGAGTGCGTGTTTTATTTGTGAGCCAAGTAGGGTCAAGGGACGCTTGGGGTGGGCGGGGTTTCTTGGCGGGGAGGAGGGGCCAAACTGTGGCTGCGTGGTCCATGTGCTGGGAGAGGAGTGTAGTGAATTGTGAGGCAAGGGTGTCGAGGGTGTCGGGGGAGGCCGATGTGTGCGAGGTGTTGAGAATTTCTGCGTGGAGGGCGGCCGTTTGGTTGATGAGGTCGGGGGTGCTGGATTAGTACGCTTTTATTTGGTCGGGTGTGAGGGGAAGTCGAAAGTTGAGTTTGCGCGTCGTGTGATGTGTGTGGAGGTGGGTATGGGGAGGGGGGGTGTGCCATGAGGGAGAAAGGGGCGGGAATGACGAGGTGGATTGCAGCGTGGTCAGTGAAGTGGGAGGGGGAGGGGAATATCGAGCAAGATGAAGGTGGGAGGGTGATAGGTGAAGGGGGCGTGGTGAGCCAGTGGTCAAGGCAGCCCCCGCTGCGGGGGAAGGTAGGGATGGGGTCGTGGAGGGGGTGGAGGTGGGATTTGAGTAGGGAGGTGAAGGCAGGGTGTCATGTACCTGTGTTGGTGGTTGTTTGGAAGTCCCCTCCCCAGAGGGTGCGGTGGTGCGGGTGGTCATCAGCTAGGCGGAGGCCCCAAGCTGCAACTTCTGCGTAGAGGCGGGTCAGCTGGGGGGTGGAGAGCTGGGGCATATAAGTACCTATAAGGAGGTAAGGGGTGCCTGGGTGGGGAACGATTTTTAGTCCGGCGATGTGGGGGAGGAGGTGGGGGGGCGGGGTTAGGACTGTGGCAGACTGGAATGAGGCTTTGCGGACCGCGAAGAGAACGCCTGCGTTGGGTAGGGGCACAGGTGAGTAGCAAGGTCGGGAGCTTTTGAGGTGGTATTGGGGGAGGGCTATGCGCCAGCGGGACTTGTGGGTGTCGTGGTCGGTTTCGGTGAGGATGAGGACGTCCGGATGGTGTGAGGTGGAGAGGTGTTCAACATCCATGATGGATATGTGGAGGCCGCGGGTGTTGAGGGTGATGAGGTGAAGTGGTTGGGATGTGTGGTGTGGGAGGGGGTGGTGCTGGGGGGGTCGTCGGGGGGGCGTTTGGCGGGCGGGGGTTGGAAGGGAGGGGGGGCGAGAGTAGGGGAGGGGGGGATGAGGGGAGTGGGTGAGGGCTGAGGGGGGGGGTGGTGTGGGAGGGTGGAGGGCGTCGAGAAGGTGGTGGCGGCCCTGTGGGAGGGGGGCGGAGCGGAAGGTGTGGTTCCATAGGAGAGTGTGGAGGGAGTAAACCGAGGACCGGGGGTCGAAGGGGGGGGTTGTAAGGTTGGTCCGGGGGGGTTGTGGTGATGAAGTAGGTGTGCATGAGGGCATGGGTACCGCACGACCATGCCCTTTCGGAGTCGTTTTGGCGGGGCGGGTTGAGTGAGCGTAGTACTCCGACAGGAGGGGGAGGGAGGAGTCCCAGGCGGAGAGGAGGGCGAGAGAGCGGTCGAGGAGGTTGGGCGGGGGATGGTGGTGTAGGGAGTCAACCCATGTGGCGGAGGTGTGAGTGAGGTGTAGGAGGCCGAAGTGAGTGTGTTGCCAAGTGAGGACCAGGAGGGAGTGGTTGGGTGTCCCCGGACGGGGGGGGGGTGCCTCGGTTGGCTAGGTTAGTCCATTGGCTGGGGTATTGGGAGTTGTGGTGGTGATTATCGACTTCGTTGTTAGTGATAACAATGTACGTGGCGGAGGGAGTGGAGTGGAGTTTAGTTATTGTGGTAGCGAGGCAGGATAGGTCGGAGAGGTCCTGATAGTTCCCCCATTGGAAGGAGAGGACAGCAGAGATATCGAGGCAGCCGATGGGGGTGGGGAGGCCGTATTCAAGTTTGAGGTCGAATAAGTATTTATGCAATGTTAAGCTGCATGTGCGGGAGTTAAAGTGGGTCGGGATAGTGAAGTCACGGTGTTTACAGTGTGTCTGCGGATGTCGGGTTGGGGGGTGGGGAGGGAGGTGTGGGGTCTAACCTCGGGTTCGTCCTTAGGGGGACTAATGATGACATTCGGCCGTGTCGGCCGGGGATGACCTGTGGGGGTTGCTGGGACTGGGGGAGGCGGTGGTGGCCGGTGGGGTGCCATTGGTCTCCTCTAAGTCTTCCTCCATCAGGTCGTCAGAGTCGCCGAGGTCGAGTTCTTCTTCGCCAGGGGAGTAGGGTGGAAGGGGAAGGTGGGCGGGGTTTGCGGGGGGGAGGGGGGTTTCCGAGACAGGGGGGTTTGGGGTTGGGGTTGTGGGGGGGGGTAGTGTCGTCGTGATGGTGTGTGAGGGAGGGGCGCGGGGGGGCGCGGGGTGGGGGGGATGGGGAGGTTTGCTTGCGGGAGGGACGGGAGTGCTTGGAAACGCCCGCAGGGGGCGCGGGTTTGAGCGAGGGGTCCGTGGGGGGGCGAGGGTGGGGAGGGGAGTCCGCTTGTGTGGGTAGTACGGAGGAGGGGGGGGGTGGGTTGTAGGGGATGAGGAGGAGGGGGGGTGAGGGTAGGTGTGGGGTTTGGGGGAGCGGGGAAGAGGGGAGGGGGTTGCTTGTGGGGGTGGGGGGGGGGTGGTGAGGAGGAGGAGTCCATGGGTTCGGAGGAGTCTTCTGTGAGGGTGGGGAGGGGGGGAAGGGCTAGTAGTGGGTGGGGGGGCTGTGGGGGGAGCTGGAGGGTTGGGGGAGGGGTGGATGTGGAAGGAGGAGGTGGAGGCGGGGTGAGAGACAGTGGGTTGGTGGAGGGGCCATGTGATGGGGGAAGTGTGGGCCGTGGTGGTGGAAGAAAGTTGGATGTCGGGGAGGGAGGAGAGGTCGAGGGGGAGGTCGTCGTCCTCCTACATGTGGAAGTCGGAGGGTTCCAGGTGCCACTGGCTGGGGACGTGGTTGGCCGTGAGGTGGCGGGACCATTGGAGGAGGGCGGGGGGGTTGCGTTGGAGGGTGTTTCTCTTTGTGATTGTGAGGGGAGGCGGAGAGGGGGTGGTGGTGAAGATAGGGTCCGTGAGACGGGCCTTACCAAAGGTGGAGTAGTGGTGGGGGGTGATGTTGAGGGTGCAAGTGGATTGAATGCGTGCGCCTCTGTGGGTGTATGTGTGGGTGCCGTTAGTGGAGATGAGGATGCAGTGCATTTCGGTGCTAAGGGATAGTTGTATGCTGGTGGTGATGGTGGGGGAGGTGGAGGGGTGTGAGCGAAAGTATGAGCCATCGGGGAACTTTTTCAGGGTTGTGTAGTGATAGAGGCTGAGGGGGTGTTGGGAGGGGGGGTGGATGTGGGGGCTGGTGTTGTGTGAGATATTCTGTGGCTGTTTGAGATAAGAGGGTGTATAACCAGTGTGTGGGGGGGATGGTGCCGTCTGAGTTGATGCAGGGAAGGGAGAGTGAGTGGCGGGATTGGATGAGGACCGTGGTGAGGCAGGTGTCAGCCCAGGACGAGCCTGGAACGTGGCCTGTGACGGGGGGGGGTGTGATGGTAATGGTGTGAAGGTGATGTTCGGGGGGTACGGTTTCATAGGGTGAATATGTAAATATGTGAAGGGATACAGGGCCGGATTGTGAATGGATGGGGTTATTGGGCAGGTGGAGGATATTTACCCATAAGGAGGATGGGTCGGACTCGATCGGGATGGGAGTGTCCAGCGGTTGGAGGGCGTCCGCGAACAGGAGGGTGAACTGAGCCTGCTCGGGTCGGTCTTCGAGTCTGCTCTGGGGGTGGGTCGAGGGGGCTGATCCGGCCGAGGTGAGTGCTGTTGCGAGGTCGGAGGTGAGGAGGTCATGTAGGAGAGCGACTGCCTCTTGGCCGGTGATACCGGCGAACAAGGGGGAGCGGATTTTTACCCTCCGCCCTGAAGCTTCTGGAGCTGAGGCATCACGTAGAAAGCGAATTTTCTGCTGACCGAGTTTATTCAGGAGCGAAGGGGAGGAGGTCGCAGAGGGGGGCACTGGACCGGCCGAACTGAATTCACGCTGGCGTGAAGCCAATTGGTACATGAGGCCTACCGCTATACAAGAGGTGGGAATAACCAGGCGAATTTCTTGAAAGCCCGTACGGAGCTCGACTGGTAGGGGTGTAGTATCGTCGCATTTCGCGGCGGTGGGGTGGTGTGTGCGAGAGACGTTCGCGGTCCATCGAGTGTGGTGGGCGAGTTCCCATCCGATTATATTTTTAATGCGGCTGGGAAGATCAGTGAGGTCGTTGAGGCATTCGAGGAGCCAGCGATGGGTCACCGAGCATGCCGACGTGATCGGGTCGGGGTGGGTCGGATCCGGCAAGAAGACGCCGTGGATCCAGAATCGAGCAAGGTGGGAGGGGGTGGTGGAGTACTGGCCTGTAAGGAGTAGCGAGTCGACCATACGGATGGAGAAATCGTCGGCATGTCCGAGGGCCACGGTTGACCGGGGGGGGGACAGGACTAGGGGGGTCTGGAGTCCACGACGGAGAGGGAGGGGGTCCAGAGTTGTGCCCAAGATCTGTTGGGGGTGGGTGTGTTGGGGGGCAGTGAGAAACGGGGTCAGCGGGTGTCCCGTGAGTTTGTTCCTGGGATGGTAGAGGTCCGTGAAGCGGCCATGCGGCGGGGGATCCCTCAGAAGCGCCTGCCGGTAAGTGGGGGGGGGGGGGGTAGGGGTCGAAGACATGGCGATCGAGCAGGTGGAGATGGGTAGAGGAGGTGAGTGTGGCTTTTCGAGTTGGTGTTTGAGAGTAGTGCGCGTGTTGGCTGCACGCGACCAGGCCCGATGGGACCTGGGTTTGGTGGATGTTGGCGGCGGACAGGGACGTCCGGACGCTCGGAGGGGCGCGATGTGGCGCGCCGCCTACCGGGGAAGAGGCTTTTTGTAAGCGGTGTTTTTTTTTGGTGTGTCGCAGTACTTTGACGGGTACATGTGTGGTATTTGAAGTGGATGGCGCGATAGCTGTCGGGGGGATGAAATTCAAATCCCTAGAAGCTGCGCCTTTGAGTGTGTACCGTCTGGTGTCGCTACGGATCCACTGACCATTTTGAGCTAGGCTCGGGTGGGGTGAGGTGAATGGTACACGCTGTTCAGCGGCCCTGTCCACCAGCCTTGCGCTCGATGGGAGGCCAGGCCCAGAGCGAAGACGATCGGCGTTGCTCATTCGAGCTACCGACCCATCCCCGTTATGTGGTTCAGTAGTACTATAGTAGTACTTTGGATCTATTTACTGTCTTTAGTGACGGTAGGATACGTTTGCATCCGTCGCTCATTAGAGCAGCGTGAGCAGAGGTAATACCACCGGCGGCGCCGTGCTTCCGGACGGTCATCTTACGCTTGGCGAGGTTCCACTTAAGGATAGCGTCATCCGGGGCAGTGCATGCGGACATGAGGTGGTTTAAGCTGCCACAAACGCCACACTTGTTGGGTCGACTACCGCGAGGATGACGGTGTGGTTGGCCTCGACCGCTATGCGTGCCGCGGCCCGCAGCGACGAACGCGGAGATGGGAGGGGGTGATATGGCCGGAGCGGGTGTGTCCGGGGCAGGGTCGTCGTCCATGTTGTGCGCGAGGTGGAGGATACTGGCCATCACTTCATCAGCCGACAGGATGTAGTCCGTGTCAAAGGCGTTGATGACGCATTGCTTCGCTTGACCGTGTGGGCCGCTGGTGGAAATGCCGCGCAACATGAGGAGACCGAGGTTGTGGGGGTGGATGGCAGCGGAGCCATCAACCATTTGGCACGTCTCGTTGTAGTCGTCAAAGGTCTGGCGCATGGAGGGGACATAGTCACTGAGTGATTGACAAGGGCGCTGTCTGACCATCAGATTCTCCAGGAGGGACATGGAGCGAGCAAAAGACCGGCAGTCGAGGCGTTCACACATGATGTCCCACGCGGCAGCGGCGCAGTCAGGGCGGGCCGGAGAAACGCATTTCATCGTTTGGTCAGCGCGCTGATTCGCGCTGGCTGCATGGAGGAGGAGCGTGTAGGCGTAGTGTTGCGCTGGTTCGTCGAGCCAGACGCCGGAGTCGCGGATAGCTAGCTGCGGAATGAGATATGCGGCCTTGATGGAGAGGAAATTAAGGAAGGCCCTCTTCCATTGCTTAAAGTCCGTGGTCGGGCCCATGACGGGGACCGACATCTTCATGGACCGGTTGAGGGCGTCCTTGTCGAAACCGGGGGCTTCGTGTGCCGCTCGGCCGATGACTACCGGGTCAATGGTGGGGTGACGACTGCCACGGGTGGTGTGGTCACCACGCTGGGCTGGGGGAGAATGCCGTCCATGGAAGGGAGGAGGTGGACCACAGGGAAAGGGAGAGCGGCCGGCCATGGTATGCGGCGGGCCGTACGGGTGCGGGTGGCCACGGGAGGGGGGGACGAGGTGAGAGCGCGCCTCCGGGATGAGAGGTCTGGGGTTGTGAAGGGCATATCCAGCGGGGGGTACGGGGGGGGTGGGGAGGTGATCAACCGGGAGCTCGTGACGCGAGGGCTTGCGGTGCGCATCGGGACGCGATAGCTCGCGGTGCGCATCGGGACGGCGTTGTGCGACGGTGGGGTCGCCAACAAGAGCTGCAGCGGTAGCAGCAACGAAGGCCGTTTGTGCGTCCGGTGGGGCGTAGCCAAGCTAGGGATGCTCAAGCAGGGGGAGGGTATGCACGTCGTGGCCGTCCCGAAAGGGTTCGAGCTGCGCATCGCGGCGGCGCTGAGCAAAAGGGGTGTCGGGATTAGCAACCGCAGCAGCAACAGCAACAACGTCGGCTGACTGCGAGTCGAGGCGAGCGTTAATGAGCGCCATTTGCGCAAGGACGAGCGCGAGAGTATCCGGGGTGGGATCGAGAGTGCTCTGTTGAGAGCCTAGGTAAGGCGAATCAGGAGGCGAAACAGACGGAGAGTCGGCAGAGCGAGTTTTCGGCGCCATTTCGACAGAGGGCGAAAAAGAAAGAGCAGAATAAAAAACAGGCAGCGGTTAAAACAGCTAGCCGGACTCGTGCCTAACAGTGGTTTCAGAGAGACGGCATGATGCCCGCCGACCCCTCGGCCTGACGCCCCGGGGTGTCTCAAAGCACCTTTTCTGCATCCTCCACCCAGTGTGGGGCACAAGTCGAGGCCAAGGCCAGGACAGGTGGAGTGCTGCGCTGGCGGCTGAGTCGCTAAGATAATATAAAAATAAAAAGGTAAGCTAGGGCTGTCGTGCAACCTGTGGATGCGTATTCACCCGATAGTGCGCCCCCCCCTTTCTCCAGCTTGGACATGTGTGCAACCTGTCCACACGCGACGAGTGCGTCGGTGTGGGTGGCTGTCCATCGCCTTCGAGTAGCTAACTTAAGAGGGGTGGTGGCGGGTTTTAAATCGCAGTTTACACTGGCGATACCGCCGACTACAAGGTGAAAGTACAAAGTGTCTATAGAAACTTGCCTTCTGCGGGAGACCTGTCGATCGCAGCTCGCCTAACTAGGTTGTCGCGCGTGAGTGACGTGAGGCGAGGGCCCATAACCTATTGAACCATGCAAACACGGTTAGTGTGGAAGATAACTCACGCAAACGTAGTTACAGTCACAGTCACGCAAACAGGACAGTCACAGAGACAACCAACCTACATGCATGGTGTCGGAACAACAGAAGTGAGAGAGATGTAGCCTAGCGACAACTCTGTACCGAGTCAAACAGTTTATCGGTATGTCCGATTTAGACATGTACTAATCATATCTAGAGTAGCTTACAGTAGCTATCTGCAACTAATACGTATACGGTATTACTTACAACAGAGTCGGATGAAGTCAGCTTTGTGTGCGGGGGGTCGCACCGCGGGGGGGGGGAATCTCGGTGGGGAGGATGGCAGGGCACGAGGTTAGGGAGTCGGGCGAGAGGCCTTCGTCAACAACAAAAATGCGAGTGGGCATGTGGGTTGGGTGAGGGGGATGGCAGTCAAGAGGGGGGTGAGCTGGGGTGGGGGATGAGAATGATTTTATGGGCTTGTTACCGGAGTCCGCGGTGATGGTCTACCATCGGTCGCCGTTGTGGCGTTCCAAGAGGGAGAGGAGGAGTTGTAGCGCGATGTTGTGGCGGTCATGTCTTTGGCCTGAAATGGTGGGGCAGTTACCGGCCATGTGGCGGTTGCTGGTGAATTGGCCACACATGGGGCAGCGCATGGTGGGGTTGTGGGTGAGGAGGCGGGTGTTGTGTACGCCCCACATGAATTCTTGCTTGTGGGTGAATTGGGTGTTGGTGAGTGTGGTGTGTTTTTCTTGGAATGTAAAGTCGGCGCCGTCCTCCGCGAGTCCGCGGCGCGGACGAGGATTGCCCCGTGTTTGGAGGTTTGTGAGAGGGGTGTGTGTGTGTGTGTGTGTGTGTGTGTGTGTGTGTGTTTGGTGCTATGTGTGTGTGCGTATGCTTTGAGGTTGGTGTATATGTAGGGTACAACCTCCCCTGGGGTTTGCGGAAGAGTGCGTATGGCCAAGTCTTGTGGCCTATCGACACGTCTGAGCCTGGGGTGTATGTTGTGTCGGGTGGGTGTCCGTATGCAGCCTCGTTAGCTAGGGTGTCTGCGAGTTCATTGCCTTATGTGTGGCTGTGTGCTGTGATTTTGCCGTGGTGGGTGCGGATGCCTGAGGCGCAACGGGTATTGAGGGTGTGTGTAATGGAGAGGAGTGTGTCGCGATGGATGTTGTGGCGGTATGCAGATGGGCAGTTTAAGTAGCCTTGTATGATGCGGAGGGAGCACGCATTGTTTGTTAGGAGGTGGTGTGGCCAAGTTCGTGGCCTATGTCGATGCCCGCTAATTCAGCGCGATTGATGGTGTGTGAGGGAGGGGTGGAGGTCACCAGAACTTTGATGCGAGTGTCCGAGGCGGGGTGGGTGGCGGCTGCTCCAAGGGGGGAGGGGCCTCCCTTCTTGGAGCCGTATGTGTATACGAAGTCCTGCCAATTCCATGCAACTAAGCAAGTTCTCCTATGGTTGGGGAGTATGTTAGTTTCGTGCGGTCCGGGAGGGGATAAGTAAGGAGGTGAGTGGGGTTGGGGGGTAGGTGGTAGATTGTTAATCCATGTACACACGGAATGGCATGAAGGGGGATAGAACCGCCGCTTCCCGGAACGGAGCTGTACGCCTTATCCAAGTACCCCCAAAAGTCGGTACCCGATAGGAACATATTGTGTATATGAACCCATCGCATCGCATCACGACTGAGCGGCGAACACCTATAGCGAACACCTATAGGTGGAGGGCCAAGACTCCCCCGGAGTATAGCGTACAGATGTGTCCATTAGTGGTCCTACGGAGGGATATGTAAACACTCCCCCTTAATGGACAAACTCCGGCCGGTGCCCTAGTAAACCCCGCGTATACGCGGAGGGCCCATAACCTGTTAATCTATGTAAACACGGAATGGCATGAAGGGGGATAGAAACGCCGCTTCCCGGAACGGAGCTATACGCCTTATCCAAGTACCGCCAAAATTCGGTACCCGATAGGAACATATTGTGTATATGAACCCATCGCATCGCATCGCGACTGAGCGGCGAGCACCTATAGCGAACACCTATAGGTGGAGGGCCAATACTCCCCAGGAGTCTAGCGTACAGATGTGTCCATTAGTAGTCCTACGGAGGGATATGTAAACATAGATGCCTGCGGAGTAGGGTGAGTAAGTGTCGAAAAGGTTTCGAATCTCGTCACATTAACAGCTTCCGCGCCACCACATTCAAACCCGATACGAAATACATCGAAAGTACTACAACACTCTCCGGAAAAGCAAAGATTGCAAAACAACCAGCTACGCGCACTCCCTCGCGCCCGTCTGAGCGTCCGGACGTTGCCGTCCGCCGCCTACCAAACCCAGGTCAACCGAAATAGAAAACCGTGCCGGCTTGGTCGCGAAGACCAACTTGTGTGACCACTTCAAATCCGAACACAAACCTACTTAAAGCCCACTTGGTACACCGGAACTCACCACATACTGCAATCCATGCCTCGACACTGCATTCCTCCCCCTTAGTGGTCCCCCGACGCGTCCACACATCCGGACAAATGAGGTCACCCGCCGAGAATGAGCCAACACGGCGCTGCATGCACTAAGCTCGCAAAGTAACCCCCCCGCCCGCTACCATGACCCTGCTCTCCACAGACGCACTAACCGCCCCAATCAAAACATCCCCTCCCACCCCCCCTCCCAAAACATCCGAAGCCTGTTAAAACCCGGACCACTCCCCACGGAGTACTCCGACGCCGAAGGACCGGCGGCACCAGTGCGATCGTCCCGCTCCGTCACACGTAATGCCTAGCCTAATACCCAACGTCTCCTCCCGCTAGACTACACTGCTACACTTGCCAACAACGCAGTAAATCCGGTAAATGTTTCCCACCTTCGTGCTTCCCAGCCCTAGTGTTGTACAGCTCGAACCACAATGCAACATACTGCAATTCGCAAAACCTCATTCCAATCCGCCACTCTCCTAACCCCGCCCTCCCACCTCACCCCATACATCGCTGGCCTATCCCTCATCCAACACTCAGGCACCCCCTACCTCCTCCTTGGAGTCTTCATGCCCCAACTCCACACCCCCCAACTGACCCGCTTGCATGCAAAAGTTGGAGCGTCGGGCCTCCGCCTTGCGGACGACCACCCGACTCACCGCGTCCTCTCGGGGGGAGACTTCCAAACGACCACTATACAAGGTATAGGAAACCCCGCCATCACCTCCCTACTGATATATCCTACCTCTGACCCCTCCACCCCCCATCCCCACCTCCCCCCGCAGCGGCGGCTGCCTAGACCCATAGCTCTCCACGCCCCCCTCGCCCCTCGCCCTCTCCTCGGCCGTGTGCTCGGTCTTTCCCTCCCCCACACACTTCACCGACCACTCGGCCATCCACCTCGTCATTCCTGCCCCCTCCACCCTCATCGCTCATGCCCCCCCGCCCAACGACTCCCCGCACACACACCACACCACCCACAAATTCACCCTCCAACTCTCCTTCACACCCAACCACATAAAAGAATACCAACACAACACACCCTCCCTCATCAACCAAACCGCCGCCCTCCATGCTGCCATACTCAACACACCTTCCTCCACAGCCTCCCCTGACACCCTCGACACTTTCGCCTCGCAATCCACCACCCTCCTCTCCAACCACATGGACCACGCAGCCACTATCCGGCCCCTCCTCCCCCCGAAGAAACCCCGACCCCCTACCACGTCCCCCGACCCTACATGGCTATCTAAGAAAACACGCAAACTCATTCAAAAACTTCGCCGATGTAGCATTAACCGAGGCCCCCTCCCCCTCGCCCAAGCTCTCTTACAAATGACCGAATATATCGCCCCCGACACCATCAAACAACAGTGTCAATCACGCATACGCCACCTCCTCCGCACTACCACCACAAACAAACTGTGAAAAATAAAATGCCGCGCCAATACTGCCTATGACGCTTGCCCGAAATCCTCCCACCGTCTCTTGAAAATAAGAAGCGGCCTCCTCCCCCACAGCCGCGCAACCTCGACCCTCCATAAAATCACTCGACCCGATAAAGCAAATGTAACCTCCCCAACCGAAGTCCTCGCGGCAGTCCACTCGGACTCCGACGCCAAACTCAGCCCCGCTACCCCACCCGTACTTCCCATCCCTCCGTGGGAACACCCGGACAGCCCCGACCGCTTCGTCATCGAACCCCGCGGGGACATCTCCCTCACCCTCGCCGACATGATAACCCGCGATACATTCGATAAAACGATTAACTCACTCGGCACGGGCAAGGCCCCCGGCCCCGACGGTATACCTAACGAAATCATAAAATTCCTACCCCTAGCGACCCGCTCCGCCCTCTTCTCCCTCCTCTCTCTCCTCACCCACAAGGCCTACACCCCCCCCAAATGGTGCCACAGCAACACATGCCTACTACATAAAAAGGTGACCCCACCCTCCTCGACAACTACCGCCCCATCGCCCTCGTGAACAACCTTTTTAAACTTTGGACCGCACTAATCAAAGATGCGGGCTCCAAATACGCCGAAACCCACGGCATCCTAAGCGGCCAGCATGACGGATTCCGGCAACACCGCAGCATACACGACGCCCTGTCCTCCATCATCATGATGATGGAGGACGCCAAAATTTATAACAAAGACATCTACGTCATGTACGCGGACTTCAAAGGCGCCTTCAATGCCGCCGACCACTGCATCATGTTCAAGCACATGCGGCAACTAGGTATGCTCCCCACCCTTGTCGACACTTGCGAACAACTCTACGGTGTCTCTTCCACCGATTATATCACCCTTACGGCTCCACCCCCTCCATCGACATTAACCGAGGCACCGTGCAGGGGGACAGCCTCTCCCCTTTCCTGTTTACCCTCTTCCTCGAGCCCTTCCTCCGCTGGCTCACGGTGGGCAGCACGGGATACCGCCCGGCGCCCCCACCACTAACGTTGACCCCTCAGAACCCACAGCTACCTACCCCGGCCACAGCTTCGCCGACGACCTCACCCTCGCCACGAGCTCACCCCCCAACATCCCCATCCAGCTCGAGAAATTCTCCCTCTTTAGCGCCTACACAGGTATGACTGTGAACATCCAAAAATGCTGCATTACCCTCTGGCGCTCGAGCAACGCCATGTCCCTTGCCAACCGCGCCCTCCTTGCATCCCGCGTCCAAATACAATTCATCACCATCAACTCACGCCCCTCCCCCATCCCTTTCATAGGTCCTTCGGACACATACCGCGTCGTCGGAGTCAAACTCAACACCTCCCTCGCCCTCACCAAGCACTTGCTGGAACTAAAGCGCACTACAACATCCCTCATCATTGCCCTTTCCACATCCCTACTCACGCAATCCCGCAGGATACGTGTCATCCGCGGCCTCCTAATCGGCAAGGACTTCACCCTCCAACTCGGCCTCTTCAGCGGCTCCCAGCTGGACACCCTCGAAGGCCAAATCTGCCGAGCACTCCGCTCCACCGTCTCCTCGGTGCGCAACCTCCATCGCACAGTCCTCCACCGCCCAACCTCCGACCTCGGCTACGGCCTCCCCTCCCTCAAAGCCCACGCCGCACAACTCACAGTATGCCACCTCCACACAATCACGAGCACCCCCGGATACAAAAGCCACATGGCCAAAACACACATTCGCCCCATTTCCACCACATACACCCACTGGCACACCGAATCCATCATGACAGGCAACACTTCACCACCCACACTCCGATGTCTTGTCAGGGCCCAACGCAACGCAGGCACCATGTTCCACAACGTCCCTCCACTCTCCCTCACCAACCCCATCGCCTCCACACTCCGCGCCCACTTCACCCACTAAGACCACACCCTCCTCGCATCACTCCGCGACAAAGCCACACACATCACTAAGCTACACACTTACAAACAAGCGTTCTGCGATTTCACAGCTCGCTAAACACACACATCCCTCCTCCCCCTCCTCACACCCCTTTGGCGAAACAACATCACCATAAGGCCACAAGTCCTCCTTCGCGCCACCAACACCTCCATCCTCCTCCAATCTTGCAAATCCATATCCACAATCACGGGGCCCACCACCTCACTCTCAGTCCCCATCCGCCTTCTTGCCCCCAGTCCTCACCGAACCCCTCGACACTATCCACAACCGCCTGCCCCTCACACACCTCACCCTAAGACAAGCATTCCCCCTCACCACCATCCACCCCTCTTGGATTCCCCTCTTATCCCCCCACCACCACCTTCTTATCCGGCATCCATACCCCTCGCACAAGAACCCCCCTCCTCTAGCACCCACCACACACATCGAGACAAAGTACCTCTCACCGTCGGACCACCACTACCCCCCTTCGACGTCACACGCATCATCTCCAAACACAAAGACACAGAATACTGCCAAACACAATACATGGTGGAATGGGCCCCGGAACACCTCACGTCCAACTCCAAATCCAACTCCAAATCAACGACGGCTTCCGCCTCATCTCCTCACCCCCCACATCGGTATGTCTCCCCACCCCCTCCCCCACCACCTGCTCTATCTGCCATGACCCCCTCCACACATACCTCACCTCCACCTGCTGCACGTGCCCGCATTTTGCCGTCCACTCCCAATGCCGCCCCGCTCAAGGACCCGTCGCATGGCAATGCGACTCGTGCGACGCGGCCAACGACACGACCTCACCTGCCTACACGAGGTCCAGTGGCCCCTCTGCCTACAACTCCACGACACCATCAGTGAGACCCCCTCTGGCCCCACCGCCCTCACTGCGTTTAGCTCAGGATTCGTCCCCTCCGCCACACCCATCCTACCCGACCTTGGACCCCCCCCCCCCCCCCCATGGCCACACCCCCTCATCACATTCAACCACGACCCCATCAACCCCGACCTCGACATGCTCCCCACCGGCACATTCACCATACACTCCCACCCAACGCTACATGACACCACCATCCTTTGCACCCCCGACGGCCGCACAGTCACTACCCTCTCCGGCCCCCGCATCCGACACCTATTTCAACTCTTCCGCCTCGACCTCACACAACGCTCGTTCGAAGAAGATGTCTACAACCTCGTCACCCGCCTAGGTTCTCGCTCGGAAATCCACTCACCCACACCCGCCACCACCACTCGCAACCGATGGGCCACAAGAGAGGACTTCCTCACAGCACTCCGCAGCAAATTCCGCATCCAGACGGAACTCTACTCGGACCCCTTCAACAAATCACTCCACTCTCACACTTACCACTCACTCTATCCCGAAGACATTGTCTTCTCATCCATCGGCAGCAACACACCACACACCTGGAACGGCTATAACATCGCCAACCCGGAACACGATCACGAATGCATGCGCCGAGCCATGGAGCACGCAATCACCATCGCCCACTCCACAGCCTCACACACACCTAGCGCCACCATCCTCATACTCCCCCGATGGGAACACAAACCATACCGAGACTCCAAATATATCACCTCACCATACACCCACCACCTCTACACCCTTCCCAACGACGCAAACACCTTCCTACCCCCCGACCAACACACATGCCACCCCACCCCCACCCCATTCGGCACATGCTGGATGGTCGACATCTACCTTGTCGCCAACCCCCTCGCACTCTCCGCACTGCCCTCACACGCAGCCATGACCGACCTCCGCAACACACTCGAATCGATATACAAACACACACCTTCCCAACACCACCATCACCATCCCGCCTCCACACCTCTTCGAAACTTACTCACCCCACTCCTCAGGCATCTACCACCTCCCCGCCAACCCCATTCACCCCATCACTTATCCCCTCCCGGATCGCACGAAACTAACATACTCCCCCACCATAGGAGAACTTGCTTGGAACTGGCAGGACATCGTCTACACATACGGCTCCAAGAAGGGAAGCCCCTCCCCCCTTGGAGCAGCCGCCACCCACCCCGCCTCGGACACCCGCATAAAAATTCTGGTGACCTCCACCCCTCCCTCACACACCATCAATCGCGCGGAATTAGCGGGTATCGACATAGGCCTCCAACTAGGCCACATCCACCTCCTAACAAACAATGCGTGCTCTCTCCGCCTCATGCAAGGCTACTTAAACTGCCCATCTGCATACCGCCACAACATCCACCGCGACACACTCCTCTCCATCACACACACCCTCAAGACCCGTTGCGCCTCAGGCATCCGCACACACCTCGGCAAAATCAAAGCACTCAACCACTCATTCGGCAATGACCGCGCAGACACCCTTGCTGACCAGGCAACAAACGGACACCCACCCGAGTCAACATACACCACAGGTTCAACCGTGTCAATAGGCCACCGGACCTGGCCATACACCCTCATACCACAAACCCTAGGGGAGCTCATACCCTAAAAATACACCAACCTCAAACCAGACGCACACACACACACATCACCAAACACACCCACACACCTCTTTCGCTAACATCCAAGCACGGAGCCCTCCTAGCCCGCGCCGCGGAGGACGGCGCCGACTTCACATTCCACAAAAAACACACCACACTCACCAACATCCAATTTACTCCCAAGCAAGAATTCATGTGGGGCGTACACAACACCCGCTTCCTCGCCCACAACCCCACCTTGCATTGCCCCATGTGTGGCAAATTCACCAGCGACGGCCACATGACCAGTGACTGCCCCACCATGTTCGGCCTAAGATAGGACCGCCACAACAGCGCGCTACAACTCCTCCTCTTGCTCATGAAACCCCACAACGGCGAACGATGGGAGACCATCACCGCCGGCTTTGGTAACAAACCCATCAAATCATTCGCATCCCCCACACCACCCACACCCCTCTCGATTGTCATCCCCCTCATCCCACCCAATGCCTACTAGCCTTGTTTCTGCAGACGAAGGCCTCTCGTTCGACTCACTAACCTCGTGCCCTGCCATCCTTCCCACCGAGATCCCCCCCCCCCCGCGCTGCGACCCCCGGCGCACGAACCCGACTTTATCCGCCTCCTCGAACCTCGATACGTCGGTCACACGAACGGTCGCCGCCGATACTCCTCGATAAAAAATATTCAGATAGGGAGATGGAAGTACTGCACGGACCACAACCTCTCCCACACAGCCCATTTGATTCGCGCCAAATACACTCCCCTCGCCAATGCCATCCGCCGCCAATGGCCATGCACATAAGTCGACATCCTTCCCATCGTCATGAGCCGCACGGGTGCACCGCACTCATCCACCATCACAAGTCTCACCTCTCTCCTCACCCTCCGCACATACCCTCTTGACAAACTTATCTTAAAAGCACGCCTCGATACATCTCGCATCCTTGCACAACTCCACACGCATACTGTCCAATGGCTGCATCATCTCCTACTTATATACCGCATCAAATCCCGCACGACCTTCCGCCGCGCCTCCGCACATTGCCCCTTCGCACGCCTCTGAATGCACGCCGCCACAGCCCCGCATCGCGCACTCCCCGGGGAGGAGTAAACCCCCCGAGCATCCTTTGGAGAGGCTGGATTTAGGCGGTTAACGGTCTAGCCCTGACTTTGTAAGTTTCATGTATGGCATTGTTGGGAGGGCCCAAAGACAGCAACCGGCGCATACGGTACATGTTGTAAACAATTTCAATTTCGATTTCCCCCGCCAGAGGAGAACTTGCTTGGAATTGGCAGGACTTCGTATACTCATACAGCTCCAAGAAGGGAGGCCCCTCCCCCCTTGGAGCGGCCGCCACTCACCCCACCTCGAACACACGCGTAAAATTTTTGGTGACCTCCACCCCTTCCTCACACACCATCAACCGCGCGGAACTCGCGGGCATCGATATAGGCCTCCAACTAGGCTACACCCACCTCCTTTCGGGTTGTGCGTGTTCACTCCGCCTAATGCAAGGCTACATGCACTGCCCATCCGCCTACCGACACAACATCCACCGTGACACACTCATATCCATCACACACCCCCTCCAAACCCGATGCGCATTAGGCATCCGCACCCATCTAGGAAAATCAAAGCCCACAGCCACTCACTCGGCAACGACCTCGCAGAAACCCTATCTAACCAAGTTGCGGACGGACACACACCCGATTCAACATACACCACAGGTTCGGACGTGTCAATCGGCCACTGGACATGGCCATACACACTCATACCCCAAACCCTAGGAGAACCCATACCCTACAAATACACCAACCTCAAATATAATGCACACACATACACACATCACCAAACACACACACACACACACACACACACCCCTCTCACACACCACTAAACGCGAAGCCCTCCTAGCCCGCGCCGCGGAGGACGGCGCCGACTTCACCTTCCATAAGAAAAACACAACACCCACCAACATCCAATTTACTCCCAAGCAAGAATTCATGTGGGGCGTACACAACACCCGCCTCCTCACTCACAACCCCACCCTGCGTTGCCCCATGTGTGGATAATACACCAACAACGGCCACATGGCCGGTAACTGCCCTACCATGTTTGGCCTGAGATAGGACCGCCACAATAGCGCGCTACAACTCCTCCTCTTCCTCATGGAACGCCACAACGGAGGCCGATGGGAGACGATCACCGCCGACTTTGGTAACAAACCCATCAAATCGTTCTCAATCCCTACACCCTCCCATACCCCTCTTGACTGTCATCCCCCTCACCCCACCCACATGCCCACCCGCCTTGTTGCTGCTCAAGAAGGCCTTTCGCCCGACTCCCTAACCTCATGCCCTGCCGTCCTCCCCGCCGAGATTCTCACCCCCGCGTTGAGACCATCGGCACACAAACCCGACTTTATCCGACTTCTCGAACCTCAATACGTCGGTCACCTTATCTGCCGCCGCCGCTATTCCTGGATTAAAAGATTCAGATAGGGGAATGGCACCAGAAAATCAGGAAAACTGCCACCGAGAAAAGCGTCAATTACCGGTCAAGTGGCGGGCAACACAGCTCATACAAGGAGACGACAAAGGGTTGACCGAAGACGCAGCTGCACTCCCGGAGTCTATACAGCCGAGGCAATCAAAAGCGAATCTCAGAAGGTCGGTCAAGTGACGTCGTACATGAGTGCGGGTACACTTGTGGTAAGATGCCTTCCCGAAAATTCAGCCGGACCACTATAGGCTTTCAAGAGAGAAGGAAAGTGGAAGGTGACAAGCTCCGAAAGCAAATAAAATTCCAGAAAGCGCCAAGCTAGAACAAAAGAAAGCAGATTGATCTTCACGCCACACGAGTCGGTGTTCAGGAGTTCAAGACTTCAAGCGACACAAACAAGTCGCTGCCATCCGTGTATCCAAATAAAGCTACAAACACAAGTAAGAGCCTGCCACTTTGTGAGCTAGCCGCACCTCACGTATCGCGCGACACCACAAAGATCTATAATTCTTCGAGAAGCAAGCTCTAGGTTCGAGTAAAGACAAATGACTCCAATAACTAGTAGCTTGAGGGCCCATAACATGTTAAAGTTAAAGGGACGATAAGGAATGCTTACACTCACTGAGTGACACTGCATGTCATCTCACCCTCAGCAAGTGCCTACCACTTGCCTATCGCACAACACGCACTCTCCTTGTGGTGAGCACACGCCAACGTATATTATAAGCATTTAGATGATGTCTATCGCTCAGCAACTTGCAACCATCAACAACATAATCCACGCTACTGCTGATTGGCTTGTCATCTTATAGTGCCGAGTCACAGCCGTACTATCACGATGCTACTCGACCAACATTGCTGTGTAGCAACTTGATTACCACACAACACTATGTCTCTCAAAATACATAATGCAGTTACCGATGTTGGTGCTTGTGCACTTGGGGTGGCAGGTTGCCCCTTATGGTGTTGTTGGGTGGCATGCTGCCCCTAATGGTACTTTTTGGCGGCAAGTGGGTGGTGTACCATCTGTGTGTGGTTGCAATAGTGTGTATGCAGGGTGTGCGTCTGCCAATGGTCACCCTGAGTATGCTTTTGTGTCGGATCCGGGCATGAGTGCATCGGGCGTTCTGTCGCCGTCGAGAGGGGAATGTTGCACTTGCGCTCCATGTGGCATATGGTTTGCTGGCCGCAGCCGGCGCCTTAACTTCGCCCGACACAATAACATGTTTATAACTGCCAATGGCCTCCACTCCCGCCCACCATCGCCCAGCTCGCCACCTTGCGTCCTCCTCTCCTACCGTATTCTCCCTATGTGCCTCGGGCGCTCACCTTTTGTCTTCCACCCGTGCTCGCCTTGTGTCCGCTCCATGCCCCCAGTGTATGGCCCCTCACGCTCTTTCCTTGGCCCCTCTAAACCGTGTACTTGCTCCCGTCTGTCGCACCTTGGACCATGCCCTCCCAAGATAGTTGCTACCCCTCCTCCCCGTGCCCCCCGTGGACTCCCCCCCTTGGCCCCTCTCCCTCCCCCATTCCAAGCTTAGGTTGTGCGTACTCCCCACCCCCCGCCTCCCTTCACCCCACCCCCACCTCCACATGATGAACCTCCATTGCCTCATGGACTTTATGCCCTCGTTTGCTGCCGTACTCCGCCGACAAGCTACGCTCCGACCCCCCCCTCCCCCTCGCGCTGTTGCTCATGCCTCATGGTGCTCCGCCAATGACTATGGTTTCTTGAATCTTGCGGCTCAGACATGTCACTGCGGTCCATGGGTTTTAGCGACAGCGAAAGATGACCTCAGTCCTGCCCTTCAAGACCCTCTCAAATATGCAACCTCCCTTCCCTCAACGGACTCTCGTGCCGCCGGAACGTTTTTAGCAATTCAACTTTTGGCGGGCTCCTCCTCCGGGCTTTTCCGGCTGCGGGTGGTGCCCGCGTCCGCCACCTTGTCGAGCGTTGAGTGCGTCTTTGGTTCTCTGCGTCCGGGCATGACGGACTCTCATGCATCAATACCCTCCTCCGTGATATTCGGGATGGAGATGAGTTTGCTTGTGCGTGCCCGGGGGCCTATGTGTCTAGACGCTCGAGTGGTCGGGGCCGGGGTGGGGGCGGCTCCCGCCGTCGCGGGGCCCGGGCCACTCAACAAGAACAACAACGGCCACCGAATCATCTCTCCGAAGGTGACCTCCGACGCCGTGCTGCCTTCCTCGTGCTTGTGAGCTAGTGGAAGTTGGCCATCTGCGACGGGTCCGTATGGCCATGAACGGAGCCGACTTCGGGATGGTGGTGGACGCTAACGCTTTGTGGTTGCTCTCTAGCGGCTGCATCCTCCGCTTGGTACACCTTACCCTTACTGTGACCTTCCCGATCCATGCCCCCCCGGCGCGCCCTACCCTCACATATCTTGATGACCGTGATAGCTTTCAATTGTGGAAGAACTCTATGCTCTTTGTTTTGAGAGAAACACCTCGCTTGTCAGCCCCCCATGTTGATGGCTGGCGATGGGAACATGTCCGAGACTTGAATGTTCCGGCATGGAGTAAGTGGGCTAAACGCTACTCGCTTGTAAGCACACCCGATGCTGCGGCAGATTTTCAAGCGAGTGGGACTAGGTGGGCCCTTCACGAGGAGACGGGAGTCGACCGTGACGCCACTCGCCTTCAGGGTGAGTATCCTAAACTTCGGCCTCTTGCCGCTAGCAGCGTCATGTCGCGGTTAGCTCACTATTACGCCGTTGCGCGGATAGCTGATGTTGCGACCGACTACATGGGACCCGTACAACGATATGTTTTCAACAAAGCTAGTGTCGAGCGAGTCATTCATACCACTCGCATAGGCTTACGGACTACTTTCTATTTTAGCTTGCTAAGCTTGGACTTGGGAAACGTCTTCAAAACCATTTCTCGCCGGAGTTTTCTTGTGGAGCTGTACCAAAATCATGACTTGCATCCTAATATCGAGATGGATGAGATGATATATTCACATGACTCTACCGTGTATTACTTCGACCTCAACGATGCTTCACTCATGTACAACACGGTCTTGTCTCGTACGGGTGTCCGACAAGGAGATCCTCTTGGGCCGCTTTTGATCAACTCGGCGACCAACGCCTCCCTCCGGAATATTGGGAAACGTTGCAAAGATTCTTTTGCGATCCAAGCCTTGTCTGGCGATGGAAAGTATTTGATTACAACGCCTTCTGTCCCGACTGTGATTGCGGTGGCTACCTAGGATTTAGGAAAAGTACGCTCGAGGGCTCAACAAATTACATCTTCGTGCATGGTACCCTTGGATACGGCCTACCTGACGTGATACGGGCGAAGGTCCCCGTTGTTACTGGTGGAAATTATACATTAGCTTTTTTTGCAACAAGTACCGATAGATCGGTTGCTGCCTCATGGCACACCCAATACTGCCATCTAGATCTTAGCGATAGGGTTTTACACCAGGGGGTCTCCTTGATCATCTCTCTCCGTCGGCAGTGACAACATAAAATAAATCATTTACGGGGAGACATGGCCTATCGCTACGATAAAATATAAAAAATACTATGTCGCTATCTCCACGATGCGCGGCTCGCTCCCGCCGTTCGAGGGCAATGACCATCCTAGCAGGTCAACATGTGTTGGTCGAGTCAAGCCTGCATGGCCTAGGCTCTTGTGCGACTCTGGTCGTGCCGAAGCGTGGGGAGAAAGGCATGTGAAGAGCCCCATCGCTCAGGTCGTAGTAGGCCCCGACTCGATCCTCATACTCCCTCGTCCGAGATGATAGCCGCTCCTCCCGTCGCAGCTCGCCTCCTAGCATGTCGAGGCAATGGGGAGAAAACCATAGCCATAATTGAATGCCGTCTGTCGCTCCTCCCGTCGCGTCTGTCCCCTACCGTTCGGATGCCAATTGCTTCCGCACCGGCTGACAGGGACTGGATCCGCCATTTTTTTGTTGGGTTCGGATCCATGAGTACTTGACTTTTTGGATCCGGAACTAGTGAGTACCTCTAAAAAAGGGATCCGGATCCCGCGATTACCTGTGATTCTAGGGTTCGGACCCCGCGATTACCTGTGATTCTAGGGTTCGGACCCCGCGATTACCTACTGAACCTAGGGTTCGGACCCCGCGATTACCTGTGATTCTAGGGTTCGGACCCCGCGATTACCTGTGATTCTAGGGTCCGGATCCCGCGATTACCTGTGATTCTAGGGTCCGGATCCAGCGATTACCTGTGATTCTAGGGTTCGGATCCAGCGAGTACCTGTGTTTTTGATTCCGGAACCGAGTACATGAGTACTTCTAAATTTTTTGGTTCCGTTGGATTCGTTGGGTTCGCGATTCCAACAAGTACTCGAAGTACTCATGCAAATTGATACAAATTGCGCATTTTGGGGGAAGTTTGTACTAGTTCTATGCGCCTGCTCATGCTTGGATCCCATACAATAGATACGTACAATTTATTTCCCATACTTTCTGCCCGCTGCACACATATTTAGTACTTTACAGTCTATCCCATACAATTTAGCAAAGCTTTATTTGGTCCCTCCGGCAAGTGCCACAAGCAACGTATGTGAGTTTATAGCCCTCCGGCTCAAAAAAGACACTTGCCATCACAGGGAAACAGATTCCGATGCAGTACCATTTTTCACATATGATGTGACAAGTAATGCCAAATGGTATATCGCATGGCCAGTGCGAGTCCACCAAATGAACATTAAATGCACAAAATATGGATGAAAACAGGTTTAAGACAACCATTTCTTACAGTTTATATAGACTTGTGACAACCATATTTCTCGCGCATACATAATTCAACAATTACATGAGACTAACAAGGCATCCTCTAGGCTATCTTCCTTGGTGTTCTTCTTGAACGCGTCATGCATTCGCCCCGCTTTGTTAAACAAACGCTCGCATGCAGCAGAGGTAGCAGGCATAGATAAGTACTGCCGCGCCATTAAAGCCAAGTCGGGGTACAGAGCTGCATGTGTTTTCCACCATGTCAACACACAAATGTCCTTGTCCGTTTCTTGGGGCAGCTCAAGGTAACGCTCTAAGTCATCCTTTTCCACGTGCTTGGCTGTAGAGGGCGTCACACGCCCAGTCAAATCCCCGGAAAGGAATGCAGTGAAAGACTTACTCTTCGACGACATCAATTGCTTGCCAAGCTCTGCAGCTTGCATGCTTGGATAAGCACCGCCTTCTGCCTCGCTCTCTTCCGGCTCTGTGCGCCACTGCTCTCCAAATTCTCTTCTTGCAGCCGCCAAAATTGTAGGCGCAAAGTCTGGACGAATGCCATTGAAGTCCAGATTCTTAAACCTGCACAATTCACATTTTTAGTTAACATATCAAATGCACAAGTAAATTTGCATACATACACACACACAGGAACACGTAGAGAGCATACAAAATAGGTACACAAACGAACACCACACACACATACACACACATTCGGAAGTAGATGCACATACAAGCCTACACACACACAAGCAGATAAACATAAACACATCCATAACAACAATACAATACAATCACATCTATTTATCAACATTTAATATATTTATCAGGTATATAATAGAAACAAATGTGCAAATTTTAAACACATGCACACACAACCATTACAAGGTACTCACCGAATGTCCAGCAATGTCGCAATCCCTATCTTGATGTAATCGTTCTCCCTTATGTTTGTGAAAAAACGCTCAATGATTCCGGCCCGCAGACTCTCCCTTGCCTCCGCCGTATGAGGCTCCATGTCCTCCGCTTCGATGGTGTACAAGTCCACATCCCTCCGATCATCCAAGTCGTCATCCACGATGACCTCTTCATCGCCTTCGTTATCTTCTTCGATGCCTTCTTCAACCTCGTTTGATGTTACAGTGGCTTTAGCTTGCAGCCGGTTCTTCCTCTTCCTGCTTATCCGATTCGCCTCTCGATTTCGTGCCTCCTGCAGAAACACAATGCACCCATCAAAAGTTAGTAATGGAAACATGAAATTGAAGCGAAAGAACATAAAAGAACACAAAGAACAGAAAAGCATCACAGAACAGCGATAACATAGTGTCGACAAGCCCAACTGCAAGCTACTACTATGGCTTCGATAGAGCACATAAACAGAGACGCAAATGTGCGGGCGGAGGCGGGGAGGGGGCGCCATGCGGCGCTACCGACCCGCACAGTGCAACAATATGCTTAACGATAAAGTAACCTTTTACGTGGGAAAGCAAAGAACAGAAAAGCATCACAGAACAGCGATAACAAAGTGTCGACAAGCTCAACTACGACGCTATTACTATGGCTTCGATAGAGCACACAAACAGAGACGTAAAAGTGCGGGCGGAGGCGGGGAGTGGGCGCCATGCGGCGCTACCGACCCGCACAGTGCAACAATATGCTTAACGATAAAGTAACCTTTTACGTGGGAAAGCAAAGAACAGAAAAGCATCACAGAACAACGATAACAAAGTGTCGACAAGCTCAACTACGACGCTATTACTATGGCTTCGATAGAGCACACAAACAGAGACGTAAAAGTGCGGGCGGAGGCGGGGAGTGGGCGCCATGCGGCGCTACCGACCCGCACAGTGCAACAATATGCTTAACGATAAAGTAACCTTTTACGTGGGAAAGCAAAGAACAGAAAAGCATCACAGAACAACGATAACAAAGTGTCGACAAGCTCAACTGCAACGCTATTACTATGGCTTCGATAGAGCACATAAACAGAGACGTAAAAGTGCGGGCGGAGGCGGGGAGTGGGCGCCATGCGGCGCTACCGACCCGCACAGTGCAACAATATGCTTAACGATAAAGTAACATTTTATGTGGGAAAGCAAAGAACAGAAAAGCATCACAGAACAACGATAACATAGTGTCGACAAGCTCAACTGCAACGCTATTACTATGGCTTCGACAGAGCACATAAACAGAGACATAAATGTGCGGGCGGAGGCGGGGAGTGGGCGCCATGCGGCGCTACCGACCCGCACAGTGCAACAATATGCTTAACGATAAAGTAACCTTTTACGTGGGAAAGCAAAGAACAGAAAAGCATCACAGAACAACGATAACAAAGTGTCGACAAGCTCAACTACAACGCAATATGGCTTCGATAGTGCAAATAAAGAGACATAAATGTGCGGGCGGAGGCGGGGAGTGGGCGCCATGCGGCGCTACTGAACATCACAACGCAGCTAACTCGGGGGTGAGGGCAGAGCAGGGGGGGGGGGGGGGGGAACTCTTGCTTACCTCTTCAACTTTCTCTTGCTCGTTGTGAAAATCTTCCAGCAGGGTGGACCAATTGGCTTGCCGCCTTACGTTGAGCTCGGTTTCTGAAGTGGCGGCTTCCTCCGGCAGTCCTTCCCACATAACTTTATACGTCAACATTCCACACCTTTTTCCTTGGCTAACAATTTTCTTAACTACATACTGCCCTTTATTACTATACGGATCTCCACTTGTTTTTGACTGAGGTGTCCTAAACACCCTATCTGAATTCCAAACAAGCTCCTCTTCTGCACGTTGGATAGCCGTCGATGACAAGCTCTTCCCTGATCTAGACGGTCTACTACTTCCCGCTTGCCCCGCCATTGTTGCTAACTATGAAAGGATTGGATGTGGACGGGCAGATTATGGTGGATTTCAAGCGCGTACGCACCGTTTAAATAGCCTTTGGGTGGGCTACAATCGATTCAAAGCTGCGGAATGACAACAATCTGGGCTATTGAACCAATCCTAGACATACACCTCAGCAGATTTGCATTGCCAAATACCTCCCAAAAAAAAAGCGTGTCACTTCGGGCAACCACAGAATCGTGAGATACTCGGAATCGTGAGTACTGATTGGGTATCACGATTCCACATCGTTTTGCGAGGATGAGGTACTCGCGATTACCGCGGATCCATTAAAGTACGATGAATACCGGATCCAACGATTACTTACAATAACTGGTACCGGAACCAACGATTACTTACAATACCTGGTACCGGAGCCAACGATTACTTACAATAACTGGTACCGGAACCAACGATTACCTACTGAACCTAGGGTTCGGATCCCGCGATTACCTGTTATTCTAGGGTTCGGACCCCGCGATTACCTACTGAACCTAGGGTTCGGACCCCGCGATTACCTATTGAACCTAGGGTTCGGACCCCGCGATTACTTGTGATTCTATGGTCCGGACCCCGCGATTACCTATGATTCTAGGGTCCGGACCCACGAGACCAAGTCCGAACCCGAGTAGTCTCGTGGATTCGCGGCTCCTTAGGATCCGGATCCAGTCCCTGCCGGCTGATCCGTGCGCCCGCACCCTCCCCTTATGGTTTACGCGGCCAAGGGGTCGCCTATTCGGCATGTGTGCTTTCACAATAACTCATACACCGCCGAAGGCACTCATGTCGATGGTGGGTACCGACGAGGGGAGAGGTTGAGTTAGAGAGTAAGATCGGGGCTCCGACCTCAAAGGTGCCGGGTACCGGGTACGTACGTTTTAACCGAAACCCTCCGTACATGTTTTTCCCGGCGGCGGCCGATCTAAAATAAGCGCCGCAAGACCGTGCTGCTCTCGCCGCGGCTATCCTCCTCGTTGTTGGTGTCGAGCTCCACCCCCTAGATGGGTCTGCTCGACCTCTGGAGCGTTGGTCGGCGTCGAACGAGCACTCTTCCCTAGCGCCTGTAACAATCTGATATGTTGATGAGGAAAACATAACAATTTTTTCTTGGTGTTTTTCACTGCCTTTCTTGTAAACAATTCAAATACGTTGATGGGGAAAACTCGGAAAGAGGCCGCCGGAGTAATAATAAAAGAAACCTTGTCAACCGCGCTTCACATGCCGCCACTTTGCCAAGGTCAGGTCGAACGTAAGCCGTGTCTCTCGCAAACCACAGTTGCGACGCGCGGGAATGGGTGGCGCAATATAAAGAAAAAGAAGTGCAGCCGAAGGTCTGCTGCGAGCTCGTCTGTCACGGGGTGTGAAAGGAAACACAGGCTGAAATCGTGGGACTAGTATACACGTACTCTTACCCCGCTGTCTATGTACAGGCAGGCGTAAGCTACAAAGCAACGGGGGCGAGGGCGTCGGGGCTGAAACGTGCCTGCTCAAGGGGATTGAGATAACAGAGTGTTGACCTGGAGTTTGGCACCTTGACGGGTAATATCGCCAATTTGGTCGTTTGAGACAACAAGACCAGGTGAGGCGTGCAGCCGAAGCTCCTTTCGTTCACGTCGTCTGCCGCGCAAACTGCACACACTTGATAAGTACAAGTACACAATTCTGTGGTACTTCTTGCTTTGTTTTCCAATATCCAATTGAGCATGCCGCGCCCCCCCCCCCCCCTCTCCCCGGGTATGCCCCGGTATGGACGCTGATATCGCCAGCTCTGCTCTGTTTCTCGCAATTCATCCCAAACAACTGTGCCTTGGCAGGCTTTTTCCACAGCCGCTAGACACCATTATTGGCGGCTGAGCGCCGGCGGACATATACTTGCTGTACTGCTTCTCGTATCATCCCATACACTGCAAGAACGCGCTGCTGTCCGTTCCCCCCTTTTTACTCGGCTAGCCTCAAGCGAATTTAGGCCACACTACACCACCTGCACACATATCGTCAATTCCTCGTGGTATTGCGCATGGGGTTACGGGGGCTTTTATGGGGACCCTTTTATTGTTGCGGAAGCGGTACCGTCGCCGGCGTGATTCGCGTCGCGATATATCGTTGCTAGCTCGTTGGAAAACGTATCACACCACTTCAGCCGCTTATTTTAGAAAGACTCACCGCTGGTGGCGAAGAGCGTACGTAACACAGTCTGGATTAGGATATAGTATGTCAGGGTGTCGCCAGTTGCAGGAGAGCACGGCAGGTACGCGGTCGTTGTGAGCACCTGGGAGCGGTAGCTGGCTCACAAATTTTCGTAGTTTCTCGTTTCAACCGGGCTTAGCTTGCTTCCACTTACCCATTTATCAGCCCACGTGCTGGTGGTCCTGTTTGGTTACGTTTCGGTGAGGTCCTTATAATTGACTTTCACGGATGAAGGGGGTGTAAGGTATCACTCTGATCTGCAACACCCTGATCGGTTTTCCATATGGCCCCGCCGTCCTTTGCCTCTCTCCGTGTTGCTTTATGTGCCGTTGCCAGAACTGTGGCGAGTGTGGAGTGGCACAGATAAGAAAGTGGTAATCATTAATCAGGATAACATTTGTCCTGACTGCTTGCTGTGATCGCTATGCATGCAGGGGTCTTTCCATGCACGCAGTTGAAAGGCCAAGGGGCCACCGACGCATTGCTGTGTGTGTGGCGGCGGGGGAGGCGGGTGTGGCCATGAGCCAGGTGGAATTTGAGGTTTAACAAAGCTTCTGAGCAAACTCTAGAAATTCGGAGAGGGAAGGGGGCGGTGACGGGCTGGTGGGGGGGGCGCCATGGCACCCTTTCCGCCGCCACTTCCTGGTACTCCGTCTTCATCGAATGGGGGGGAGGGTGAGGAGAGGGGGTTGCTAAAGGCGCACAATGAGCTGAGCGCGGTGGTGTATCCCAGCGAGAGCTCGGTGATCAGTGAGAAGCGGCCGCGGAGTGTCATGATTATGGAACCAGAGCCGGAGAGGCGGCCGCGCAGCGTGATGATCTCGCATGACACAGAGATTCGGGACGACGCGGGGGTGTCGTCTGCGGGGGAGCTGCGTGACGATCGCTCCTTCGGCCGCGCAGAGTCCAGCAAGCTGCGGGGGAAGAGCTTTCTGGTGCAGGCGACACACAACCAGCAGATTTACGAGGCGTTAGCGGAGCACACCATGCACATGTACGCGCCGCCCAGGGGCGTGCTGGACCCGCGGAAGGTCTTCATGCAGCGGTGGGACGTCCTCATAGCAGTACTGCTGCTGTTCACCGCCGTCGTGACGCCGTTCGAGGTGGCCTTCATAGATAATGACTCCTTCACCGACCCGCTCTTTATAATCAACAGGTGAGTTGGGGGCACCCATGAGTGACTTTGGGCAGCAGATGGCTTGACGCATTTCGCAACCCCGCTCCGCATTTTCATTTCCATTTTCTTTTCTTAGCGACATGCCTCTTTTGGACCTGACTTTCGTTTTGTTTTTGCGCTCCACTCAGAATTGTGGACGTGTGCTTTGGAATCGACATGATTCTTCAGTTCAACTTGATGTTCCTAGACGGTATGTTCCCATTCATGATGACTGACTGACGGAACGGTAGGTCGTAGGTGTCTGTTGGACTCAATCTTTACACCTTCGTCGTTGGTTTCGCAGTGAAAACAAACGTGTGGATCACCGATCGGTGGCGCATTGCGCGGCATTATGTTTTTGGCTCCTTCCTGATCGACCTATGTAGCATCCTCCCTTTCGACACAATTGGTATGGCAATGAAGGTATGGCGTCCCACTGGTCTTCCTTGCGGCTTCTGTGCTATTCCCAAGTCGTTCAATTCGATATTTCTAGCAATTCGTTCAGATGACGAATGAAAATGCGCACTGCGTGTTGTTTTCGCAGGATGGCGACATCCAGAAGCTCAAGATATTTCGCATAGTGCGGTTGATGCGGCTGTTCAAGCTTCTGCGCATCATCCGCTCGGGGCGCGTGTTCAAGCGGCTGGAGGCGATGCTGGACATCGGCTACGCGATGCTGACGCTGTGCAAATTTATCACGGGCACGTTGGCCATCGCACACTGGATGGCATGTGCTTGGATGCTGGTTCAGGTTATCGAGGACAACTGCGAAAACTGGGTTATCACTTACTACCATAACGAGCGGGAGGATGGGTTAAGCTACTGTGACCAGGTTCCATCTGAGACTTGCCAAAGGCTATGGCCGCAGCATTGCAGTTCAGCGGGTGGCGCCGAGGACTGTAGCCAGGGCTGTGGCACTTTCAATGAGGTGTGGGCCTGGTCTCAATGCCCGTTTGACGCCACTATCCCCCCTCCATTTGACACACACACACACACACACACACACACACACACACACACACACACACACACACACAAAGCCTTGGCAAAGAAACCGTTTGCTTTCAACAGAAGGCGAGGATAGTTTGGTGTAGGGGAGAGTGGGGAATTTCTTTGTTGACTTTGTGTTATGGGGTAACAGTGGTTGTGGGCACTGACTGGTAAAAGAGTTAATGAACTGGCTAGGAAGGCATGTTTCTCGTGTAGGATTGCACTCAGTTTTAGAATGGTATGTAGAATACTCATTAGTGTGTGGCAGGGCCTTACCTCGTTGAACTTACCTGATGAGGGTGCTACATTCAGCGCGCTTATGCCTATGTGTCGCCCCTCAATCCTGCAGAGGCAAGATGTAGGCAATTTTGTTGGCGTGGGCCCGGCGCACATGTTCATCACGTCCTTCTATTGGTCGCTCGTGACGATGTCCACCATTGGCTACGGCGACATTTTGCCCAATACCAAGACGGAGCGCATTTTCACAATCCTGGCTATGATCTTTGGCACGTCTGTTTTCGCGTACGTCGTGGGTAGCGTATGTGGCATCGTCGCCAACTTGGACAAAAAGTCTACGGAGTTTTACGAGCTGATGGACCAGCTGTCGCAGTTTGGGAAGGAGAATAAGATTGCGCCGGAGTTGCTCAGCCGGCTGAAGGCATACTTCCGCTACCGTGCGCAATACACTTCTGTCAGTGAATGGGGTGACCTGCTTCGGTTGATGAGCCCCGCTTTGCGTGGGGAGGTGGCGATGCTGAAGTGCGGGAACTGGGTTTCCTCGGTCCCCTTTTTTGCGGGCGGGCCGCCCGAATTTATGGTTGAGATCGCGCTGCGTCTCGAAACTGAGACATACCCGCAGTGGGAGGAGATCATCCATGCCAACGTGAGTCCCCCCTCCATCGACATGGAATTACTTTTTGGGTTTAAGCGGTACACGAGTTGTGGAATCCTTTCACCTCGCCATCTCTATGCCGTCATTTCTTCCCTCCTCTGGTAATCCCGTGTCACTGCCTATGCCCATTTTCTTAGAATACATAGGTGGGTGGGCGTGTTGTGCTGCGCGTTTTGGGGCATATGCGCGAGTGTGCGGAGAGGGGGTTACGTTATTGCATTATATTTTCATGGGGTGGGGCACAGGTGGATCTGTGTCTGTGGTCCATATGGTGGTCGATGCGCTTGTAGACTTGCCTGTGTACAGTGGTGTTTCGAACTGATCTACTCATGGGCGTCCCAGTCAGGTGTGCGTGGGCTTTGTTTCCGGTCGACCTGCTGACGTTTGTTTCCTTTTCGCCTTGGATACAGGATCAAGCAGAGAAGATGTATATAGTGGAGCGCGGGGTGGTAGGTTGTCGGGTGAGTGAGGAGCCACCTTCTTCGACCTGATCTGCCTGGAGCCCCACCCGTAGGAGACATTCACTGATATGCTAATGTGTTGCAATTTCAGGGTCGAGTGGTTGTGCGGGGCAAGGTGATCGGAGCAGAGCTTATGCTGACCAATTACCAGACAGACTACGCTGCACGCGCTCTCACATATACCGACCTGTTTGCTTTGTCTCGGACAGACATTGCAGCTGTGTCCCAAAAGTACGTACTCACACACCCCACCTCTTGTTACCCCCTTTTTTATACCCCACGTGATGTGCACGCAGTGAAGCGTAGCCCTATGCTTAACTGTCGCCCTAGCTTTTTCGCCACAGGTTTTTTGTAAGGGGGAGGGGGTGGTCCAGGCAGTTGTTTCCCCCCAGTCCAAGACCTGAACTGACTCAGACCTGGCCCTGCTATGTAGATATCCGCCCGTTCAGACCGCACTGCGCAAGGCGGAGTGCAAAGAGATCTCCCGTCGCCAGACGTCCTCCTTCATGCATGTATGGGACGAGATATCGCTAGGCCGACAGCGACGCGACACGGCCGGCTTTTCGCGCAGCTCCTTCCAACACCTCGGCATGTGCAAGAACGAGAAGGAGATGGCTCGGCGGCAGCGGGAGACGTATCTGCGGGAGGTCGCGATCGAGGTAATGGGCCCATTTCGCAGCCTCGCGACTATCGGTGTGTTGTATTCTCTGTCAATGGCGAGCGTGTCGGCTGTTTATGGCGAGCGCACCGGTGTGTTAAAGACGCACCACCTGAATCCTTACTTGTCTGAGTCGACCGACTTGCTGTTTTTTCTGTGGCTTATAGATTGCACAGTCTCAGGCCGCCGGTGACCCGAATGTGGTACCACAGTTCCCCATCATCACGTCTGCTGCCCTCAACGAGCGGATAGAAATTGACGAGACACCCACGGAGACGAATCCGCAGGATGCGTTAAGGAAGCTACAGGCGGTGAGTGCTGCAGAATTGGACGAGTCCCTTGATTAAAATTGTTTGGGGTAGGGGGGGGGGGGGGGGGGGGGGGTAGTGAGGATATGCGCCAAGCCAATCTATGTGCTGAACTCGTCGGAGAACTTACCGCACACCCTCATTCCCCATGTTGCGTTTCCAATCAGGACATTGATCAGATGAAAATGCAGCAGAAGCAGACTGGAGAGCAGATGGCTTCCATGTTGCGGATGGTGCAAAAGCTGGTGGGACGCTTGGAGCAGCAGCCGCAGCGGGGAAACTCAACTATCCAGGGCAGTTGAGGCGTGCTGGCCTTGTGCAGCCTCTGCTGCTGCCAGACGCATCACCAGGTGCCGTTTGATTGGAGGACCTGTCGCAGTTGGGATGCTCGGTTGATTTGCCTGGAGACATGGAGGGTAGTATCTCGAGCAACCCACCGGTCAGTGGCTGCCCATAGCAGCTCTCCAAATTTGATACCCTCAGCTCAGTCGACCCACCGCGGCAGTCGTCGTTAGCGTCTTGAGGCATGACTCGGGTCGGGATGGAGAGGGGTTGCGTATCTGTAGCAGCACTCACGCATGCAAGCACAGCATTGAATGGCCAACCTTAATATATCAGTGGCATATGCCCAACGCTTAAATTTAGCATTTCTATTTATTTACAACTCCCTCCTCTCTGCCCTGCAATTCCACGCTGGCAACGCTGAAGCCACTACCGCACCAGATGCACCTCACTGAGCCTCTACCGCCCGGGCCTCCGAGGTCAATGCGCACAGGGAGCGGCTGGTTGTCGGTGTTGCCGAGCCCAAGCTGCCCATGCTCACCCCAACCCCACACGTAAAGCTCCCCTTTGTCCGTCACTGCCAGAGAGTGTTCAGACCCGACCGCAACGCGGCGGACGCTTTCCCCTTCCAATGAATTCACCCTGTGTGGCAGCGATCCAGCGCGCCCTCTCATGAAACAACCGACCCAGGGTGTTACACAAAATGCAGGGAGGCATGTGCGGTGAGGAGTCTCACCTCGTGGGCTTAGAAATGACGGGACTGCTGCCACCGGTGTCGTGGCCGACCACACCACATTGCCCATGCTGATTGCTCCCCCACGCCCACACACCACCACCAGAGTCCAGACCCAGCCAGTGCCGCCACCCGATGGCTATCTGAGTCCACACCCCATGCCGCGGTGCGTTGGGGGAGCCTGATGCTGGTGCAGGCACGATTGTTGGGGTCGACGAGTCACGGCCTTGATGAGAGCCTCGTCCCCATACATACAGGCAGCCCTCGACGTCGATGCTGGCGGAGCAATCCCCTCCTGCCTCGATCTGATCATGTTAAAGTCAGGAAGGCTCAGCATACCCCCCCCCCTCTCCACATCTGTTCTTTTTTCCCTACGCGTTATCAGTTCTAACAGTCGTTCTGAAAGCTATAAACGACAGCGACCATGCGAGGTTTGCACTAGAAAGGCACAACCCCAACAGCGAACAGGATGATTGTTGACTATACCCACTGGCTTGAGGCTGACCCACACGCTGTTCGAGTTCCCCTGCCACCTTAGCAGATGGGGGTTTTGGCCGGCATTCTAGTGTTGTCGGGGGTCGACGGGTGAAAGTCGCACTTTTTGCATATTTGCTCTCTACAACTGACCGCTGGCCACAGGTGGCACCAGGCGGGCACGCAGGAGGGGGGGGGGGGGGGGGGGGGGGGGGGAGTAGGCTCACCTTCGGCACTTGTGCGAACTGAAGGTGCGGTATTACCGCTGGGGTTAAGATTTTCCGGCCGCTGCTCATTGGTTGGCCCGTCTGACCTTTACTGTTGGCACCAAATGAGAATAGCCGACAGACCGGCCCGTCCGCGCCCGTGCCATCTCCTTGAATACAAGCGGCGTGCGAGGTGTCAGCCTGTCAGGTCACGGGCGCTGCCGTTATGCATGTTGAGCACTGCGGTCATGCCAGAGGGGGTTAGTCTGACCTGGCCGTCGGCTAGAGGCTGTAACGAGAGTGTGGCGCAGCCCAGCTGCGACTTTCGCGGCATGCACGTCCTGTAAGCCATCCACCCTCTGCAGCGGGATCACGCGCCCTGCAGGGTGTAGCGTCCCGGTGCCCAGCTGACCAAAGCTGCCCTCGCCGGTCGTAAAGAGGTTGCCGCACGCTGCAGGCCAGTTCATGCCGCGAGACGGAGGTCGATACAGCGTCGCACAGCGAGTCAGGGACACGCCCACTCGGTAGTCTTATCTTATTAGGAAGAAGTGTGTGCGTGCATGCTCGGGCCTTCGCACCTGTTACAAACACGGTGTGCGCCCATCCTGCTGCCACCTGGACGACCGGCACGCCTGCGAGACTTCGGGCAGGCGCTGGCGCCAAGAGGGGAGGTAGCCTGTCGGAGTGTAGTCCCAGTCCACTGCCGTACGGCATTCCCCACGTCAACACCTCGCCGTCTGCAGTGTTGGGTCGGCGTTAGTCGCCAGGTCGCCAAGCGCATAAGCGCTCATACAGACAAGAGGGGATTATGGGTGGGGCAGAGGGGATACCCTCGCAGAGAGCAACGACATGACTCCCGCCGCAAGCCAACAAACGCTGGAAACGTTTGCAAGGTGGCTGCTCGATGCGGATGGGCAGGAGGCTGTCCTCCACTCGGCCCACGCCAAGCTGTCCCGACGTACCTGCCCCCCACGTGCACAGGTGGGAGGGGAGGGGATCGTACATGGGTCGGTTGAAAGAAAACAGCGAACTCTCTTCTGATATTGACCCGACCAGAAACCATTTATTGCCAAACGACAGATGACGTCGTAGCGCGGTAGTCTGTCCTCTGTCGTGCGGACAGCGATGAACGGTTTGCAAGCACTCACAGTCTCACACCGGACACCTCACAGTGTTAATGATGAACGAAAATGAAAATGATTCACAACAATTGTGGTCTCCGCTGCTTTTTATTGTAAGAAAATTCTATTTGAAGCAATGGTACATACACCTCACCCGGATAGTGACCTCCCCGACCCCCTCCCCCCCGGGCGCGCCCCCCTTACCTATCTCTATGACCGTGATAGCCTCCAAATGTGGGAGAACTCTGTGCTCCTTGTCACCAAACAAAAAAACACCTCGCTTGTCCCCTTCCCCCCCCAAAAAAATTAAAAATAAAAAATTGCCCGTGACTTGATTGTTCCGGCATGGGTTGATCGCTCGGCGGGAAACATACCCAATGATGCGGTCGACTTTCTAGCGAGTGCGACTGGGTGGGCCCTTCAAAAGCACACGGGTGTCGACCGTGACGCCACTCGCCTTCGGGGTGAGGCTCCTAAAGTTCGGCCATTCGCTGTTAGCGATTGTTGCGGCCGACCACGTGGGCCCCGTACAACGACATGTTTTCACCAAAGCTGGTATCGAGCGAGCCATACATACCACTCGTATTCTGACTGTTATTGATTGCAGCCTACGAAGGCGGAAGTTCCTATTGTTAAGCGTTTTTCCTCCCGAAGTCGGCTACCTGGAGGAGTATACGTTACATGAGCCCGGCTAACGGGAGGAATATCGTCGCGAACGCTGCACCCTGCTCCTATGTCGGAACCGTACTTCGAACGATGTACTCGTACGCATCATGCCCATCCGTTAACTATTATGAGATTCCTGTATCTTTTCTGTCCCCAAATAATAAAATAATAATTTCTAAAAAACTATTTTCTAAAAATTTAAATTCAAATTCTTTTAATAAATTCTTTTCTGTCCCGTACTGCCAGTACCCGTACTGCCCGGCAAGTCCCGTACTGCCAGTACCCGTACTGCCGAACTCTCGGACGACTGCCCGGCAAGTCCCGTACTGCCCGGCAAGTCCCGTACTGCCCGGCAAGTCCCGTACTGCCCGGCAAGTCCCGTACTGCCCGTATCCGTACTGCCGAACTCTCGGACGACTGCCCGGCAAGTCCCGTACTGCCCGTACCCGTACTGCCGAACTCTCGGACGACTGCCCGGCAAGTCCCCGTACTGCTACCCCGCAACGCCCCACCCAGGCTGTCGGCCGACCGACATGCGCTGCCGCAACGCCCCATCCCCAACCCACTCCCCCCCCCAAAACAACCCGGTACCCTCCGAAAGGGTACTATTTCTTGTCGCAGAATGGCACCGGTGCCGGTGCTTGCGCTACCACTCGCTCCACACCGGGGAGGGCGGTACCGAGTACCAAGTGCTCCAGCAAAAGTGTTTATTTCTTTATATAGCTATAGGCACCCCTAACTTTTGGCAAACTTCTAAAGTATCTTGGTACTCGGTACCCTGGTACTCTTCTTTTTTTCGCAAAAAAATAAAGTAAAGAGTACCGTTGCCCGTTGCTAACGCAACACCTCAAACCACACCGGGGCCTCCGCACAGTACCGGGTTGCACCGCCGGCTGGCCGGACCGCCACCGCCGAGCGACAATGGTGCACGCACGCATGCCTCCGCCGACCGCAACCACTCACGCCACCCCCCAAAAAAACCCGGTACCCTCCGAAAGGGTACTCTTTTTTGTCGCTAAATGGCACCGGTGCCGGTGCTTGCGCTACCACTCGCTCCACACCGGGGAGGGCGGTACCGAGTACCAAGTACTCCAACAAAACTGTTTATTTCTTTATATTGCTATAGGCACCTAACTTTTGGCAAACTTCTAAAACGTCCTGGTACTCGGTACCCTGGTACTCTTCTTTTTTGTTCGCAAAAAAATAAGTAAAGAGTACCGATGCCCGTTGCTAACGCAACACCTCAAACCACACCGGGGCCTCCGCACAGTACCGGGTTGCACCGCCGGCCGGCCGGCCGGACCGCCTCCGCCTCCGCCGACCGCAACCACTCACACCACCGCCGAGGAGGAGGATTTTAATATCGCAGCACGCCGCTGTACTTAGCGACTGTACATAGCGACAGATTGAAATTAGCGACTGTACTTAGCGACAGATTGAAATTAGCGACTGTACTTAGCGACAGACTGTGATTAGCGACACACGCGAGTGCCCCCCGATCGAGCGCCCCGCCCGCCCCGCCCGCCCCGCCTATAAAAACGCCGCGCACGCCACAATTCCGCTCACACCTTCAAGCTCTATAGGAATCTCCCCGTGCCCAACCCGAGATCCCCGGGGTCGCTAGGGAGGCATCGTAGCGAGCAAGGCAAGCTCGTCCGTCCGCAAGATAATAATTCCGGTGTGGCTTCGGCCACGGGGTTACTTGCACTAGGACGAGCTTGCCTTGCTCGCTAAAGGGTGCCTATATCTTGTTGGTGTCTTCTTCGGGATCCCTACCTTCGGGTATTGCGTGTGGCTTCGGCCCGACTCGTTGAATGCTTGCATGTCATGATTTGCTAACGTGTGCTTGCAGGTCGTCGTCACCACCAAGGACGGAATTCACCCGCCCCGCCCCGCCCCGCCCCGCCCCGCCCCGCCCCGCCCCTTGTCTATTTTCGCTTGACATGTCTTTTTATAAGGAAGGACCTTTACTAACTATTGCTTGGTGTGCTTGCAGGTCGTCAATGCTTTACCGGTGTTTTTAAACACCACCAAGCATGGAAATTTCACTTGTCTTACGAGGTCTTTGTCTTTGTCTTTGTCTTTGTCTTTATATTTTTCAATTTCAATTCAATTTCAATTCAATTTCATTTCCAAAACCCAAATGCTCCCGCGCCGACTCCTTGCACTCACGCATTTACTCGCGGAATACGCTGTCGTCGCTCACGATGCGAAGCCCCGAGTAGCCGCGCACTTTTTTGTTATTGATGGACTTCTTAGCGGAAGTCACGCCAAGCTCGGTCCGAATGATGGTGCCGAGCTTGGTGCTAGAGATGTCTAGGCCGCGCTCCTTCGCGGCGGCGGCAATTTCCCGGCAGCTCACAAAGTCGCCCGGGTTACCTAGCGTTAGCCAATCGCTCACCCCCTCCACCGCGTCCTCATCCCCTTGGCACCACATCTTCGTGTACTCGACTATAGACGGCGTCAAAGCCGGGCGTTGGTCGACGTAGGCGTGGCAAATCATGTACGCGAAAGCCGGCGCCACGTCCGCGCGCTGAATGAAGTCACCAATACAGGGGTCGCCCTTGTGCACGCAACTCAGGTGCTTGAAGGCCTCGTACTTTTCGCCGAGCAGGTAGCGCTCCGTCATCTCGATGAACACCACCCGGTTTTGGGTGGCGTCGTCGGTCTTGAGGTTCATTATCTCGGGCATGTCGTTTGCGAAAGCCCACGCCGTCCCTTGCATCTTGAACTGCATTTCGTCCCGGTGGTTTTGCCGCCCGGAGAAGGTGTCGCCGCCGCTGGAGAGCTCCTTGATGGTGTTGTTGTCAATCTTGATGCCCGGCCCCATTTTCAGCTCCGAGGTGGCTAGCAGGCGGTGGTTCCGGGCCGCCACCATCCAGGACATCGCCTTCGCGGCGTCGCCGGAGCTGCTGCCGGAGTAGATGAGGTTGGCGCTTGCGATCGAGCCCTTGTAATCGCCGAACGCTTTAGCATTCAGCTCCATCCAGCCGGACTTCCCGCTGTTGCCGTTGCCCACGACGAAGAAGAAGCGCTTGTCCTCCACGGCGCCGGCGTAGCTCCGGGCGGTGCTCTGAAGGACGAACTCCGCGTTGTCGCCCCACAGCCGGTCCACTATGCGCTCGCGGACCTCGGCGACAACCGCCTCCACCTTGCTCCGGGCCTCGTCGGTCGTCGGGTAGTCGTGACCTAGCTTGTAGAAGACAACAATGTCGGGGGAGAAGGGCAGCAACGTCTGCGTGCGGAGGTCGTACACACCGTTGTTCCACGCGACGCGGCCCTTGCCCGACACCTCGGCGTCAATCAACAAGCGGGGGTCATCCTTTACGAAATCGCGGATCAGGTCCATCACCCGGCGGATCATGGTCACGAAGCGCGCGTGCACGCCGACGTAGGCCGTCGCCCTTTCGATGAGCTTGCGAAACCCATCCATGTTCGTCCGGTCGCGGTAGCAGCCGTCCGCGGGGTCGTACACGTACAGCGTCCCGTTGCATGTCACCGCGCGGTAGCCGTTGTCCTCTAGCCACTCGAGAAAGGCGTACGTCGCCTGCACGTCGTCAAGTCTCTTGAGCGTGGAGGAGGCCGCCATCGACCAAGCCGCCGGCTCCTTCGCCGGCGCCGCAGCTTTCTCCGGGGGCACGGCGAAGGGGAACTCCGAGCCCGGCGCGTGGCTAGACCGGAGGGCGGCCATCGCCGCTCGGTACTCGTCCGGCGAATCAGTGCGGGCAAAGCGGTGGAGGCTCCCTATGTTGACGGAGGCGCCGCGCCCGGCGTTGGCCGACATGTACATCTTCTCGCACTCGCGTTCGTCGAACTTTGCCGGGCAGCCGCGCGACCACTCCTTGTACAACTCCAGTCCGCCCGCCGAGCGCCCGCACGCGTTGCCGGTCCCGAACCCCACGCGCATCCACCGATCCCGGTCGTCCGACCGCTTGATGAGAGGCAGCAACACGGCGACGTCCGCTAAGCTCGCCGCGGGTTGCTGCTGCTGCTGCGGGCTGCTCGCGACCGGCTGGGACACGGGGGACGGACAAAACCCTTGCCAGTCGTATTCCACCACCTGCGCGACGTAGTCCTTCACATCGTCGTCCGGCCGCTCCATCGTGAGCAGCCGCCCGTCCGCCGCGTCCTTCCGGCCGTTGACGCACGCTAGCAGCCGCCGCCGCGAGTACACGGACATGTCCCACTGGATGTGCTTTTGCTGGTGGTTCCAGTACGCCGCTTCCAGCAGCTGCGGGATCGCCGTGAAGGGTACGGCGAGGCCGGAGAAGAAGGGGCGGAAGGACAGCTTGTAGCGGCCGTCGGGCGTCGCGCCATGCCGAGTAGCGATATTGTACGACAGTTGCAGCTTCATCTTCATCCTTTCCCAGAAACCAATGAGCAAACCCTTCAGCAGATTCGTTTCATCCTGAACGTAGCCCGCTATGCGGCGCTTCTCCTCCGCCGACGGCTCGGCGTCGTGGTACTCCTCATAATCCAAAAATAATTTCGTCTCGACGTTGTCCTCGAGCAGCTCGCGGAGGACGTTGTCAGCGTGGAGCTTCTCGGCGAGCGCCTCGGGCGCCACCCACTCCACGTCAGACCAGTTGTTGAGGGTAACGAGCTTGACGGAGAGAGCCATGGCTGATGATTTATAATACCCCGGAGAAAATAATTTGCGGCCGTCTCAAACGCACCTGCGTTTACGCGGACTCCTCTGCCTGCGCCTGCGCCTGCGCTTCCGCCCGCTTCTGCGCTTTCTTTCGGTGGTAGCGCTCCAGATTGGTGGCCTTCCGCGCCTCCGCGTTGCGCTGGTAGTAGCGGCGGCTCCGCTCCCGGTCCTTTTCGAGGTAAAGCAAGTGTACCTTTGCTATGCGCATAAGCTCGCCGGCGGTCAGCCGCTCAACATACTCGGAGGACGCCATCGCTCGCTTTGTTTCCCCCAAGAAGAGAAATTATTTTCTCCTGCCGCGCGTTTCAGCCGCGTTCGGGACAGAAAAATTATCTCCTGTGGTGTCAAGAAGCCCGCAGACATGCCAGACTCGCCCGAGGCCAAGCGCGCGCGCGCCAAGGCGCACTACGCCGCGAACACCGAGGAGCAGCGCCTCAAAGCGAATATTCGCAGCATCCTCAAGGGAAAGAAGCCCAACGCCAAGACGCTAGCCGCCTACCGCTGGGGCGAGCGCGAGGTCAACCGCATTCGCTCGATGGACGCCAACTTCCGCCAAGTTCTCGAGCATATCCACGGCGTTGACCTGCGGAAGGTGTACGCCAACGCGACCCCGCTGCCGGCCATCAACCTCCCGCGCGTGCAGGTCGCCCCGGCGCCGGTGCCGCCGCCCCGCCCCGACTACCCTCAGTGCCTTGAGGACACTCCGGAGAAGGGCACCAACAGCCCCATCACGTGGGCGCAGATCGACACCTTTTGGGGCGCCAAAGTGCAGAAGCACAACATGGGCAGCAACTCCGCGCGCAAGGTGATGCGCGACGGCCAGCTCGTGGCTGAGAACTACTCCCAGGGATACAACGACGCCGTGCGCCGCACCTTCCGGCAGCTGCGCGAGGATATGGCGGGCGCGCAGCCCGAGGACAACGCCGTCCCGGTCCTGCGCGACGCGGAGCGCGTGATGGCGTGGCTGCGCGCCCGGTACTCCAAGAGCGACGTGCAGGTGCAGGCCGACGCCACCGCGGTGGACAGCGCCGTCGGGGCGGTGGCCGGGCGGGACGACGACGAGGACGAGGAGGTGTCCAGCGGCGCGGTGGCCACCTCCGTCGCCGGCGCGCGCTCCCGGGCGCGCACCAAGTCGACGGCGCTCAAGCAGGTCACGCAGACGTACTCGGTGAAGCTCGGGCACATCGCCACCACCTTCGGCGCGTGGGGCGCCTTCCGGAACTCCCTCGGGACGGACGTCCTCCAGGCCTATCGAGGCACATTCGGCGAGGGCGAGGTCGGATTGTTGCAAGCGTTGCAAGCGGACAAGGAGGTGCAAAGCAACAAGGGAAAGTCCGACCTCCACGCCGTCCCGAGCTATGAGATGCTCGTCCGCTACCTCCCGCGCATCAAGGCGGCGCTCGGCCCCTCCACCGCCTGGCTGGCAGCCTTCCTGCAGGTGAAGCTGCTCGGGCTGCGCGACAACCTCGGGGGCATCGAGATACGCGCCGACGACGGCCGGCGCTTCGACCCGGCGGTCGGCGACCCCTCCCGGGACGATTGGTACAACCGCAACACCGGCGAAATATACATCGCGCACTTCAAGACTGGGAAAAGCCGCTTCGGCACGCCCTACTCCTTCAAGCTCTCTCAGCACCCCGACATCAAGGCCGCCGTGGACGAGACGCTCGCGCCGGGCCACCCGGAGGCCGGCCGCAAGTGGCTGGTAGGTATCGGCCGCAAGAAGGATGGGCTGCCTCTCCCCGCCGGTCCCAAGGTGAAGAAGGCATTCACCGCCGCCGGCCTGATTTTCAAACAACTCAACAACGGCCGCCTCATCGACACCTCAGTCACCCCGCTGGACGTGCGCCATGCCCAAGTGACTTGGAAGCACCGCGAGATGTCCCGCCGCAAGCCGTCGCTCACCGCCACGCAAATCAGCGATCAGATCGCCGGCTTCTTCAACCACGCTAGCGACGTCAACATCGGCTATTTGCGCAAGACGTTTGACAGCCTCGATAGCCACCTAGCCACCAAGTCGAAGACCAACGTTCCGACGGGAGCCTTGCCACCCGTGCAAGAGGACCTTGGACCTTGGGGTCCACCCGAGGCTGAGGAAGAGGAGCGGTTGGAGGAGCGCCGGGAAAGCAACGCCAAAGCCACAACGAGCGCCCCCACCCGCGCCAAGAAGCAGCCGGTCAATGCGCTCAGCGCCCGAGCGCCCCCGATTGCAAAGCGAGCTCGCAAGCAAAAACCCTCACCACCCAAGCCAGCTTCCCCGCCGCCCGCCCGCGGCTTGGCGGGCCAACGCCCAGTGCGCAAGCGTGTCCCGACGCGGAGGGCAGCGGAGTCGGCCCAACAGCAGAAGAGCGCCAAAGGCGCCCCCTCGAGGCGCCGGCGTTCATAACTAGTAGTTATTACACAACAATCGTTTTTATTTGACCCGCGCCGTGTAAGTAAGCAGTAGTGCCAACTCTGAAGCGTACGTTTGCACCATCTATGAGAACGGTCCGTGTCACTGATATTCTCATAATGACATCCGTGCTAAAATTAACGTTGATGCCAGAGTTAGTGTATGTATATTTCTTTTGTCCAAAATTACTCGTGTCCAAACTCTGTACAAATAAAAAGCGTTCAATCTCTATGGACTTGTTTGGGGATAATATCATAACCTCAATACGTGGGTCGCCAAATTGATCTGTTTCAAAATAGTCGTACATAGTTGTTGTGATATTTGTGAAGGAAACCAGCCCGGCAGCCACTTGGACGGTCATAACCGATAATACTGGCAGGCTTAACGCTTGCACCAATGTGTATTTGAATGTTGAGCTAAAGCTATCCAAGCGGGTGTCCACGGCGTCGACAAGAGTGCGGGTGGCCGCGTCCTTGGTGTCCACGTACGCTCGAGTGGCCGCGTCCTTGGCGTTCACGATCGAACGGGTGGCCGCGTCGGTGTCGTCCACGTATTTCTTTGTGGCGGCGTCGGCGTCGGCTGTCGGTGCGCCAACTTGTTCGAGACGGATGCCGCTGAAATTAGCGCTCGTCTCCACTACGAGAGCTTCCGCCCTGAACACCAAGGCGGTCAAAGCCACGGTGAAGATGTGCTTCCAAGGCGTATCGGCAGTGCCTAAATCATATAAATTCGACCCGTTTGGGATAATATCGCCGCATTTCAAACTAGTGCTGCCGATCGACAGCATCGTCGGTGTCACCAAGCTGAAATAGTTTGACCATCCAGGACGTCCAGGTAGGTCAAACCATCGGGCGTTTTCCGCGACGTAGGACCGTAGAAAGTTGTACGGAATTGCTTCGTCGTCGTGGAGTGGATCAGTTCCTGACAGGCGCACCCGCTTGAAGTACCCAAAGAGGTATCGCCGTAGGTCTTGACCCAGGTTGTAAGCCGAGTCCGCCGACGGCGTGAGCGAGTCACTCAGCACGATGTCAAAATTCGAGGGCTGGGTGGGGTCCATGAACTGCCCGATGTCCGAATACGACAATTTTGAGACCCAAGCCGGCTTGTCTGTCAACCCACCCCACGACGTTGCGCCCGATCCTACGGCATCGTCAACGTACTTTTTGGTCGCTGCGTCGGCGTCTGCTATCGGGGCTGCGACGTTTGTGACGCGATTGATGCCCGCGTCGATACCCTTGTCGGCGTATATCTCCTCCACATATGCGCGCCGCCACCGGGCGTATGGGTCACCGAGGTCATACACTCCTTGGCCGTTTGGAGCGAAGTCACCGCTCTTGAAGCTGTTTGAGCCGATTGTCACGGTGTCCGTGGTGCCACCGAGCGAGAAGTAGTTTGTCCAATTCGGCCGGCCCTGAAGGTCCAGCCACGTCGCAGGCCCTGGCTTATCGGTGAGATCGTTGTAGGAGCCGCTGAAAAAAGTGGGCTTGCCCGTTATGGTATTCCATGCGTGCGTGTGACTTATCGGGGCGAACCCAGTGTGCGTATGCGTAGTCAGGGCGTACTCATTGTGCGAGTGGTTGGTCGGGGCGAACCCAGTGTGCGTGTGACTTATAGGGGCGTACTCGTTATGCGAGTGATTGGTCGGGGCGAACCCAGTGTGCGTATGCGTAGTCAAGGCGTACTCACTGTGCGAGTGGTTGGTCGGGGCGTAGTCATCGTGCGTGTGTGAAATAGGAGCGTAGGAGTCGTCGTGCGTGTGGTTGGTCGGGGCGAACCCAGTGTGCGTATGCGTAGTCAAGGCATAGTCATCGTGCGCGTGTTCAATAGGAGCGTAGGCGTCGTCGTGCGTGTGCGTAGTCAAGGCGTAGTCGTCGTGCGTGTGGTTGGTCGAGGCGTACTCGTTGTGTGTGTGTGTGACAGTGGCGTACTCCGCGTGTGTGTGTCCAGTCGAGGCGTACTCGTTGTGTGTATGATTTTCAAGTGCATAATCATTTCCAGCTGCCAGGAGTTGTACCTCAACAATTTCCTCTATGTCAGGCCGGTCTGTCAAGTCGTTGTACGAGCCACTAAAGAATGTTGGCTTGCCCGTGATGGTATTCCATGCGTGCGTGTGTGCAATAGGAGCGTAGTCGTCGTGCGAGTGGTTGGTCGGGGCGAACCCAGTGTGCGTATGCGTAGTCAAGGCGTAGTCGTCGTGCGTATGCGTAGTCAAGGCGTACTCACTGTGCGAGTGCCCGGTAGTGGCGTAGTCGTCGTGCGTGTGTGCAATAGGGGCGTACTCGCTGTCATGCGAGTGGTTGGTCGGGGCGTAGTCGTCGTGCGTATGCGTAGTCAAGGCGTACTCACTGTGCGAGTGCCCGGTAGTGGCGTAGTCGTCGTGCGTGTGTGCAATAGGAGCGTAGTCGTCGTGCGTATGCGTAGTCAAGGCGTACTCACTGTGCGTGTGTCCGGTAGTGGCGTAGTCGTCGTGCGTGTGTGCAACAGCGGCGTAGTCGTCGTGCGTGTGTGCAATAGGGGCGTAGGCGTCGTCGTGCGTGTGTGCAACAGCGGCGTAGTCGTCGTGCGTGTGTGCAATAGGGGCGTAGGCGTCGTCGTGCGTGTGTGCAATAGGAGCGTAGTCGTCGTGCGTATGCGTAGTCAAGGCGTACTCACTGTGCGTGTGTGCAACAGCGGCGTAGTCGTCGTGCGTGTGTGCAATAGGGGCGTAGGCGTCGTCGTGCGCGTGTGCAACAGCGGCGTAGGCGTCGTGCGAATGATTTTCCGTCGCGTAATCACCTCCTTCCAACAATGCCCTACGTGGTGTGCTGGAGGCGTCTAGCCCGTACAAGTCCTGAAAATAGGCTTTGCTAAATGGCCTCGTTGTTGAGCCGAAATCCACTTGTGTATCAGCCTCTGGGGTAATGGTGGAGCTAACGTTTTGGTCCCCGTCGAGCAGCGCCCGGCGAGAGAAACCCTCCTCATTCTGCCCAAATAGGTTCTTGGCGTATACGTCGTGGAAGTGCCCGGTTTGCCACGGCTTCGCATACGTCCCAATCGTGTCCCCACCGATGTCCGTGTTATTCGGCGTGAGATTTGCGTACACCGTGATGTCATCGGTATCAGAGCGTGAGGACTTAACCATGTTGATATTGATGCTGTCATTCACTGTGATGTCGGTTGTGTAGATGGTCCACCACGGGTAGTCCAGCGCCCCGAAGTCGCGTTTGTTGTGGTCGGTGCCGATCAACCCGTCTCCCTCGACCTTCAGGTGTTGCACGAGATTAGATCCGGCGCCTATTTCCTCCCTCATTTCGCCCAAGGTGTTGCTCAAGCTCGCGCCAGCAAGCATAACGTCTTCGGCGTGCACAGTCTTCCATTGGTGCGAATCGCTCCCGAGCGAGTGAATCGGCCCGACCAACGCCGCCGTCGTCGGCAAAAGCGAGGCGCCCACGGTGATGTCGGTGTCAAACCCGATAGCGGTGATGTTGTCGGTGCGGATGTTCGACGCGCTAAACTCGCCGGCAAATCCAGTCACCGTGTCAGTGAGCGCCGTCAAGTCCGTGTCCTGCCGGTCATTTTCCGTCTCCTCCAGTGTCACCCGGGCCGCTAGCTCGCGGTAAAGCAATTCGACTTGGCTGAGGTCCACCTCCACGGCCCGGCGGCCGTTCATCTGAAGCGGCGCCGATATTTGCCGAGACTGGTTCATCTTTATTAATCTTAGCAAAAGCTATTTTTAACGTCGCCGTGAATCTTCCACCGTTGAGGTCGAGCGTCCGCCCGTTGTCGTCGCTTAGCCGGATGCTCACGTAGCTTAGATAGCGGTTAAAAACGTCCACGAAGGCGTCCGAGCTGAAGTGATCAATGCCATTGAACTGGGCACTGGACGGTACCTTGCAAAGTATGTCACCCACACGCCTTGTCCGGGGGTCACGGTTTTGTGTTAGCAGGTTGCTATGCACAAACACCGAGCTGGTGCGCGTCAAGTCCACGATACGACTAGCGGTGAGCATCAACTCTCCATCGACGATTTTGGCTGAGTCACCAACATTCAAGCCTAAAAGCCGAGTGCACGTGGTGCCTTCTCCAATAACTACATGATGATCCGCGTTTTCCGTTGCAAGTAACGTCAGCTTATTCGTGTTTTCGTCGTAACTAGCCACGTACTCATCGAGTCGTGCATCGTTTAAAAATGCGACGATATCGTCTATCGAACGGTTGCCGTGGGGAAGGTTGATGGTGACCGGCTCTCCAGGAATCTCACCACCATCGTCGTATTTAAAAACCAGCGTATTGTTGCCGTCATATATACTGTAGTACGTATGAGGCAACCACGCGTTCAACAACCTAACCTGCATTGTGAAACCCTGGGGGACGGTCAAGGGATCTAGTAGGGAGAAAACGTATGTACCGTCATCGAGCTTCGCGTCAGCGTACGCCGTGTCCAAGTACAGCTGCTGGAGCATTCTTTTAAACAATATCGAAGAAAAACTGGGGCTGGGGCTGGATTGTTGGTTTCTCGGTCCGTGACCGGCGCTTTTCAGCCTTTGCCGTCCTGGCGCGCAAAAGAGCTGCCTTCATCTTCTCGCTTGCAACTCGTTTAGTTTTTGGCTTCGGATCAAGGCCGGTTGGTTCTTCTTCGACGGCCTGAACCTCTCCACTAGAAACATCGCTCCCCCCAGTATCGCCAGGTACCTCAGGAACGGTGTCTTGTTCACCGTCTCCGTCACTGCCGTCGCCGCGTTCGAGATCGCTCCGTCCCATGCCATTTCTTTTCTAAACTAGACAATAGAAAATAAATAGAACCATGGCGTCTACTTCGTCTCTACTCGAGACCATCGGATCGGAGGTGGTTCACGGGGAAGCGGTTTCCTCCATTTCTGCGAGTAAGTCCACCCAGACAGATCCCCATTTGCTTGCTCGGAGCTCAAACTATGGGACGGCGGCGTGGTGGAAGGAAAACTTCGGCGGGTTCGGCTTCACCGACGAGCAATTCCAAGTACTCGAGGCGGTAACCTGGGGGGTGGCTCCAAAAGAAATAAGAAGGTACTATAAACGGCGCGCTAAATGCGATTCAACATCAAACAACGGTCGGAATTCAAAGTGAACCCCCCGAGTTTCTTGTGTGACAAAAAGATACACGAACAAATCGTTTCGCCGCTGCCCGACCGTCCGTTTTTCATGGCGATTATCGGCTCCGCGGGCACGGGTAAAACGTCGATGCTCGTCAACCTCCTCTCGAGCAAGCAAGCCTACCGCAAGGCGTTCCATCACGTGCACGTTGTCATGCCGTCTCACTCCGTGGCGAGTTTGAAGCGTAACATATTTAAAAACCACAACAAGATGCACGACGACCTAGATTGGGCGACCCTCGACGGAATTCGGGAGGCGGTGAAGGAATCTGCGGAGAAAGAGAAGAATAGTTTGTTGGTACTCGACGACGTGACCGCTTCTTTGAAAGATAATGAAATTCAGCACATTCTTCGCGAGCTAATATTCAATCGCCGCCATTACCGGCTATCCATCATCATCCTTGTTCAGTCTTACAACTCGATGCCGCTTGGCATACGAAAAACGCTCAGCCATTTCCTCATGTACAAGCCCCGGAACAAGAAGGAAACCACAGCGATATTCGAGGAGCTGATCACGCTTCCGCGGGATGAAGCGGACGAGGTCATGAGGTTTGTCTTCGACCGGCCCTATGCCTTCATGTTTGCAGACACGGGGACGGGGGAGCTGTACAAGAATTTCGATCGTATAGGTATACATGACAGCAATGCCGCGGCGGAAGACCAAAATTACTCGGGAAAAGAAGACGAAGAAACCGGCACGCACACGAGCGGCCGCTAAAAAACCTAAACCCCGTGCTTTTCGTAACCAGAACGTGCGGGTAAACGTGGTGCAAACAATGTCAACTGGTGAATCCACGCCGGGCAATCAGCCCGAGCCCTTCACGCGTGGTTGGACAATGGGAATTGCCCCCCCGGCACCGACGATTTTACAGCAGCCCGCGGCGAGCTCAATCATGCGACCGCACGATCACTTCAAACACGCCGCGTCACCCATCGCCCAAACCGAGAGGCAGATGCCCCACGCCGTGCCTGTGCCGGAAAAACCAATGATGGAAGCGGCGAACCCGAGGAGTTCCGCGCCATCATCATCGGGTGTCAAACAGCTTGTTCGATCTTTCGAAGACCGGGAACAAACAGGACTTGATGATTCTTATATCATCAATAATCCTCAAATGTTTGAACCACGAGTAATTGACGAGCTTGCGGAGCGTTTGGGAATAGAGTTCCCGGCAGGAAAAAAGAGGAGGGGTAAGGAGGAAAAGGCGGCATATATTAAAAAACAGCTAGCCGAGAGGAAGGGCAAAGCACGCATGTGAAGAAAAATGTAGGCTTATAGCAAACACGCACAACCATGGGACTCGGGCGCTACATCGGTCAAAAGCTCCACAGCCTTCGAAACATCGGCCAGAAGGTCGCGCACGGGGTTCGGGTGGCTGGAAACAAGCTCGGCGGATGGATGCTCTCCGCGGCTGCGCCGGTCGCCGCCTTCAACCCCGTGCTCGGTGCTGGCATCGCGTCGGCCGGCGCCATTGCCCGCGGGATCGGCGGGATTGCTGGCGGCGTGGAGGGTGCTCTTGATGGAAACGGGGCAGATATTGGCAGCATGAAGGGTCACGCTGCGGCTGTCCGATCCGCGTACGGCCGGATGAGAGGCCCGGGCTCTTTGCTTGAGAGAGGAGGAGGCTAACGAAACTTTTTTTCTGTGACGATACTATAATAAAAGATCCATGGGCGAAGTTAGAAGCTCACTCTCCGACTCGTTCGTGTACGGGAATAAGCCCGTGGCGGCGCCGGCGACCAAAAGTCGTGTGCATATCTATCCCGAGAACGGATCCAGCGGCTTCCTACCGGGAAACACGATCCGTTTTGTACTTCCCACAGGGAACCGCGGGGAGTACTTGAATTCAAGGCAGAGCTATTTGAAATTCACGCTACAAAATTTGGATGCAGCAAGCGAAATGGCATCATTCAAGTTCGATTACTCCGCGCACGCAATCATCAGGTCCTTGAAGGTGTCCGCTTCTGGGGGTGCCGGCGGCGGTGTGCTAGAGAATATTGAAGAGTACAACGCCCTTGTCCACGCCTTATTCGACGTCACCGGGGACAAAATCCAGATGGAGACTACCGGAACGATCTCGGAGGGTTTTAGTAGGGAAGTAGATGCTACAGATAGCAGGATCTTCTGTATTCCCCTGATGAGTGCTATCATAGGTACGAACCAGCAGAAATATCTTCCGGTCGGCGCAATGGCCCGCACACATCTGACCCTCGAGCTCACCTTGGGGGATTTGGAGAAGGTCCAAGAGGGGAATAGGCCATGGGTGCTCAAAGACGTGGAGTATGTCGCCGAGATGATCCACCTGGATCCCACCGTCGATCGTGCATTGAACGAGGCCAATAGCGGTGGGATCGTCATTCCGTATTCAACTTTCTCTCAGCACCGGTGGATCGCCCCAAATGGAAGCAGCTCGATGTCGATGGCATTTTCTTCACCGTATAAGTCGTTGAAAACGCTGATAGCACTGTTCCGGAAGGACGCAACCGACTATAGCAGCATCAAATATGTCTCTGAGCGCAAGAATGTTGTTGGAAACACGGGCCGTTATCAGTACACCATCAACGGCGTATTAACCCCATCAAAGCCCGTCGATTCTGACGCTGAGGCTTGGGCTGAAACACAGAAGGCGTTCCACGCATACGGGTCCCTCGAGCATATGGGCATTGTGACGGATGGAACCTGGGGCCTCGACGAGGGGAAATATCTTATCGCCACCGACCTTGAGTCCCAGAGCCACAAGTCCATGTTCTCGCAGAATGGTATTGATGTTTCAACGTCGGTGTCGCATCTCACAGTGAACTTCGATTCCGCACTTGACGCAAGCGTAACGGTCGACGTGTTTTCCCACTACGACGGCTTTATCGTGGTCGGAGCGGATGGGCTTGTAAATGTTTTCTACTGATTACACTAAATGGTCTCGCGCAGAATCGTAGTTAGCACACAAGAGCGCGTGAGCGGCGAGAAACACGCCTTCACCGTTCGCACGCCCGCCTTTCAGAACGGCAGCGGGTTCCAAGGTAAACCCCATGTTCGCTTCGCGCTGGAGTGGTGTACACCGATCACCGGCTTCACAGGTGTGGAGCCCGACCCCCTTTCGATTATGCTGTGCTCTCCGTCGATCCGACAATCAAATTCCTACAAGAGCTGGGATCCCGCAAACAACGACTCAATCCTAGCTCTTTTGCAGTCTTGGCGTGGCGGCAACGTATTTGGCGAAATGGCTGATTCGTCGTACGTGCAGAGCAACACGTGCGCTGGGATATGCGACGGCTCGCGGCTTGTACGCGGGGACATGTCTTTCTACCTCCTTCAGGGCCCGACGAAGCTTAGAACCAGTGTGCTCCCGTGGACGCCTACGTTCGTAAACGATTTCATCTTCAGCCTCGTTTTCTGGGTTGAAGAGCCCGAGCGTAGCTTGTCCCCGCCCTTCTTTCACGTGTGGATGAATGTCCGGGGGCCGAACGAACGTGTCCCCGTTGACTTCCGCTCTTTCCGTATGGATCGAAACGACGGCACAAGGTGGCAGGTCGCGGTCTCGCATTGCTCGTTGATCCATCTCTACGGCGCGCAAGCGTACGGGCTCGCAATCACTAGCAGGACCTTTGTCGACGACCCGTACCAAGGGCTGAGTGTCCTCGGATTTCTCCCGGGATCACGCGCGCAAGACGCACTGAGCTACGTGGGCCAGAAGCTCACTCTGAAAGGTGTTAACGAGGACACTGTGGGGATTCCGATCCGGCGGCCGCTAGATAACGTGGGCGAGATCGACCTTCAGCTGCGGACTGCGACGCAATTTACTGAGCTTGGCAGTGGCGAATCGACGGCGTACGTTTTATGTCTTTCCTTCTATCAAATACCAGACGAAGAAGCATGACATTCCGGCATACGCTAGGGACAGCGAAGTTCCCTGGAAGTGTTTTGCGCCCGGGTCTGCACGAGGGCTTTGTGGAAATCTTCGAGCCACAATCTGAAACCGGCGGCATCCTCGACGTTGATGAGGACGATTCAGCCCCGGAATTGGTGGAGAGCTCTATAGAGGTCAACCCCGCCGACGCCTTCAGTGTCACCATCACGCTTTCTTTCTTCGACACGTAGTAACACAATGCCACTCATCCAAACAAACCTGCGGCTGTCGGACACCAATAGGCCCGATGTAACCACCTACCTCCCGCCGTGGAACTACCTCATGGGGTTCACGACTTGCATCCGAAAAAATTCTATCGGGAACACGGTAGAGGAGCCGCGGATGCTTACCTTGATTGATGTGGGAGGACTTGACATTAGACCCGGCACCCTTTTTCTCAGGTCAAAACAAAATGAGTGAAAGCGAGGCCGCCGTTCAGATCGAAAATCCCTTGCTTGAGAAGTGGCGCGCACACGCGAAAAAACTAAGGCGCTTGCATGGGGATTCCTATTCGTTCTTCAAAGCACGTGCTGACATGGCGTTGTTCACCACGGTCGCACTGAGTCTCGGCGTGGGTTGCTTGAACCTTACGTACGGAATCGGGCAGCCTTCGGCTACAACCGGGGTTCCCGCCATCGTGAGCGGATGTCTTTCACTTCTCAGCGGATCCGTGGCGGCGGTGAACCGGGGGCTCGAATGGCCGAACAAGGCTGAGCGCCACAACGACTATTCGTCACGGTTCGGCGAGGTCGTTCGTGATATCAACACGGAATGCACTCTCCGCCTCCTCAATAATGCCGAATACACGTCGGAGGGCGACTTTATAAGGCACACGAGCAATGTGATGAGCCGTCTAGAAGAGCACGCCCCGAGTATCCCCGGGTGTATCGAAAAATCTTACTCTAATCCAAAATGAGTGGCGTCACCGAGGTACGGCTTTACCGAAACACCGTCGACGAAGTTCCGGCGGAGTACACCGACGTCACCGCGGCGGTGCTCAACTCGTCGACGAAAAACCACGCCACCGGCGTCAAAAGGTACTTGGATGGCGTCGCCACGGTGAGCGGGCTGGACCCCGGGACCACATACTATTTTTGGGTGGAGCTTGTCGATGCCCGCGGAAATACTGCGGGGCCGCAGCCTGCCGGGAGCTACACCACCGCTACCCTCACAAAAATAGTTCCCGCATTGTCCTCACCAACAAGTGACGGGTGTGTAGCGACGTGGTCGTCTCAATGGCGTGTGGGGCAAGAAGGGTGGCGGGTATTTGACAGAACTAACATAGCTAATACCGGAGGATGGGCCGCTGAAAGAGATGCGCCCTTCCCACATTGGGTAGCCATTGAGCTTCCCGAGCCTAAGAGGGCTGTAAGATTCCGATTTTGGACGGTTGATGTTTGGGCCAATTTTAGAATTAAAACGTTCGAGATTCAAGGACGCAACGGGGGCGAAGATCCATGGGACGTGCTCGGCGAATACACCAACATATCATACGTAACGATAACGCCAAGCGAAAAAGAGTCGCATCCTCAGTTTCAAGAGGATATAACGGCAAGTGACAGCGGGAACGCATACATGTTCGAGGCGAATTTGACAACCACTGGCATGTACAAAAACTATAGAATTATTACAAACACCTTGGATACCGGAGGACTAACTGTTACTATGGGAGAGTGGGTGCTATTGGGCTAAGTACAGCGGCGTGCAAAAAAGTGCGCGGCTACTCGGGGCTTCGCATCGTGAGCGACGACAGCGTATTCCGCGAGTAAATGCGTGAGTGCAAGGAGTCGGCGCGGGAGCATTTGGGTTTTGGAAATGAAATTGAATTGAAATTGAATTGAAATTGAAAAATATAAAGACAAAGACAAAGACAAAGACCTCGTAAGACAAGTGAAATTTCCATGCTTGGTGGTGTTTAAAAACACCGGTAAAGCATTGACGACCTGCAAGCACACCAAGCAATAGTTAGTAAAGGTCCTTCCTTATAAAAAGACATGTCAAGCGAAAATAGACAAGGGGCGGGGCGGGGCGGGGCGGGGCGGGGCGGGGCGGGGCGGGTGAATTCCGTCCTTGGTGGTGACGACGACCTGCAAGCACACGTTAGCAAATCATGACATGCAAGCATTCAACGAGTCGGGCCGAAGCCACACGCAATACCCGAAGGTAGGGATCCCGAAGAAGACACCAACAAGATATAGGCACCCTTTAGCGAGCAAGGCAAGCTCGTCCTAGTGCAAGTAACCCCGTGGCCGAAGCCACACCGGAATTATTATCTTGCGGACGGACGAGCTTGCCTTGCTCGCTACGATGCCTCCCTAGCGACCCCGGGGATCTCGGGTTGGGCACGGGGAGATTCCTATAGAGCTTGAAGGTGTGAGCGGAATTGTGGCGTGCGCGGCGTTTTTATAGGCGGGGCGGGCGGGGCGGGCGGGGCGCTCGATCGGGGGGCACTCGCGTGTGTCGCTAATCACAGTCTGTCGCTAAGTACAGTCGCTAATTTCAATCTGTCGCTAAGTACAGTCGCTAATTTCAATCTGTCGCTATGTACAGTCGCTAAGTACAGCGGCGTGCTGCGATATTAAAATCCTCCTCCTCGGCGGTGGTGTGAGTGGTTGCGGTCGGCGGAGGCGGAGGCGGTCCGGCCGGCCGGCCGGCGGTGCAACCCGGTACTGTGCGGAGGCCCCGGTGTGGTTTGAGGTGTTGCGTTAGCAACGGGCATCGGTACTCTTTACTTATTTTTTTGCGAACAAAAAAGAAGAGTACCAGGGTACCGAGTACCAGGACGTTTTAGAAGTTTGCCAAAAGTTAGGTGCCTATAGCAATATAAAGAAATAAACAGTTTTGTTGGAGTACTTGGTACTCGGTACCGCCCTCCCCGGTGTGGAGCGAGTGGTAGCGAAATAAAGTTTAGAGACCTAGCAGCCGAGTGGATCGCAACCGGGAAGTCGTGTGAGACGGAGTGGGTTTATGATGAGTTTTTTAAGCACATGCAGCCGTTTCTACGCGATCGCTCCGCTGCCGCAGACTGGAAGAAATTTCACGCTCGTAAAGCGAAGCTTAGGATGCTTACGGCCGAGGAGAATATACGATTAAGATAGGTGCGTTTTATTTGGAAATATTAAACTCTGGGGTAAGAGTTAAAAGACCATGGTACGAGTAGTTACAGATGCCCAGCGTGAGCGCAAGCGTGAAACCGACCGCCTTTACCGGGAGGCGAACCGGGAAAAATACAGGGAATATAATAGGGTCTACAATGAACGTCACCCGGAGACCAAAGCCGCTAGCCGTTCAAAGTTCTGTGAAAAGAATCCTAACTACGCCAAAGAATACTACCGCCGTAAAATTGAAGCTACAGGTCGATCCGTACGCCCGACACGTGGTAGGCCGAGGAAATCTGAAGTAATTCAGGCGCCAGTAGCCAATCAAGAATAATGTACAGGTAGTCGACAAGATTTCAATTAATTCTGGATCCGGGGGCTTGGTGCGTTTAAACGCACTCGTTCGACAGATGAAAATAAAATCTGGGGGTATATTATATCCTCTTCAATCAACCGACCGAGATGTCAATCCGCGTCCCCTCTGTGTCCGAGCTTCCAACCGCGGCCTACTACCGCAACCTGTACCAAAACACTATGACTGAAGTGTTGCGTGAATCGACGGCCGCGCGTACTACAAGCCGCTATTCCCCCACGCCGGGGGCATATACCCCCTCGGGGAGGAGATCCCGGGCCCGATTCACCCCGGAGGAGAGAGCCGCGAGGCGTCGGGCAGCGGTTTTAGCCAGGCATGGAAATGATGTTACGTTTACTCCCAGCGGTCGCGTGTCTCGGGCTCGACTAACACCCGAGCAGAGGGCTGACAGACGTCGCGAGGTTCTGCGACGGACCATTATGCTACGATACCCACTTCGTGACGTCCTATCCCCTGACGTTGGTGAATCGTCGACACGGCCCGTGCTGACACCCGAAGAGCGCGCCACCCGGAAAAGGCTAGGCGTGGGGACGAGGAAAATTGCCGCGGTTCGCGAGCGTATCCGCGCGGTGAGAAGGATGAATGCTAGGCCGACGTCAGTTCGTCGTGTGACTCCTGCGAAATTTCCTAGCGTCCGCAGCTCCTATATCAAGGGGGAGGGTACCGACTCTGTTAAAAACGGTTTGAGGGCTGAAATATACCGACAATTAGCTGAGCACCAGAAAGCAGGGGAGGGGTCATTTAAAATGTGGCTGTCTCTTAGAGCAGATTTTAAAAAAACAGAGGTGGATGAAAATGGGGAAATATCTGAAATTTCAAGAGAGGCGTTTAAAAACAAGAGCTTTAACGTCATAAGTTCGGAACAGTTGAATGGATTGATTGATGACGTCATGGATTTTATAGAAACTACCGAAGGATACGGTATCGGTGAAGGCTCGGGGTTTGAAATAGGTTCAGAAGGTGTGACAGGAGCCTCGGTTTCTTCCAACGGTTACAAAACTCGGACCGGGCGTGCTCACGTTGAGCTTCCAGCGCCTTTCAACAGCTCAGCATGCGGCCTGCTAAATATCCGCAATACAGATGACAATTGCTTCAAGTACTGCATTGCGGCAGCCACCAATCCACCAAAGAACAACGCCTCCAGGGTAGACTACTACATCTCGAAGAAGAACCAAGACAAGTTGTACGGAGGGTTCGACTGGACCGGTGTGTCGTTTCCGGCCAGCTTGAAAGATGTGCGCCGCTTCGAGAGCAACAACCCGGGCGTGGCCATATCTTGCTTCAGCCTCGACGATGAAAATCGCAAGGTTCACCCCTTGTCCCTCTCCAAAGTCATGTTTGACGACAACACGCCGACAAAGAAGACCATCAACCTTCTCTTCTACAAAGAGCATTGGGTTCTCATCTCCAGCCTCGATCGCCTGCTGAACTCCGGTAACAAGGACCAGCGCCACTACTGCCCCAGGTGCTTGCATGGGTTCAAGAGTAAGGACAAGCGAGAGGACCACATGACCCACTGTGCGGCGTTCAAACCCATGCGGGTATCGGTGCCAAAGCCCGACAAGGACGGGAAAGCCCCCACCCTGAGCTTCAAGGCCGAGCACAAGAAGACGCAGATCCCCATCGTGATCTACGCCGACTCCGAGGCCATCAACCACGAGATTTGCGAAGTGACTCCCAGCGGGAAGACCGAGCGCAGCTCCGAGCACCGTTGTGTGTCTATACGAGCCCGCGTGGAGTCAAAGGTGTCCGGCTTCGACAGCTTCACGTTCCAGTGCACCGGCGACGATGCCGCCGACCAGTTTGTTCGGGAGTTGTACGAGCTCCGGCCAGAATTGGCCAAGGAATTTACGAAGAACATTCCGATGAAGATGACCGCAAAGGATAATAAAGCCCACACCGAGGCAAAAGTTTGTTGTGAGTGCAAGAAGGGGTTTGGGACGTGCAGGAATAAGCTCAAGGTCCGACACCACGACCACAAGACCGGGGACTACATTGGCGCCGCCCACGCTGACTGCAACCTCCGCATGGGGATTCGCAAGGTGGAGATTCCGGTATTTTTCCACAACGGCAAGGGCTACGACAACCACTTCATCATCCAAGCCATTTCCCGCCTGGAAGACATCGAGAACGTGAAGCTTTCGGTGATTCCGGACAACAGCGAGAAGTACAAGATGGTGAACTTCCGCGGCTATAGGTTCCTCGACAACATCTCGTTCCTGAACTCGGGGCTGGGTACACTATCCAACAACCTGATTGGGGACGATCCGAAGAATGCACCGCGCTTTTACAAGGCCTTCAGCCAGAAAGGACTGAGTGAGGACGAGCTCATTCGTGTGACCCGCAAGGGCGTGTTTCCCTACAAGTGGTTCGACTCGGTGGCTAAGTTGGATCACACCGTGCTGCCGTCCCAAGAGGAGTTTTTTAACGACCTGTCAGGTGAGCAGTGCTCGGATGAAGAATACGCCCAAGCTAAGTGGGTGTGGGAGCGTTTCGGCTGCACAACTTTCTGCGACTATCACGACTTGTACTTGGAGGCCGACGTGCTGCTCTTGGCTGACGTGTTCGAGGCATTCCGCGACTTGTGCATGCACCAGTATGGGCTCGACCCGGCGCACTACATCACCCTTCCCGGTATGTGCATCGACGGTGCTGTTATCGAAGCCGCAAAGAAAAATATCAAGGTCGAGCTGATCCACACGGACCCCGACAAGTACACATTCTTCGAGCGTGGAATTCGTGGTGGTGTGTCTGTGGTTTCGCACCGATACGCGAAGGCTAACAACCCGAAAATTGAGGGCTATGATTCTAGCAAGCCAAATAGCAGCATAATGTACCTCGACGCCAACAACCTCTACGGCTGGGCCATGATGCAGTACCTCCCCTGCGGCGACTTCAAGTGGAGCAACATAACGCTGGAGCAGGTTCTAGAAGGACAATGGGACACCAACAAGGGCTGCTCGGTGGAGGTTGATATTGAATACCCGCAGGAGCTCCACGACAACCACAACGACCTTCCGCTTGCACCCGAGCGGGTTACACTAGGGCACGACGACGCGAGCGAGCACGCACAAAAGCTGACTGGGGACGCGTCCACTTCATGCGAGAAGCTCGCCGGTCACTTCCGCCCGCACCTGAATTACGTGTGCGACGCCAGGCTTTTGCAGTATTACGTCAGCAAGGGTCTACGGGTCACCAAATTGCACCGCGCCATGACGTACGCGCAAGCCCAAACGCTCAAGCCGTGGATCGAGAAAAACACCAACCTGAGGGCGCAAGCGAAAAACGCCTTCGAGAAGGACTTTTTCAAGCTCTGCAACAACAGTGTTTTCGGAAAAACCATGCAGAACGTCCGCGCCGAGACGTGCTACGAGTTCTTCACCAACGACGACAAGCTGAAAAAGCGTGTGGCCGACCCGCGTTTCGAGAGGTGCACCGTCATCGGCAACATAGCCGGGGTGTCTCGGATCAAGGATGATGTGATGCTTAACAAGCCAATTTTTATGGGGGCCAGTATCCTGGACTTGTCTAAGCTACTCATGTTCCGCTTTCACTACGACGTGATTCGTGAGAAATACGGTGATAAGGCCAAGCTCCTCTTCACCGACACCGACTCCCTGTGCTACCACATCGAAACCCCGGACGTGTACGCCGACATGGGTCAGATGGCGAGCCACTTCGACACCAGCGACTACCCATCAGATCACCCATTGTACTCAAAAGTGAACAAGAAGGTGGTGGGAAAATTCAAGGATGAAACAAACAGCTTCCCAATCAAAGAGTTTGTTGGCCTCAAGTCGAAGATGTACTGCTTCACGGTGGGGAACACAACCAAGCGCACGGCTAAGGGTATTAAGAAAGCGGTCGCCAAGCGCGAGCTCAAGCTCCAGCAGTACAAGGAGGCGCTCGGCGGCAAAGCGTGCACGGTGAAGCAGACGATGATCCAGTCGCGGAACCATCGGATATGCACGGTGTCCGCGACAAAGAACGCTTTGAGCGGGTACGACGACAAGAGGTACATCTGCGGCGACGGAGTGACCACACGGGCCCATGGTCACTACCTAAACAGAAGCGTCGGCGTTCATGGCGCGTAGGCGTGCTGCTCTTCGGGCTTGAGTGAGCTCTGCGGTCTTGAGTTGACCGAGACCATCCTTAGTCACGCCGGGCTTTGGAAGCACGCGGCGCCCGCGCTCATCTTTGATAAATTTTCGAAGGTATTCAGCACGTTTGCGGTTTAACACTTTCCGAGCTTCACCCAACTTTTCCATGAGCGCCGGAACGTTCAACTGCCCCACGGGTTTGTTGTGAGCGCCCAACAGTCCCGAGATGTTTGTCACGCCAAGCAAAGAGTTGTCGATTTTAGCGTTGAAGGGTCGAGGTCCAGCACCTGAAATGAAATCTTTAATTACGTTGAGGCGGACCAAATCCTCCCGCACACTCGCGTCGATGGCGTTTGATGCTTCAAGACCGTGACCATGATCCACTCGCCCCAGCACCTCCTCCGTTTCGTATTCATCGAACCGGAAGTCAGTACCGTGACGTAGGCCAGCGCCGAGCATCAAACGTACTAGCTCAATAAGCCCGTTAGCACTTCTTGCGCGCCGCGCGCCGTCGGATACCCTAACATTATTTCGAACGTTCGCTGAGTCACGGCGGTGTCCAATATACACCATCGGGGCTAGGAGGGCAACGGTTGGGTTGGTTGTGACAAGATCGTGGGCTGCTTGTGTGAGCATGTCGACTCGAACTTTGTACACGGTGACCCACAGCCATTCGGGCAGCCTGGCATTGGCTGGCTTTTTTAGGAGAAACTGAATTTGGGTTTCCGCGCCGGAGGCTAGCTCGTGAGACTCTCGTATTGCCCGGTTGGTTCTACGTGGCAGCGATCGTCGGCCAAGCGATAAATATTGATCGAAGCGTCGGTCCGCCATGCCGGGATCCTCTGCGCGGTTGGCGAATTTGGCCTCCCACACGGTTCGTAAGGCATCTTGGGTGTCGGCATCTCCTTGGTCGTACTCCTCTGCGAATACCCGTACTGGGTCCTCGGCGGCCTCGATCCGTCCACGGATCCGCGCCAAACGGATATTATTTTGCGTGGCCTGCATTTAGGTTTAATGTACATAAAATGTCATGCCGGCATGACAAAACTAGTAGTTACATAAACATTGTGAAATCTTGCTCCAAACGGTCACGAACCTTCACAGTGGTAGAAGCCACCGTATACACGTTTGAAGCTATTGTGACGCGTAGTGTAACTTTGACGTTCAATATTTCGTCTAACGGGCCGGTCGACAATCCAAATGCGGGGAACGATTCCTGTACCAATAAATCAGTGCCGGTCATGTCCCAACTTAGGCTTGTGGTGCTTCGACCCTTGAGAAATATAAAGCCCGTCGATTTTCGACATGAAAAGGTGAGCTTGACTTCCGTAATAAGGTCTGTGTGATTCTGTAGAGATGCTGGAAAAATGAAATGCAATGCCCTCGCCTGACCAACCGTAAGCATTTTGGAGTTATCATCCTCGCTGTAGATTACTCTGAATGGGATCTCCTCTTCTCTCATCTCGGCCGCTAGGATGCTGATTATATGCCCCATTTGTGTAGATAACGTGCTAATTTGGCTCAACAGGTCCTGCTTTTGTGCGTCCACGTACGATCTCGTGTCCGTTTCGGTGTCATCCACGTATTTTTTAGTGGCAGCATCGGTATCACTTGTCGGGGCGCCTACCCCTTGGATACGCGATCCACTGAAGTAAGCAAAGCTGTATACAGTCAAATATGAAGAATAAATGTGCCGCCATGGCGCGGACAGACTTCCTATATCGAGTTGGGAGGCGTTCGGAACCAGATTACTTCCTACGCTCACCGTTGTGTCGCCACTGAATCGGTCCGTCCATGTCGGCCTCTCCCTAATGCCGCTCCAATCCGACCACATCGCATTCGCTGCGACGTAATCGCGCATGAATTGGAGCGGTACTGCCTCATCGTCTTCGTACGGCGATTCAGAAACACGCACCCGCTGGAAGTAGCCGTAAACAAATCGCCTGTTATCACGCCCAATGCTATAAAGACCGGCCGGAATGATACTGTCGCTCACCACTATATCGAAGTTTGAAGGATTTTCCGGGTCAACATTGTTGTCATATGATATCTTGTCGACCCACGCCGGTTTATCGCTTATCCCGCTCCATGACGATGCACCCTGTGCGTTATCCGCGACGTATGACCGAAGGAATTCATAACTGATAGCCTCGTCGTCGTAGTACGGAACGTTTTCCCCGAGGCGCACGCGCTGGAAGTAGCCGAACAGGAATCGCCTCAGGTTTTGCCCAAGATTGAACGTCGAGTCCGCCGACGGTGTCAAGGAGTCATGCAATACGATATCAAAATTAGAGGGCTGCACGGGCTCCATGAACTGCCCGATGTCATCATATGAAATTTTCCCAATCCACGTTGGTACGGCTTCGTCAACATAACCTTTCGTTGCAGCATCGTAGTAACCTACCGGGGGTGCGACGTTCGTGATTAGATTGTTTCCAGCGTCGATTCCCTTGTCGGCGAATATTTGCTCCACGTAAAAGCGCCGCCACCGGGCGTATGGGTCGCCAAGGTCATACATGGCTTGGCCGTTCGGGATCAACAGGCCACACCGAAATTTATTCCCCCCGATTGTCACGGTGTCCGTGGTACCCCCCAGTGATATATAGTTCGTCCAATTCGGCCGGCCCTGAAGGTCCAGCCACGTCGCATCCCCTCCGTCGGCACCGTCATTTCCTGCTGGGCCGGTGGGACCTGTTGGACCTGCTGGGCCTTGTGCACCGTCATTTCCTGCTGGACCGATGGGACCTGGTAAGCCGATTGGGCCTTGTGCACCGTTGTTGCCGGGGTCGCCCTTTGGGCCTTGTGCACCGTCATTTCCTGCTGGACCGATGGGACCTGGTAAGCCGATTGGGCCTTGTGCACCGTCATTTCCTGCTGGACCGATGGGACCTGGTAAGCCGATTGGGCCTTGTGCACCGTCATTTCCTGCTGGGCCGGTGGGACCTGCTGGGCCTTGTGCACCGTTGTTGCCGGGGTCGCCCTTTGGGCCTTGTGCGCCGTCATTTCCTGCTGGGCCGGTGGGACCTGCTGGGCCGGTGGGACCTGCTGGGCCTTGTGCGCCGTCATTTCCTGCTGGACCGGTAGGACCTGTTGGGCCTTGTGCACCGTTGTTGCCGGGGTCGCCCTTTGGGCCTTGTGCACCGTCATTTCCTGCTGGGCCGGTGGGACCTGCTGGGCCTTGTGCGCCGTCATTTCCTGCTGGACCGGTAGGACCTGTTGGACCTGCTGGGCCTTGTGCACCATCCTCGCCGTCGGCACCGTCATTTCCTGCTGGACCGGTGGGACCTGCTGGGCCTTGTGCACCGTCATTTCCTGCTGAGCCGGTGGGACCTGCTGGGCCGGTGGGACCTGCTGGGCCTTGTGCACCATCCTCGCCGTCGGCACCGTCACTTCCTGCTGGACCGGTAGGACCTGCTGGACCTTGTGCACCGTCACTTCCTGCTGGACCGGTAGGACCTGCTGGACCTGCTGGGCCTTGTGCACCATCCTCGCCGTCGGCACCGTCACTTCCTGCTGGACCGGTAGGACCTGTTGGACCTTGTGCACCGTCACTTCCTGCTGGACCGGTAGGACCTGCTGGACCTGCTGGGCCTTGTACACCATCCTCGCCGTCGGCACCGTCATTTCCTGCTGGGCCGGTGGGACCTGCTGGGCCGGTGGGACCGGGTGGACCTTGTGGACCTGGTTCAATCCCTGAATCCCCTTCTAACAGCGCCCTACGTGGTGTGCCGGAGGCGTCTAGCCCGTACAAGTCCGTAAAATAGGCTTTGCTAAAAGGTCTTGATGTCGATCCTATATCCACCTGCGTTTCAGCCTTTGGGGTAATGGTAGAGCTAACGTTTTGGTCCCCGTCGAGCAGCGCCCGGCGAGAGAAACCTTCCGAGTTTTGCCCGAATAGATTCTTAGCATATACGTCGTGGAAGTGCCCGGTTTGCCACGGCTTCGTATACGTTCCAATAGTGTCCCCATCGATGTCCGTGACATTCGGCACTAGATTTGCATACACCGTGATGTCATCTGTATCAGAGCGTGAGGACTTGAGCATGTTGGCATTGATGCTGTCGTTAACGGTGATGTCGGTGGTGTAGATGGTCCACCACGGGTAGTCCAGCGCCCCGAAGTCGCGTTTGTTGTGGTCGACGCCGATCAGCCCGTCGCCCTCGATTTTCAGGTGCTGCACGAGATTTGATCCGGCGTCTAAATCGCTCCTCAATTCGCTCAAGGTGTTGCTCAAGCTCGCGCCATCCAGTTTAACGTCCTCAGCGAATACAGTCTTCCACTCGTGGGATTCGCTGCCGAGTGAGTGGATCGGACCAAACAACGCCGCCGTCGTCGGCAAAAGGGAGGCGCCCACGGTGATGTCGGTATCGAACCCGATAGCTGTGATATTGTCGGTGCGAATGTTCGACGCGCTGAGCTCGCCGGCAAATCCAGTCACCGTGTCAGTGAGCGCCGTCAAGTCCGTAGTCAACCCCTCGATGGCGTCTATTTCCTCCCTCATTTCGCCCAATTTATTGCTCAAGCTCGCGCCGGCAAGCATAACGTCCTCAGCGAATACAGTCTTCCACTCGTGGGTTTCGCTCCCCAGTGAGTGGATCGGTCCCACCAACGCCGCCGTCGTCGGCAAGAGCGAGGCGCCCATAGTGATGTCGGTGTCAAAACCGATGGCTGTGATGTTGTCGGTGCGGATGTTCGACGCGCTGAAGTTTTCGGCAAATCCAGTCACCGTGCCAGTGAGAGCCGTCAAGTCCGTAGTCAACCCCTCAATGTCCGTGTCCTGCCGATCATTTTCCGTCTCCTCCACCGCCACCCGAGCCGCTAGCTCCCGGTATAGAGATTCGGCCTGGCTGAGGTCCACCTCCACCACCCGGCGGCCATTCAGCTGCAGCGGCGCCGATACTTGCCGTGAATTGTTCATTGTTAATCTTAGCAAAAGCTATTTTTAGCGTGGCGGTAAACCGTGAGCCGTTGAGGTCGAGCGTCCGCCCGTCATCGTCGCTTAGCCGGATGCTCACGTAGCTTAGATAGCGGTTAAAAACGTCCACGAAGGCGTCCGAGGAGTAGTGGTCAATTTCATTGAACTGGGCGGAGCTCGGTATCTTTGCTAGGATATCGCCCACGCGCCGAGTCCGGGGGTCGCGGTTTTGGGTGAGTAGGTTGCTATGCACGAAAACGCTGCTAGTCCGCGTCAAGTCCACGATACGACTAGCGGTGAGCAGCAACTCTCCGTCGACGATTTTGGCAGAGTCACCGACTGATAAGCCTAGTAGCCGAGTGCACGTTGTGCCTTCCCCGATCACAATATGATGATCCGCATTTTCCGTTGCAATTAGCGAAAGCCTATTAGTGTTCTCGTCGTAACTCGCCACGTAGTCATCGAGACGCCCATCATTTAGGAATGCGACGATATCGTCGACTGACCTATTCCCGCGGGGGAGCTTGATGGTGACCGGCTCTCCCGGAATTTCACCACCATCGTCGTATTTAAGAACAAGCGTGTCATTCCCCTCGAAGATGCTGTAATATGTGTGCGGGAGCCACGCGTTCAACAGCCGAACCTGCATGGTGAAACCCTGGGGGACGGTCAGTGGATCGAGTAGGGAGAATACGTGGGTCCCGTCATCGAGCGTCGCATCAGCATACGCCGTGTCCAAGTACAGCTGCTGGAGCATCTTTTAAACAATATCGAAGAAAAACTGGGGTTGGGGCTGGATTGTTGGTTGCTTGGCCCTCGACCGGCGCTTTTCAGCCTTTGCCGTCCTGGCGCGCAAAAGAGCTGCCTTCATCTTCTCGCTTGCTACTCGTTTAGTTTTGGGCTTCGGGTCAAGGCTGGTTGGTTCTTTTTCGCCGGCCTGAACCTCTCCACTAGCCACATCGCTCCCCCCAGTATCGCCAAGTACCTCAGGAACGGTGTCTTGTTCACCGTCTCCGTCACTGCCGTCGCCGCGCTCGAGATCGCTCCGTCCCATGCCATTTCTTTTCTTACTACAATAGAAAATAAATAGAACCAACTAGAACCATGGCCTCTACTTCTTCTCTACTCGACACCATCGGTGATGAGGTAGTTCACGGTGAAGCGGTTTCGTCCATGTCTGCGAGTGCGTCCGCCCCGATAGATCCTCATTTGCTTGCTCGGAGCTCAAACTATGGAACGGCTTCGTGGTGGAAGGAAAACTACGAAGGGTTTGGGTTCACCGACGAGCAATACAAAGTTTTGGAGGCTGTTACCTGGGGGGTGTCTCCGAAAGAAATCCGAAGATACTATAAAAGACAGAACTTGAAACGATGCGGATCACCATCGAAAAACACTCAGAGTTCCGCGTAAAGGCACCGGTATTTCTGTGTGATAAGAAAATTCATGAGCAAGTCGTCGATCTCCTTCCAAATCGCCCCTTTTTCATGGCGATTATCGGCTCCGCGGGCACGGGTAAAACGTCGATGCTCGTCAATCTCCTCTCGAGCAAGCAAGCCTACCGCAAAGCGTTCCATCACGTCCACATTGTTATGCCATCTCATTCCGTGGCTAGCCTAAAGCGAAACATCTTCAAAAACCATGATAGGATGTACGATGATTTGGATTGGGGTACGCTGGACGGGATCCGCGAGACGGTAAAGGAATCGGCGGAGAGAGAGAAGAATAGCTTGTTGGTCCTCGACGACGTTACTGCGGCGCTCAAAGACAACGAAATCCAACGTGTGCTACGTGACCTAATCTACAACCGGCGCCACTACCGGCTATCCATAATGATGCTTGTACAGTCGTACAATGCTATGCCACTAGGTATCCGGAAGACCTTGTCACATTTTTTGATGTACAAACCCAGGAACAAAAAGGAAGCCACGGCGATATTCGAGGAGTTGATAGCTTTACCTCGGGAGGAGGCGGAGGAGGTAATGCGTTTCGTATTTGACCGGCCCTACGCCTTCATGTTTGCCGACACGGGAACGGGGGAGTTGTATAAGAATTTCGACCGTATAGGTATACATGATAGCAATGCCGCGGCGAAAGACCAAGACTACTGTGGAAAAGAAGCCGAAGAAACCGGCGGATAAGAAACAAAAACCCAAGCCTAAACCAAAAGCTTCACGCAATCATAATGTCCGGGTCAGCGTCGTCCAGAGCGTAAATAACGACCCCATGTCCCAACTTCTCCCCCCTAGCAGAGGATGGACAATGGTAACCCCCTCGCCGGCACCAATTATAATTCAGCAACCAGTGGGCGTGAACAGCTGGCCTGCTCCAGAAATGCAACGACAAGACCCATTAAAGAACGTGGCGGCGCCAATAGGCGAAAAGCCAAAGACTCCGACTGGCGCACCATCAACTTCGGGTGTTAGACAACGCATTCAGACTTTCGAAAATCTCTCTCCGGATGGACCTTGGCCAATCCCTAAATCCGACATAACCCTCCGTGACGTTATGGAGGCGATAAGGCGGGAAAAGGGCAAAGCACCTGAATAAAAGGTGATTTAGGGTCAGAAACAAAAAAATCTGGGCTTATAGCAAACACAACATGGGACTCGGGCACTTCATCGGCGAGAAGCTGCACAACCTTCGTACGATCGGCCAAAAGGTCGCACACGGCGTTCGAGTGGCTGGAAACAAGCTCGGCGGATGGATGCTCTCAGCCGCTGCGCCGGTCGCCGCCTTCAACCCAGTTCTCGGGGCTGGTATCGCGTCAGCCGGCGCCATTGCCCGCGGGGTCGGCGGGATTGCTGGCGGCGTGGAGGGGGTTCTTGATGGAAAGGGGGCTGATCTAAATAGCATGAAGGGTCATGCTGCGGCTGTCAGATCCGCGTACGGTCAAATGAGAGGACCAAGATCGAATCTTGAAAGAGGTTAACGAAAACAATGGCTAACGAAATTTTTTCTGTAACGATACTATAAACAATACCATGACCGAAGTGCGAAGCTCTATCAGCGATTCGTTCGTGTATGGGATCAAGCCAAAGGCGGCGCCGGCGACCAAGAGCCGTGTACATATATATCCTGAGAATGGTACGTCCGGGTTCAGTCCGGGTAATACCATTAAGTTCGTACTCCCTACGGGGAACCGGGGAGAGTACCTTAATTGCAGGCAGAGTTATTTGAAATTCGAGCTTCATAATCTTGATGGAACGGCTGCTAATAAAATTGTATTGGATTACTCCGCGCACGCCCTAATTCGGGCACTCAAAGTTTCAGCAAGCGGGGGCGCCGGTGGTGGTGTGCTTGAGAACATTGAGGAATACAACGCCCTTTATCACACGCTTTTGGACCTATCCGGCTCCACGAGCCAGATGTCGTACGCCGGGAGCGTTGCGGAGGGGTTCGGGGAGGATGTTGACGGAGGATCCTCGCGAGTGTTCTGCTTGCCTCTCATGAGCGCAATCGTTGGAAGCATGCAACAGAAGTATCTACCGGTCGGCAGCATGAATAGGACTCACTTAACACTCGAGCTAACCCTAGGGGATCAGGAGAAGGTCCAAGAGAACAACTTTCCATGGGTCCTAAGAAACGTCGAGTACGTTGCAGAGATGATCCATCTCGCCCCAGACGTCGATCGGGCTATTTTTGAAGCAAATGGCGGGCGGCTAATTGTCCCATACACAACCTACTCCCAGCACCGCTGGATCGCGTCTAACGGTTCGGGCTCCATGAGTATGGCGTTCTCCAGCCCTTACAAGGCCTTGAAGACGTTGATTACCATCTTCCGAAAGGACGAGGACAACTACAACGCAAAGAAGTATGTATCAACCCGTAATAATCCTATCGGTAATGGTGGGAGATATCAGTTTACCATTAACGGTGTTCTAACGCCATCTAAGCCCGTGGATTCGAATCCTGAGGCGTTTGCTGAAGCACAGAAAGCCTTCCACGCGTACGGGTGCCTGGAACACATGGGTATCGTTAATTCGGACACCTGGGCTGCGAACGAAGGGAAGTACCTTATCGCCACAGACCTTGAATCGCAGTCGCACAAGACCATGTTTTCGGAGAATGGTGTCAACGTGTCAACATCGGTGTCCCATCTAACGGCACAGTTTGGGGCTCAGTTAACCTCCAGTCTCACTGTAGACGTCTTTAGCCACTACGGCGGGTACATTGAGGTTGCAGCAGATGGACTGGTGAGCGCCTATGTGTAGCGACCTTTCTATGATCATTTTCTGCACCATAAACAAATGTTCGCGCGCAGGATCGTAGTTAGCACCCAAGAGCGCGTGAGCGGGGAGAAAAACGCCTTTACCATTCGCACGCCAGCCTTCCAGAACGGCAGCGGGTTCCAAGGTAAACCCCATGTTCGTTTCGCGCTCGAGTGGTGTACACCGATCACCGGCTTCACAGGTGTACAGCCCGACCCCCTTTCGATTATGCTATGCTCACCGTCGATCCGGCAGTCGAATTCCTACAAGAGCTGGGACCCTGCTAATAACGACTCCATCCTAGCTCTTTTGCAGTCTTGGCGCGGCGGCAATGTCTTTGGCGAGATGGCGGATTCGTCGTACGTGCAGAGCAACACATGTGCTGGGATATGCGACGGTTCGCGGCTAGTACGCGGGGACATGTCGTTCTACCTCCTGCAAGGTCCGACGAAGCTCAGAACTACTGTGGCCCCGTGGACTCCTACTTTCGTTAACGACTACACCTTCAGCGTAGTCTTCTGGGTGGAAGAGCCCGAGCGTAGCATTTATCCGCCCTTCTTTCACGTGTGGATGAATGTCCGCGGACCAAACGAAAGGGTCCCCGTCGACTTCCGCTCTTTCCGTATGGACCGAAACGACGGCACAAGGTGGCAGGTCGCTGTCTCGCATTGCTCGTTGATTCACCTCTACGGCTCGCAGGCGTTCGGGCTCGCAATCACTAGCAGGACCTTCGTCGACGATCCGTACCAAGGCCTAAGCGTCCTCGGATTTCTACCGGGATCACGCGCGCAAGACGCGTTGAGCTACGTGGGCCAAAAGCTCAGCCTTAAAGGTGTTAACGAGGACACTGTGGGGATTCCGATCCGGCGGCCGCTAGATAACGTGGGTGAGATCGACCTTCAACTGCGGACTGCGACGCAATTTACGGAGCTTGGCAGTGGCGAGTCCACGGCGTACGTAATTTGTCTCACGTTCTACCAAATACCAGACGAAGAAGAATGACCTTCCGTCATACGCTCGGAACGGCGAAGTTCCCTGGGAGTGTTTTGCCCCCGGGGCTGCACGAGGGCTTTGTGGAAATCTTCGAACCGCAATCAGACACCAGCGGCATCTTCGACGTTGATGAGGACGATTCAGCCCCGGAAATGGTGGAGAGCTCTATAGAGGTCACCCCCGCCGACGCCTTCAGTGTCACCATCACGCTTTCTTTCTTCGACACGTAGTAACACCATGTCACTTGTCCAAACAAACCTGCGACTGTCGGACACCAATAGGCCCGACGTAACCACGTACCTCCCGCCGTGGAATTATCTACTTGGCTTCACCACGAGCATCCGAAAAAATTCTATCGGGAACACGGTAGAGGAGCCGCGGATGCTTACCTT